>JAMPIV010018725.1:195000-558554 GCA_024509875.1 Oreohelix idahoensis | reverse complement strand
TAACGTTAGTGGGGACAGCAGCTTAGAAAAGAGGCATTGAGGTACATTCAAATTCGCTTGGGTAACAAGAGTATAGGAGGGAAAGGGGAGCGGTAGGAAAATGTAATCCAAAACGAAACATCTTTTTGTATTGGCATAACTAAGGCAGACTGGCCAATCGACTACCAGACGCAGAGTTTGTTTGGAATTATTTTTGTTTTTCAAAAACTGCATTTGAATTCTGGTAGTCGCAAGCTTTCGATTGGCCAGTGCTAATAAATATTAGCAAAAGGCTTTCACTATTCATTGCCAGTTGAACAAAACTTTTCATTCAAATACGCTGAGATCAGCTGTGTTAATTTTAAAAATTAAATAAATATTATCATTCCACAAGGAACCCCAGGTGATGTGTTAAGCATCTGGGTATATCTGACACTTTCGTTTAATAAACACTGGTATTTCAAATCATACTCAGGAAGTTTATGGGGTATGATGAAACTACAGCCCCTCATACACAGTGACTCTCCCTCTTAGATGAATAAAGTGTAAGCTGTGAACATTCCAACAAGACAGATATATATATATATATATATATATATATATATATATATATATATATATATATATATATATATATATATATATATATATTAGTGGACAAAGATCCAGATATTTTTATAGTTATGATCTTTTCAGTATACTATCTTGTATTTTTCAAAGACCTGTCCAAAAGATATGGCTGACAAATAGATTTGTACAGATATTTTAGTTGATCTTTAAGAAAAACTTAACTTGTCCACTTCTTTTCAAAGACCTGTCCAAAAGTTCATTTCTCCGCCTAGATACTGGTACCATCACAGACACTAAACTTGACCGTGTGAGATCTAGGGAGGTAGCGTTAGGTTCCCTGCACATAATTCATCATCATAATTTATAGATTTCATGTTTGCATTCACTATTCATAACATTTTGGGGACGCGGTTTTGAAAAAGAGGCATGAGAGGGGAAAGTGAAATTTTATTGGTTAGTAATAGGAGGATAGGAGAAATATTATTGGGTGGTCCAAACTAAGTATATTTGTAGAGTGATATCCAGGACAGAATTATTAACAGACTGTGAAACACGCAGTTTGTTTGGAGTTTGGTTTTTTTAAATTTCGATTCGAAACGGGGTGACGCTGGATTTCATTGGACAGCCTCTTTTATAATATCCCAAGCTTTCTAGGATTGTCGCCATTTGTATAGAATCATTTCCAGACTCAGGACGTTGCGAATAGAAGTGTGACTTTGTTGTTAAAACTAAAACTAATAAAATAAATAATAGTCACAGTCTAGCCAGCGGCAGAACTGAATGTGTGCCAGTCATCGTACCTGTGGTTTTATTTCATTGAATTGTGGTAAGGGGAATTGAATTATTATTATGTATTATTTGAAAAGGCAAAAGTTTGATACTGCCAAGTGGGAAAGTGTATGACATGCCTAAAGAGACAGTTTGGGTATTCTCATTTGATTTATGTTTGAATATTGCATTGTTGTAATTAATAAGTATTGAAAGACCAAGATAGAATAGCAAGCCTCAGTGTTCGATGAACACTTATTAACATGCCTAGAGCGTTTATATATATAGAGAGAGAAATAGAAGAAAAATCATATAGAAGGAGATGTACATACTCCTATTAAATTGTGTTGAAGAGAACTATGGAAAAATGACAGTGGCGTATCTGCCATATGGACCTGAGGTGTGGTCATAGTAGGATGTGATTTCATATAATTTAGGGGCTGGTGCACTTTGTTTGCACACGAGGCTGATCCCAAAATCATACCATGTAGAGAGTAAGTGAAATATACACCAGATATGAAAAGGCCAGGGTGTCTTTTATGTTGCAGGGTTTTATTTCCTGTTACCAGCCGGTGACAGGAAACCTGAAGTGCTATAAGAAGACAGTAACGTCTCCAGTACAGCGATTCTGTATATTATTGTCAAGTGAATCTCTGAGAGCAGCAGTTCTTTGCAGAGACATACCATCGAGTTGAATCTTCACGTGGGAAATTAAAGGTGATGTGCCACAGTCTGGGCACTCTGACAATTTATCGGGAGTAAAATTGATTCCCTACAAATAAACTATAACTCTCAGGGGGATGATGACAACCACAGCTCCTCCAATAACTGACTCACATCAATACTTAGTGAATAATAGTCTGTGAAAACACTTGAAGGAACATTTTAAGATTAATATTATTATTGTTGGACCCAGAGTCCTTGTTTTTAGTTCACTATTAGTGTAACATATATTTTCTTCAGTTTTAAAGACCTGTCCAAAGAAAGAGAAGGACAGGCACAATAAAATTGTACAAAAAATATTCTAAATTCAAACTTAAACCACAGACTTATTAAGTTCCTTATAGTGAGTTATATTGTGTTGTTTTGATGTACCATTATTTTATTGCATACCCTAGACACTAGCCACATCAAAACCACACATTAGAAATAACATACAGCACCGTGTGAGATCTAGAGAGGTAGCGTTAGGTCCCTTGAGAATTCACCAACATCATCTATTAGACTCAAGGTCTTACATAGCTTGACCTCACACGGTTGACACATACATAACAACATTCATTATCTTTTACAATCATAACCTCTCCAGCAAAATTAAACTTTGCTACATAAATTGGGGTCTCCTGTCCCGGGATTATACTTAGTAACATCATATTATTGAACCCAGGGAATCCCCATTATTGAAATTTACCCAAGAATTTGGGAAGTTGATAAATTGTCAGAGCCTGGAATAAGTTAATTAGAATTGTTATTATTATTATTATTATAGTAGTAAATTTAATATTTTAAAATTGATCAGATGGCAGACCTGGTCAAATTCAGATCTGCTGCTGTGCAGACTGCAAAAGAGATGGGTATGGATGGGCCAGAGCTGGTCCAGTATGTAACCTCAGGGGTTGATAACTTTATTGCAAGAGAAGATAAAAGATTAGAAAAAAAAGCAGAAAGAAAATTAGAAGCTGAGAAAGAAATTAAAAGGTTACAGATTGAGGCTGACAAAGAGGCTATGGCATTGGAGGCGGATAGGGAGGCTGAGATTAAGCGGCTCCAATTTGAAGAAAAGAAATTGGAGGCTGAAGCTAAGAAATTGGAGGCAGAGGAAAGACGACTGGCTGCTGAAAGGGAAGCAGAGGAAAGAAAACTGGCTGCTGAAAGAGAAGAAAAGAGATTGGCTGCAGAGCGAGAAGCAGAAAAGGAGGAGAAGAGATTACAGAGGGAGCACGAGTAACGACAAAGGGAGTTGGAATTTCAAGGCCATGCTCCCGAAAATGGTGCCTGCCCCTCTACCTCCGATGCCACTGCTAGTCAGGGAGCCTCAACCTCAGCCATGGGGTTCCATTTAGATCATTTTGTTGAGAGGGACGATGACATTGAATCATTCTTAAGCAGATTTGAGGTTTTAGCCACCACTTGGGTTGGAAAAAGAGAGATGGAGTTTAAAGTTATCCCAGGGTCTTAGGGGAACATCTTATGAAGTGTTTGCAAAAATGAGTAAAGATGACCAAGACAATTATGACACGTTAAAGCAGGCTCCGTTGTTAAGATATGAGAAAAATTGAGAATTTTATAGGACGAAGTTTAGAAATGCCAAGCTTTTGTCTGGGAAGACATACCACCAATTCTCTGCCCGATTGGAAACCTATTTGGAGAAATGGACTGCTCTGGAGAAAAACCAATATCTTAAAGAGATGATCATGATAGAGCAATTAAGAGAGTCCATGGCTCCAGACCTGAGAAAGTTTCTCATGGAACAAGGTGCAGAGAGGTTGGGTGAGGTACTTAATGTCGCTGAGAGGTATCAGGCGGCCCAGGCAGAGGTATCTGGCACAAAAAAGAAGCATGTACTTGTAGATAACTATAAGGCCCCACAAAACTATAATAAATTGGATAACAAAGATCAGGGTAACAAAGGTAAGCCAAACTTTGATAGGCTACGAAATGATTATCGAGATAGAAATCCACAGTTCAATGACCAAAAATATGATCAAAGAAAACCTTTCCACCAAGGACAGTTATGGTGTAGATGGTGCAAGAGGGACACTCATAACACCAACGTTTGTAAAAGGAAACCTTCTACCTTCGCTGCTATGAAAACGGGGAATAAGGGAGTAAAGGACAAACCCGCTGGACAGCAGGAACCTTATCACCCCTGTTACGTGCAGTCTTTGATATCTTGCAATATTATACATAGGTAATTTTTAGTGCTTAAGGGAAAGTCATTATTGAGTTACTTCCCTTGGAAAGTTGTGTCGGCTCTTTCGATCAAACTCCGCGGATGAATCCATTTTACTGCGATTTATTCGTTGTTTGGGTAATAATAGATTGTTCTTGCTTCAGAATATCTATGGCCTGAATTTATGTGTATTGTTTGTCTGAGTAGGACGAGTCTGTCTTATATCTGTATATCTTTACATATCTAAGTCGAACTATATGTTCTGTTGTCTCTAGAGAGGTCAAAGGCTATTCGGCGGATGTGTCGCTAGAGTGTGGTGTGATTTGGCTTCGTCCCGATAGGGACTGTGTTTTCTATGTCGGCTTGTAGCCGGGGAAAAAGTGATCTCAGTATTTGTGGGGAAAGTGATAGTCGTCTAAACCTATCGTGTATGCTTTACCCCAGTGTTTATTCGTATTGCCAAGGAATGGCAGTTTCATATTTCCTATACCAAGGTAATCAAAGATACTCTTATGAACTCTCGATCGAAGCCACCATTTTCGATAGTTACGATTTGAATATCTAAGAGAATATATTTGACTCGATGAAAACGACTTCGATTCCTAGCAGCACTATATCCTGTAGATTGCAGTCAATTGTTCATGATCAAATCTACAGAGCAATGAAATGTTTTATGAATGACTAACTTTAGGACAGATTCATTATCTGTATCCAAACGCGAGTGACAGCTCACGAGTGAAACCATCTTGGAACCAAAACATGTAGTGACTTTCAAGAAGAGAAAAGGGATGCCCGTATTATCGCTTGATTAGTCCAGAGATCACTGCTACACATGAGAACCCATTGCTAGCGGTTTAATATTATTATATGGAAAAATATGTGCTGAACATTATGTTGAAGAATCGTCGCTAGACGAGATTAGGTTTGGAAGCCATCTGAAATATTGTTTATAAGCTGACGTGCTCAGTCAGTGAAGTCAGATGATATATATGTATGGGCGATACTGAGTGCTTGGCTACTGACAGTCCATTATACAATTATTCTACATGAGTGCCCATGTAACATTGCAAGACCATTTATCCACTGTACTATGATGTATTATGGCAACCTGTGATTTGTCACTATCTGTGCTGTCGAGTGTGTACGTCCAATTAAACTTTAGAAAAGGTACACAGTCGTTGGTGTCGATGACTTCCAGCCATACATGAGTGTGAGAAAAGAACATTTGTCAACACCACGAACCTTTATTAACATTCGCACATTATACACTCAATCCATGTCTACACACCACTGCGTAGGTCAAGTTGACATTCCATACACTACAGTGGAGCGAACAACACCATAGAGATCTTATCAACTGATGATGATGATGATGTCTGCTTCCATCCACTTATATCTATCTTTTGGTGGATATCATTAACGGGAATAAAAATCTAAAATTATCACCTTTATCAACTGGTGGACCAGCTTTCTGGGTTTGACCTCGCAGAAGTTCAGAAGTCAACAGAGTACCGATACCAGACCGTTTCCTGTGGCTGATACGACACACTTGCAGTATTGGTTTGCTATTTGTCAACACTTC
Organism: Oreohelix idahoensis; assembly: GCA_024509875.1. Classification (NCBI taxonomy): domain Eukaryota; kingdom Metazoa; phylum Mollusca; class Gastropoda; order Stylommatophora; family Oreohelicidae; genus Oreohelix; species Oreohelix idahoensis. The sequence goes on along the minus strand of JAMPIV010018725.1, from coordinate 552,762 downwards.
GTCACGTGACCTGTCAAGTGAATGCAGTATGTAGGTCAGCGTTGTTGACATTTTTACATTAGACATTACAGAGTTTCACAGAACAGTTGGTTCAATTCTTGTCAATATTAACAGGAAGACAGTATTAGTGAACTAAGAAGTCCTATTTTCATCGATGGATCTTCTTGTTTTCTGTATATGAACTTTAATATTTAAGGCCAGAATGTTTAATTGAATAAAGTGGCAGTTTGTTTATTTTCATAAAAATAACTTTGCCATTACTGTAAAACTGAGCCTATTTTGCAACACATACTATCATACACATAATTTATATATATTTATGTTTACATGTTATTTGTTTGTATAGTATGTTAGTTTCTATGTCAGCGGGTTGTGTTTAAGGTTGGGCGGCGTCCTCACAACAGAATATCCCACGTCATAGAGGGTCCGTTGTGGGCGTTTTCTATAGGTGCAATTTTCTTGATTGAAAATTTGCTGCGACAACTGTTGCTTTTGTGTTAGCTGTGGAGACTGTAATTATTGTTATTTTTGTAATATTTCTTTGTTCTTTAGTTTTGTTTTGATTTGTTTGTAATTTGTTGGTCTCACCTTTTCTATCTTTCAGTTCTATTCACAATTTATATTCATATATTGTGACGTCATTTGTGTTGTTATTCTTTGCAGATTCAGTGATTATTTTCATTGATTTCCCTATTTGATTTATTTTGATTTCTGCAAACGTTCTTGTATTGTCAGTCCTATTTGTACTTTATGTATTCTGTTGGTTGACATATGTTTTATATAGGTATATTTCATAAGACACAATTGCCTGTGCACTGCACTTGGATTATGGTATAAACCAGTACCTGATTATTATTACTATTATACAAGACCTTATTAAAGGCTTGTGACCCACAGATATTGGGATAGTATACTGATTAATCAAGTCATTGAGAACTTGTGGTATTATTATTGGTTCAGGTGATTAGTATTATTGTTAGACATCATGTCTACTTTAGATTACTTCATTACACAAGGGAAAGCCCTTGATAAGACTGGTCAACAATTAGAACAATGGGCTGTTGCTCAATATGACAAAGCATTAGCTGCAGAAGAGAGAAGAGCTATGGCGAAAGAGAAAAGATTAGAAAGAGAAGCTGAGGCTGCTGCTGAACAAAAGAAATTGCAGATGCAGGTGGAGGAAAGGAGATTTGAAGCTGAACAAAAAAAATTGGAAAGAGAAGCTGCAGCTGAACAAAAAAGATTAGACAGGGAGGCTGAACAAAAAAGATTAGATGCTGAAGAGAAAAAAGCAATAAGAGAACATGAATTTGAGTTAGAGAAATTGAGATTGACATGTATGAGTAATGTTAATCAGGCATCTAGTGGTAATGGTAAACCTTCTACTTACAAGGTTAAGGTTCCACCGTTCAATCAGTCCAGTGACGATATTACATTCTGGCTGGATAGATTTGAACGTTCTTGTCGTACACATAATGTGGATAAATCACAATACGCTAATCAATTATCAGAAAACTTGAAAGGTGAATCTTTGACTAGATTATGCCTTGTAGGAGAAGCAGATAAGGATAATTATGATGTCATTAGGGCGGCTTTGATAAAAAAAATATCAGCTAAGTGAGGAAGGCTATCGCCTTTTATTTAAAACGATGGTACCTGAGACGGGTGTAGAATTCTCAGAATTCACTGCAAAGGCACGTCTCACAGCTGATCGTTGGATTGAGCTTTCCAAAACAGAAAAAAACGTATGAAGGACTTATGGATTTGTTGCTCAGAGATAAGATTATGTCATGTGTGAACAAACCTTTCCTTGAATTTATACATGAGCGTAAACCCAAATCTCTAAAAGAAATGGAAGAATATTGTTCCCAATATGTCACTGCACACCCCGACGTGACTTTTGGCAACACTAAGATTAAGGAGAGTATGCCAGTTGCTTCAGCAACACCATACAATCCCAATTATTCACACAGATTTCAGGGACCTCAAAACAGATTTGATAAAAAAGGTAACCATAATAGTTATCAAAACCAAGGTAACCAATCATTTCAGGGTTCTTCTTCAAAGAACTGGAGACGACCTGATAGCTCTCGACACAGGGGTGGTCATAATTATAGGAATTTCCGTAGAGGAAGTAATTATAGAAACTATCAGGGTTATCCGTCTTGGAGTCAACAAGATCATAATTACAGAGATACTCATTATAATGAATATGATAATGGTAACCAAGGGAACTATGACTCAAACCCAAATAGGGGTTACAATAGAGGTAACAATAACTACAGAGGTGATAATAACCGAGGTAGATCTCAAAACAAAAGACATAAACCACATTTTCAGGCAAACTCTGCACAACAAGAGTCCCATGAAGCCTATAAACAGAGTAAAGATAATAATGATGCTAGTAATATGGCATGTGCCGCTTTTGATTTTGGGAGAGCATCTCAGTGCCCCCAATGCAAAACGTTATTTGAGCCAACCACAGTGTCTACTTTAAGCTGTGGCCATCCTCTTCCTGCTCTTCCAGCATCAGTCGCGCATGATGGAAGAGGTTCTCTTGTCTTACATAAGGGTTTAGTGAATAACAATCCAGTCTCTGTGCTATTTGATTCTGGATGCACCACAATTGGTGTTAGGCAGTCACTCGTAGATCCTTCCCGTGCCACTGGACAAGTAGTCAAATGTGTAACATTTGGCGGCACATTAGAGAAATACTCTACTGCTATCATTAGGATTGCTACTCCTTTCTTTACAGGAGATGTACACGCATGTCTTCTTCCGAATCCGATCGCCGACCTCATCATCGGTCGCATTCATGGAGTCAAGGAATGCACTCCGCAACAAATTTCCACGTGGGAAAGGCAAAACATGCAGATTGCTAACGCTGTAGTCACTAGAGCTCAGGCTCTTAATATGCCTCAAACTTCATCTACTGAAGATAATGAAGTGCATAACCAAGATAATCCCTTGGTAATTTCTCGTGACTCGTTTATAAAACAGCAAGAAGATGATCCCACTCTGAAGAAATTCTTCATTCTTGCAACTAAAGGTGATCCGAATAAAGACACAAGTCGTAAATCGTGGATTACAAAGAAGAATGGCGTACTTGTACGTATGGTTCAAGACTCCATTACGTCAAGTCATTCTCAAATCCTGGTTCCCAAGAATTTGAGAGTTAAAATTTTGCAGCACGCTCACGACTCTCAGTGTGCTGGACACATGGGTTTTTCCCGTACTAAGTCAAGAGTCCTTGCGGCTTTCTTTTGGCCATTGGTAAACAAGGACATACGGATTTATTGTCGATCTTGTAAAGTATGTCAGGAAGTTAAATCCAAAGGTCCACGGCATGCTGCACCCATTCAGGCGGCGGACATTCCTATTCGGCCGTTCCAAAAAATGGCCATAGACATTATTGGTCCATTTAAGATCAAGTCTGCCAGAGGACATCAGTTTATCTTGACGTGTGTTGATATGTGCACACGTTGGCCAGAGGCTATTCCTCTGAAGAGCATTACTACTGCTGATATTGCAGATGCTCTTTGGCTTATATTTTCTCGTCTGGGGTTCCCCGGAGAGATATTGTCAGATCATGGCACCCAACTAATATCAGATACCATGTCTCAAGTAATGTCTACTCTGCAGATAGATAGATCTTTAAGTAGTATCTACCATCCAATGTCTAATGGTATGGTCGAACGCCTTAATAGAACACTTAAAAACTTACTGGGGAAGATAACTGAGGATCATCCTCAAGACTGGGACAGAGTTTTACCTGCGGCCCTCTTCGCTTACAGAGAGGTACCCAATGAACATACAGGATTTTCTCCCTTTGAACTCGTCTTTGGCGCGCGTCCGCGTGGCCCTATGTCGTTGCTTCACGATCTCATTACATCTGACAATATTGACGATGACACAAAGTCATCCTACGAATATGTCATCGCGTTGAGACAAAAAATTATCGAAGCATGCAAATTAGCAACTTCTTCTTCTGAATTTGCGAAACAGAAGGCAAGGCAATTTGCCAATAAGAAGAGATGCTTACGACAACTTTGTCCTGGTGACAAAGCATTTGTATTACTACCCTGTAGGGAAAACAGATTACTTATTTCTTGGAAAGGTCCGTACGATATAATATCGAAAATTTCCGATGTCGACTATATTGTCGATATTGATGGGAAGCATAAAACCTTCCACATCAATATGCTTACTGAATTCCATGAACGTCCGGATTATTTGCAACCCATTTTCCAAGCAACGGACAATTCTCCAGTACAACATGGTCATTACTCATCACTGTCCGTGATACAGGATGAGGAAACAAGTTTTTCAGATGTAAATCTTCCTCTTCCAATGATCCCACTTCATTCCAGTGAATCATGGAAGAACGTTACTGTCTCTCCTGATTTGTCTCTAGGAGAACAGCGACAAGTTTCAACTATGTTGCAAACATTTCAGGATGTACTCACTGACATCCCTGGACAAACGCATGTCATTGAACATGACATTGTTCTAACTGACCATACTCCTATTAGGGTTAGACCTTATCCTATACCTATACATTTTCAAGCACAGGTCGAGAAAGACTTGGATGAGATGATAGATTTGAAAATAATCGAACCATCCACCTCTGCATATTCTTCGCCGATGGTTATTGTGCGAAAAAAAAGACAATAACATACGTCTTTGCGTTGACTATCGAAAATTGAATCAAGTAACGAAGTTCGATGCCGAACCTATGCCTTTACTGGAAGAGCTACTTACTCGACTCTCCAAATCTCATTTTTTCACTAAACTTGATTTGTCTAAAGGATATTGGCAAGTTCCTTTATCTGAACGCGCCAAACCTCTCACGGCTTTTTCAACACCTAGAGGTTTGTTCCAATGGAATTTTATGCCTTTCGGTCTTATGAACGCACCAGCTACATTCGTACGCATGATGCGCCGAATCCTATCTTATCGGTCAGATGTCATTGCATATCTAGACGACATCTGTCTTTTCAGCGATACTTGGGAAGATCACTATTCAGGGTTAGATGAATTGCTGTCTACTTTGCGTGAGCACAACCTGACAGCGAAACCCTCTAAAGCCTATATTGGTTTTAGCGAAATTTCTTTCCTAGGCCACCGAGTTGGTCATGGTTTCCTAAAGACAGAGGACCATAATACTAGTAAGATACTTAACATCTCAATCCCTAAGACTAAAAAACAGGTGAGAAGTCTGTTAGGTCTTATTCAATTTTATGGCAGATTCATTCAGAATCTATCCTCTATCATGGCACCTCTCTCAACACTTCTAAAGAAAGGTTCGCCTAATGTGGTCCACTGGTCTCAGGAATGCCAATGCTCTCTGGATAAGATTAAAACATTGTTTTCAACACCACCTATTTTAGTGCTACCCACTAAAGATAAGACATTCGTTCTTCGTAGTGACGCTTCATCCACTGGGATTGGAGCGGCACTAATGCAAGAGTACTCTGGAACTCTGCATCCTGTAATGTATATTTCCAGAAAACTTAATGCGGCAGAAAGGAATTATTCGGTTTTAGACCGTGAGCTATTAGCTATGGTTTGGTCGATCCTCAAACTACAGAGATTCCTTCTAGGCGCACATTTCATAGTAGAAACCGACCAAAAAGCTCTTACTGCTATACAGAGTAAGAATTTGAAGAGCTCGAGGTCTACTCGATATGCAATTGCTCTTCAACCTTTTCATTTCTCTGTGCGAGCTATTCGTGGATCAGATAATGTGATGGCAGACATTCTGTCAAGATGCCCACATGATTCCACATAACTATTAGGGCTTAGACTTCTTGATATGTCTAGTTCTATAGTAGTTCCTTTTCTATATCATGATAGATACACATTTGTAATTTAATAATATAATGATTGTATCACTACATAGCGGTTCATTGATGTTTGTTCACCGCTGTGCTTTGATGATTTTTTCTTCATAAATCATAAATTTAAGATATCTAATACGAAATGATGATATGAATTTTTTAGGCATTGTGTAATTGCCAGAGTTGTATTATACTTTGATGACACCTTCCTGGAAAAATATACTTGTAGAGAAATAATTTCTCTCAGTTTATGAGACACATTCTCACCAGTCGCTCCATAAGTCGACTTAGCCTCATATTAGGCGTTATAGGTATTCCTGATATTTTCATCTGCGCATTATTCATGCGTTGTGAGCCTGTTGTACGTTGCTCCTAGATGTATTTCAGAAAAAAGAAAAAAAAAATGTTCCATTTTTTTTTTTCCCGGGAGGTGTGGTAAGACTGTTACGTGCAGTCTTTGATATCTTGCAATATTATACATAGGTAATTTTTAGTGCTTAAGGGAAAGTCATTATTGAGTTACTTCCCTTGGAAAGTTGTGTCGGCTCTTTCGATCAAACTCCGCGGATGAATCCATTTTACTGCGATTTATTCGTTGTTTGGGTAATAATAGATTGTTCTTGCTTCAGAATATCTATGGCCTGAATTTATGTGTATTGTTTGTCTGAGTAGGACGAGTCTGTCTTATATCTGTATATCTTTACATATCTAAGTCGAACTATATGTTCTGTTGTCTCTAGAGAGGTCAAAGGCTATTCGGCGGATGTGTCGCTAGAGTGTGGTGTGATTTGGCTTCGTCCCGATAGGGACTGTGTTTTCTATGTCGGCTTGTAGCCGGGGAAAAAGTGATCTCAGTATTTGTGGGGAAAGTGATAGTCGTCTAAACCTATCGTGTATGCTTTACCCCAGTGTTTATTCGTATTGCCAAGGAATGGCAGTTTCATATTTCCTATACCAAGGTAATCAAAGATACTCTTATGAACTCTCGATCGAAGCCACCATTTTCGATAGTTACGATTTGAATATCTAAGAGAATATATTTGACTCGATGAAAACGACTTCGATTCCTAGCAGCACTATATCCTGTAGATTGCAGTCAATTGTTCATGATCAAATCTACAGAGCAATGAAATGTTTTATGAATGACTAACTTTAGGACAGATTCATTATCTGTATCCAAACGTGAGTGACAGCTCACGAGTGAAGCCATCTTGGAACCAAAACATGTAGTGACTTTTCAAGAAGAGAAAAGGGATGCCCGTATTATCGCTTGATTAGTCCAGAGATCACTGCTACACATGAGAACCCATTGCTAGCGGTTCAATATTATTATATGGAAAAATATGTGCTGAACATTATGTTGAAGAATCGTCGCTAGACGAGATTAGGTTTGGAAGCCATCTGAAATATTGTTTATAAGCTGACGTGCTCAGTCAGTGAAGTCAGATGATATATATGTATGGGCGATACTGAGTGCTTGGCTACTGACAGTCCATTATACAATTATTCTACATGAGTGCCCATGTAACATTGCAAGACCATTTATCCACTGTACTATGATGTATTATGGCAACCTGTGATTTGTCACTATCTGTGCTGTCGAGTGTGTACGTCCAATTAAACTTTAGAAAAGGTACACAGTCGTTGGTGTCGATGACTTCCAGCCATACATGAGTGTGAGAAAAGAACATTTGTCAACACCACGAACCTTTATTAACATTCGCACATTATACACTCAATCCATGTCTACACACCACTGCGTAGGTCAAGTTGACATTCCATACACTACAGTGGAGCAAACAACACCATAGAGATCTTATCAACTGATGATGATGATGATGTCTGCTTCCATCCACTTATATCTATCTTTTGGTGGATATCATTAACGGGAATAAAAATCTAAAATTATCACCTTTATCAACCCCCCAGTTTGTGAAGATGTTGAATGCAATGGGATCACCATCAGGTGCCTCTATGATACAGGTTTAGATTATGACTCAGTCGTGAGTTCTCACCTAGTAAACCCAGATCAGTATACCACAGAAACCGCGGAGATACAAGGGGCAACTAAGGACGTAGCAACTATGACACTTCCCATCGCAAGGATAACTGTGAAAACTCGCTATGTGGAAGGAGTGATTAAAGCAGCAGTGATAAACGAACCAATCTACCCTCTGATATTGGGGTGTAGATATGTCTTCTTGGGGAATCCCAAGAGACCTGTGATCATGGCAACAGTGCAGACCAGGTCACAGTCAAAGAAGGAGGAGGATAACCCTATAAATACTCATCCTGAGGAGATGAGGAAGGCACAGGCAGAGGATAGATCCCTCAAGCCATGTTTTAAAAAGTTGCCAAAATTTCACACACCACCAAGCAAAGGAGATTACTATATGAAGGATAAACTCTTATATAGGAAGACCGGAACTCGTTCAAATGGTCACGGACAACTGGTACTTCCCAAGATGTTTAGGGCAGACGTAATAAGGAGTTTACATGTTGGAAAAGATGGGGACCACGAGAAAGTAGGTACCATCTGGCAAAAGGTTTCTCAAAAATATTATTGGCCAGATGTAATGATAGACATTGAAAACTTTGTAGAAGCCTGCGGCATATTTCATGAGGGAACACCCACACGTGGGGAAAATAATAATCAGGACCTAGAAACGCCACGGGGCAAACTTAGGCCTGAACATAAGGAGAAAAATAAATATAATAAAGTAGACATAGTGGAATGGGAACCCCCTTTTCACACCCAGTCTTCAATCGAATTTGTTAGAATGGCCACTATGCGTCGAGTACAAAGAGTGATTCTACCCCAGAATAAGCCGACAATCCCTCGGTCGGAATTATGTGAACTGGAGGAAGATAAAAGAGAGAGAAGATCTCTCACAAGGAAATTAAAGTGGGGAGAAAACCCCAGGAAACGAATTGGTAGTGGACGATTTGTGAGTGATGATAAAAGGAAGAAAAGTCCTCACTATAAGGCTTCCAATGTCAGGGACCCTACAGGTGCCATGAAAAATAAGTCAGCAAAATTAAAGGTCCATATGTAACCTTATTGAGGACGTGGACAGATGAGAAGGCAGAAGAGACTGTTACCTCATCATATCAATATGTGAACGAGCTGACCACTCGTCTTAAAACTGGCTGGAAACTCGCTAATGACAATTTGAGACAAGCCAGGAAAAAACATGCTGCATATTATAAGGAGAAAGCTTTGAAAGAGGAGATCGATTATCTGTTGAAAGAAGGGATTATTTCTCACAGTGAATCTCCATATAGCTCTAGTGCGGTTTTGTTGCGGAAACCATCTGGGGAACATAGACTGTGCATAGATTACAGGAAACTGAATGCTGTCACAGGTCAGGTGGATCCATTACCTGATACAAATCAGCTGTTTGCCAGGCTGAACAAGGCCAAATATTTTTCTAAGGTTGATCTTAGCAAAGGCTATTATCAAATCCCAGTGAAGCCTGAGGTTCGACCGTATTTATCCTTTAGCACCTCGGAAGGACATTATGAGTTCAACCCGTTGCCGTTTGGGTTGAAAAATGCTCCGAGTGCGTTTTCTAGCATGATGCGAAAATTGTTGGATCCACTGAATAATCCATGCATCACTAATTTTATGGATGATATCCTCATCGCTACTGAAACGTTTGAGGAACACGTTAACTCTTTGACTATGTTGTTTAATAGACTCAGACAGGCTAACTTGACTGCTAGACCAACAAAATGTTGTATTGGATGTAAAGAGTTGGAATTATTGGGACATACTGTATATCAGGGTAGCATGACCCCTGACCCCAAGAACCTTGAGAAACTGCAGAGAGCACCGAGACCACAGACAAAGAAAATTGTGCGATCTTTTGTGTCGTTGTGTGGATTTTATAAAAAATACATAAAGAATTTTAACTCTATATGTGCTCCTCTGACGGATTTAACTCGCAAGGGCCAACCTGATAAAATTGTTTGGTCAGCACAGTGTGAATTGGCATACCAAGAGTTAAAGGAAAAACTCACTAGCAAGCCTATTTTAAAATTGCCTGATTTGACTCAGGAATTCGTGGTAAGAACGGACGCCAGCAATGTGGGCTTGGGGGCCACTTTGTTACAAAGGTCCTCTTCACCAAATGGGGAATTGAACCAAGTCGCTTATGCCAGCCGCAAGTTGAACAAAGCGGAACAAAACTATTCAACAAGCGAAAAAGAATGTTCAGCTTTGATCTGGGCTATAAAAAAGTTCCAGATCTATCTCTATGGTAGACCATTTGTGGTCCAAACAGATCATCAGCCCCTCGTATTTTTGTCACAGGCCAAGCATGAAAATGCTCGGTTATTACGATGGTCGTTGCTCATACAGCCTTATTCATTCACTATTGAATACATTCCCGGGTCGCAAAATGTTGGTGCAGATTTCTTGAGTAGGCATCCTTTTGACGAAAATCAGAGTATTCACAAGGCCTAAGGAGCGAATTTCATCTATGAGTATCACTGTTCTTGAACTTGCATCAGTAGCATGTTCTCAAGTGCGGAGATGAGTGGTAATTTACATTGATACACCGATAAAATTAGTAGTATTTATAAAGTCAAAATAATGTAGAAATAAAAATAGTGGAGTTGTGACGCTTCTTCTTCGCCCACGCCACCATCGTGTTGATTTTAGCAGACAGTATTGTAGAGTAAATAGTACTATCGTTTCTAATGTCCTTGAAAAACTATTTATAACATTTTGAGACGAAAGGCTTATTCGTCTAGAAGGAGTGAGAGAGGAGCGACAGAAAAATGATACACTGTCACGCGTTGGTTTGAAACACAAATTGGCAGCGAACGCGTCGGGTAGTGATAACGTAGGGTAGAATTAAATAGAACATGTTTGAAACAAATCAAGATGTGACCCTTTTCCGCATAACATGTTTGAAGCAAAAATCTATGTAAGGCCAATATTTGTTCGTTCTATAGTCACACAGTGGAAATGTATACACACACAGAAAGCACATTGCCTGCCAAGTAGTACATTTTATGACGTAACGGACTAGTGGTTTCAGTTTGAACAACGAGAGAGAGGGGAAAAGATGGAGTATTTATAGAAAAGTAGAAATTGACAACTAATATGGAAAATATATGGAAATCATAATTACAGGGACCATGGCCATAAAATTTAGTTAGTTTAATAGCATATCTTCTCCTGAGCAATAATATGTTTTAATATACAAAATCCTCCATGTAATAATCAAGATATTGACATAATATTAGATGTTCACGAATGGACTGACGAACAGACTCTCATGTTTGCATTCACTATTCATAACATTTTGTGGACGCGGTTTTGAAAAAGAGGCATGAGAGGGGAAAGTGAAATTTTATTGGTTAGTAATAGGAGGATAGGAGAAATATTATTGGGTGGTCCAAACTAAGTATATTTGTAGAGTGATATCCAAGACAGAATTACTAACAGACTGTGAAACACGCAGTTTGTTTGGAGTTTGGTTTTTTAAAATTTCGATTCGAAACGGGGAGACGCTGGATTTCATTGGCCAGCCTCTTTTATAATATCAAAAGCTTCCAAGGCTTGTCGCCATTTGTATAGAATCATTTCCAGACTCAGGACGTTGCGAATAGAAGTGAGACTTTGTTGTTAAAACTTAAACTAATAAAATAAAAAATAGTCACAGTCTAGCCAGCGGCAGAACTGAATGTGTGCCAGTCATCGTACCTGTGGTTTTATTTCATTGAATTGTGGTAAGGGGAATTGAATTATTATTATGTATTATTTGAAAAGGCAAAAGTTTGATACTGCCAAGTGGGAAAGTGTATGACATACCTAAAGGGACAGTTTGGGTATTCTCATTTGATTTATGTTTGAATATTGCATTGTTGTAATTAATAAGTATTGAAAGACCAAGATAGAATAGCAAGCCTCAGTGTTCGAGGAACACTTATTAACATGCTGTTGCGCTAACTTGTCGCAACGTGTTCTGACTATATATTTAATTTTGTCATGCATGGGAAATAACTCATGGAATTGTAGTCACTATTATTTCTCATCATCATCATCATCAGTTGCCATCTCCACAACGGAGGTTGGCTGTAATGGATCTCCAACGTCTTCTGTCTCTTGTCTTGGTGGTACACTCTGATAGACTCTTTCCCGTCCATCTCTTGATGTTATCTTCCCACTTATAGCGCTGTCTTCCCCTTGCACGTTTACGTTCAACTCTCCCTTCTGTTATGGTCTTCTGCAAGGTGTTATGCCTTTTTATGTGGCCAAAGTATTTTAGCTGCCGAACTTTGACCTCTCTCATTAGTTCTCTTTTCATACCTAGATTTTCTAGGACCTCCTTATTTGTTTTCATCTCTTTCCATGAGATACGCCCCATTCTTCTATATATCCACATTTCAAGAGCCTCAATTCTTTCTTCCAAATGCTTATTCATCGTCCATGTTTCTGCACCATACAGAAATGCAGAATATATATAACACTTTATGATTCTCAGTTTTAATTTATGAGATAACTGTTTGGATGTCAGTATATGTTTCATGTTGTTGAATGTAGCTTTGGCCATTCCTATTCTCTTCTTGATTTCTGTTTCACATCTGCCATCTTCTGTTATTATATGACCAAGATATACGTAGCTCTTGACTTGTTCCAGGATTTTCACATTTACGCTTATCTTTAATGTGGGTTTATCATCTGTTTTGCTAATTATCATAGTTTTAGTTTTCTCAATATTAATGTCGAGTCCATATTCATGACTTATACTGTTCACTTGCTTCACTAGTTCTTGTAACTCCTGTTCGCTTTCAGCTAACAACACGGTATCATCTGCATATCTAAGGTTGTTTATTGATCTTCCACTGATGTTCAGTCCTGGTATTTCCTGTATCTGTTTGAAAATTTTTTCGGTGTATAAATTAAATAGGCAGGGGGACAGCACACAACCTTGTCTGACACCTCTTTTTATGTCTATGTATGGTGAATAATTCCTTCCCGATCTTACTGTGGCAGTTTGCTCCCAATAAAGGTTACTGAGTATTCTTATATCTTTTCCATCAATACCTATGTCTTTGAGGCATTCAATTATTTTCTCATGATGGATTCTGTCAAAAGCCTTCTTATAGTCAGTGAAGCACATATACATACTTTTTTGGACCTCTGTATATTTTTCTGTTAATCTTCTTAGGCAAAATATTGCCTCTCTTGTTCCACTGTTCCGTCTAAAACCAAACTGTTCTTCTTGGATTTCGCTGTCTACTTTACTTTTTATTCTTTCCTGTATGACTCATCAGGCTGATTGTTCTGAAGTCTGAACATTCTGTTGCATTTGGTTTTTTGGGCAATGTTATAAAAACTGATGTCTTCATGTCGTGTGGTAAATATCCTGTATTGTATATATCATTGCATATTTCTGTGATTGTATCTATACCAAAGCTCTCCAGAGCTTCTATCATTTCAATGTTTATGTTATCCATGCCTGCTGATCTTCCTTTTTGTATCATATGAATGGCATTCTCTACTTCTGATCTGAGAATGTGTGGGCCTTCATTAGAATCTGGTGATGGTTTTTTTACCTCTGTTGTCCTCGAATAGTTCTTTTACGTATTCTGCCCATCTGTTTGATATGTCTTTCTCATCAAGTAATATTACACCATTTTTGTTCTTGATACAGCTTCCTCCTTGTGCAAACCGCGACCGATTTGATAATTTCTTTATTTCTTCATGCATATCTCTTGTCATGTGCTTCGCTTCCAAGTCTTCTATTTCCTTACATTTTGTTTCTATCCACCGTTCTTTTGCTTCTCTACACATAGTACGTATGTCATTGTCTATTGTTTTATATTCTGGAGTATTTTTTGCTTTCTTTCTTTCTGCCATTTTATTCAAGATGTCATCTGTCATCCAAATTTGATTTTTCTTAGACTCCTTTTTAGGTAAATTTGCATTTGCTGATTGTATGCTTGTTTTTAAGCATTCCCATTTTGCGGTTGCTTTTTCTTCTGGGTTTTCTCTTCTATACTGCTCCATGCTTTCTGTCAATAACTGTTGGTATTTATTTTTGACTTCGATTAAATATTTCTGTTTTATATCTGGTTGTTTCAGCGCTGATATTTCTATCTGGGGTTCCTCCTGTCTTCTGTTTCCTGCTCTTTTCAGCTTTATATTTACTTTGATGACAACTGGATTGTGATCTGAATTTATGTCGGCGCCAGGATGTGTCTTTGCACTTGTGACACTGTTCTTAAATCTATGTTTTATCATGATATAGTCGATTTGATTACGTGTTACATCTCCTGGGCTTTTCCATGTGTATAATTTCCTTGGGTGATGTTCAAAAAAGGTGTTACATATGACCAGCTGGTTTTCTTCACAGAACTGGATAAGTCTGTCTCCTCTATCATTTCTTGTCCCTAATCCATACTGTCCTACTATTTTCTTGTATTTTCCTTTTCCTACTTTTGCATTCATATCACCCATTACTATCAACACATCTGTAGATTTGACTGGTTTAAGTGTGTGTTGTAGCTCTTCATAGTATTCTTCTATTTCTTCCTCGCTGTAATCTTTAGTTGGTGCATAAGTTTGTAAGATTGATATGTCGAATGGCTTTGCTCTCATCTTTAGTAACATCATTCTGTCATTGTGTGTCCAGTATCCACATACGTATTTTTCTAACTCCTTCTTTATCAACATTCCTACCCCTCTTTCGTGTTTTTCTCCTCCTGAGTGTATAAGCGTGTACTGGTCTCTTGTTATGTAGCCTGTATCCAAAAGTCTTGCCTCTGCAACTCCCAGTATATCGAGTTTCATGTCGGTTGCCTCTAATATAAGATTGTCCAGCTTTCCTTCTCCGTTTAAAGTTCTAACATTCCATGTTCCTATTTTTAGGCTTCTCCTACTAGTTTTTAGGTGGTCTTTCTCAGAATGCTCCCTTTCAACAGAATTTAAGGAACACTCGTCATTATGTACTTCCTTACTCATTAGAGGAGTTGCCTCTTCCCTGTTAATTTGTACAGTAGATTCTTCCCCAGGGGACAGAGAGTTCTCTACATATCGGTTCTTATCTTGTTGTTGTGATTCCATTACTTTCTGTAGGAAGTACGTGGTAAGGCCCCAATCTCTTCCACGGTGGCTAGCCATTGTCTTTTTCTATGTCCGACATGCCTCTAGTGCGCCACACACTTTGCTGTTTCGCTTTGCGAGCCGTTGATCTTCTCAGATTCCTCCGCCTCACTCACCGTCTCAGTCTTTGTGTACTAGGGATGGACATTCCCTTGAGTAAGATTGCTCCTACTCCACCCATGTAGTTTAGCCAGTCAGCCAAGACTGTTGCCCGGGATGTGGCTACAGTTGTCTAATCGTGATAGCATCGGCAAGCAGTTGTCTAAACTTGATAGCGACGGTTGCCGATAGTTTGTGTGTGAGCGATTTTAAGTCATAACCATGTATGAAGCGTTTAAGGCTTCTTTTCCTAGAAACAGTTGGCAACTTGCGATGTCATTCCCTTTTAAGGTTCGAATCTTAAGACGATTGTTCTTAGAACATCTTAGAACATTCTTCGTTTCGTAAGTTAGCTGAGCTGTATTCGATTCGCGTGTTCTGCGCATGACCTAGTTTGTGTCATTGTTTGAATGATTTCCGCCCAGGTCACTCTTGGCAAATTCGCTTGTGAAGCAAGACACAGTTTTGTGCTGGCGTCTTCGCTTATATTATTCAGGAAAGAGTCCTCTTCATTTGTTGTTCCTTTTTGAGATGATATATCTCTATTGTGATTCTAAGTGCCGGGAGGCCAGTGAGTTATGTGATTTAATTCCTGATGAAAAGGTAATTGAACTTATGATTAACTTTATCGCCATCTCTTGATGTTGACATTTTCCTATAGCCTGCCTTGTTGAAGAGTCTATGATATGACAAGTTTGCTCAGCTCACGAATCACTTATGTTGTCATGCATCGATTGATGCCTATCCTAAGGACCATTTACGTCTTGAACTTTACTGATGGAACTAGGTTTGATACCTTTGTTGTTTAAGGAACTTGGAGGACGTTATTATGACACTCAGAAGACATGCCTGTCTTGTTGAGGTCGAATAGAGGAGACTGGATTTAATCTCCTGTTTGATATCTACTAGCTCTTATGGAAAGGGGAAGTTTCCTACCTGACTACATGTACAGCTGATTACGATATCCTAAAAGGCATATGATTTACATTATTATGATGCTGTCTGCTGTTCCTGTTGAGTTGACTACGTCGATGATACAATGACTGTTGTACTATACCTGTGATGTTTTCTGCATAATGATGTTCATGAATCCTGTCATTGTGGCGTACACAATATATGTTACCAACAACATCACTTGCTGTTGAACGATTTATTGACTTTATACGTTTATGAATGAAGTGTGACGTCCATGTCTGATGCTTGACTCCACATATACGTCCCACATAAACCAGACCAACGACACCATAACATCTTGCCTCATCATCCTTGGTGTCTGAGGGCGATAATACCCTCCATGTTGAGTGGTACTAGAACCAAGACACATCAACACTCTATAACTTCATATCAACATATCTAGTAACCCTCTACATATCTGGTGGCCAGAAACAAAAGATTACTCACCTCAATATATCAACATATATTTTGAGACATAAGCTGGTTCGGCCTGGTACCAGTAGACTCGGGGTCCCTTACCCGCTGCATATACACTCAACAGACAACATCTTCAAGACAACTACAGAACTGCAGAATTTTGAAATTACTCGGCGTTGCCCAGGAGCTTTTTGGAATTTTCTACAATCGCTGATCCTAAGTCAAGAAAGTGACAGTTCCCAGTTGTACTACATACGGAAGTAGCGATTTGTTGCTGTTCTTGCTTTGGAGAAGGCCAAGTTCCATCGCTGACGAGTTTTACACTACCTGTACACTGCCTGTACCGTTTGGAAGCTCAAGTCATCCATCGTCGTAGCTATTTTGATGCAAGTACAGATGTCGATCAACGTTGGATCTTCAATCTTAGAATGCTGATTACATCCTGTTCTTTGCTGTACTGACGATTGGAGTTCCAGAAGTTAAGTGGCCTGTTTGTTTGTGAACTGTGCCCTTGTACTGATACTGAGTCTTCCATACTTCTGATCCTATTGTTTACATGTTATATGTTTATTTGTTATTTGTATATTTATATTTATATGTTTATGTTCCTGCGGGTCTGGATGGGTGGCGACTCCTATAGATCATACCACGTCATAGAGGTCTTCTATTGAGAGTGTTCTGTAGGGTAGGCAAATTTCCTATAGCGAAATTTGCTAAGCGACTTCTGTTGCTATTTATATTAGCTGTGACGACATGTGTTAGTGTTGTTTTCGTTATTTTTCCGCATTCTTTAGTTCTGTTTTGATTTGTTTGTATTTGTAGATCTTCTCTTTTCTATTGTTTAGTTTTATACACCATTTATATTTATACACTGTGGTGTCTTGTATTTGTATCATATTGTCGCAGATATCATCACATTTTTTGTGATATTTCTTTAATTTTCGCTTTATTTTTTGTTGATTTCTGCGAATGTTTTCGTATTGTTGCTAAATCTTTGTTATTGTTTACATTGTATTGTTTACATTGTTAATGTTTACATTGTTATTGTTTACATTGTGATTGTGTTTACATAGTCATTGGTTACACTTATAGTAATTAATTCAGATTGGATAATGGATTATGCTGATGCACTACTACTATACTGATGATAAATAAATGATGAATAGTATTGTGCACTATTGAATGGGAAGTGCACCTATGATCAAGAGTTGATTGATGACATGTCAAGAAGGTCTATACACAAGGTCTTTGATTTAAGACTTGTTTCCCACAGAGATTGGGATGATAATATAGTGTTGTGAGTAAACAAGTGCTGATTCAAGACTTGTTATTATTAAGTTTGAAATAAGGTAATTAATTATTTCAGGTTTTGGACTCAGATTTTAGACAACATGTCTACATTTGAGTACTTTATTGAGCAGGGTAAATCGCTTGGGAAGACTGGTGATAAGTTAGAAGAATTTGCGACTGTTCAATATGCCAAGGCATTGAAGTCGGAGGAAAAGAAAATGAAGGAGCAAACTGAACAAAAGAAAATAGAAGCTGAGAATTTAAAACTGCAGATGCAAGTGGATGAAAAGAGATTCCAAATGGAAATGGAAAAACAAAAAAGAGAAGCAGAAGCTGAAAATAAAAAACTTGAAAGAGAGGCTGAAGAGAAGAGACTACAGATTGAGTCTGAAAATAAAAGACTTGAAAAAGAGGCTGAAAATAAAAGACTTGAAAAAGAGGCTGAAAATAAAAGACTTGAAAAAGAGGCTGAAAATAAAAGACTTGAAAAAGAGGCTGAAAGACTTGAAAAAGAGGCTGAAAATAAAAGATTAGAAAAACAAGCTGAAGCTGAGGAAAGAAGGTTACAAAGAGAGGCTGATGAGAGAAAAGCAAAAATGGAGCATGAAGAAAAACTTTTAGCTTTGGAGTTAGAAAAGTTAAAGTTGATGAACATGGGTAATGCTAATGATCCAAATAAGGGGCCATCCTCTAATAAGTCTAATGCTGTTGATTTCAAGCTTAATCTACCAGCATTCAATGCTTCCATTGACGATATAAAGTTTTATCTAGAGAGATTTGAACGTTCATGTAAAATACATAACTTAGATAAATCACTGTACGTGTTTCATTTGTCCAAAATACTTAAAGGTGATGCTTTGACTATGTTGGGCATGGTAGATGAACCTGATAAGGACAATTATGAGATTGTCAGGGCTATCTTGTTAAAGAAATACCAACTTAACGAAGACGGCTATCGTCTTCAATTTAAAAATATGTTGCCTGAAACTGGAGTAGAATTCTCTGAATTCATATCAAAGATACGTATTACTTTTAGACGTTGGGTTGAATTGTCTAAGATAGAAAATACGTATGAAGCACTTATTGACTTACTGCTAAGAGACAAAATAATGTCTTCTGTCAATGAATCTTTTCTTGCTTTTCTTCATGAGCGTAAGCCTAAAAACATAAAAGAAATGGAAGAATACTGTTGCCAGTATATTACTGCGCATCCTCATGTAACCATTAGCAACTCTAAAGTAAAAGAAGGTCTGCCAGTTGCTTCGGCAGCACCCTATGGCCCAAATTTCATGCGTAAATTTCAGGGTAGCCAACAAAACTTTAATAACAAGAGTAACCGTAATTATGCTCAGAATCATAGCAATCAATTTCAGGGTGATTCTTCTTCACAGAACTGGAGACAACCTAATCCTGCACGGTATACTACTCCCAATAATTATAGACATTTTAACAAAAAGAGTCAGTATAGAGGAAACTATTTTTCACGGAGATCTCAAAACCAAAATAATAGAGGTTCTCAACAATATAGAGATGATAATAATAGTTATGGAAACTGGAATTCAAAACAAGATAACAATTACAATAGAGAGTTTAATGATAATTGCAGAGGCAATAATGGTCGCGGTAGGTCGCAACATAAAAGACAGAGATATCAACAGACAAATTCTGTGCAGCAAGAGTCTCAGGGGGCATGTAAACAAGGTGATGATAATAAAATCTCTAGTGCTAACTCTTGTTCCGCCTTTGACTTTGGTAGGGCAACTAAATGTCCCCAATGCAGTACTCTGTTCGAACCGACTACAATATCGACTTTGAGTTGTGGTCACCCTCTTCCCGCTCTTCCTGCTGCATCAGTTGCGCATGACGGGAGAGGTTCTCTTATCTTACATAAGGGTCTTGTAAATAGTAATCCAGTCTCAGTCCTTTTTGATTCTGGATGTACTACTATTGGTGTTAGACAATCGCTTGTAAATCCATCCTGTGCTACAGGAAAGGTCATCAAATGTGTTACATTTGGTGGCACTTTGGAAAAATATCCTACTGCCATAATACATATTTCTACTCCCTTCTATACGGGAGATGTCCACACGTGTCTTCTTCCAAACCCTATTGCGGACCTGATTATTGGTCGTATTCACGGAGTTAAGGAATGTACCCACAGCAGATTGCTGTTTGGGAGGAGCAAAACATTGAAGCTACCAACGCGGTGGTCACAAGAGCACACGCTCTGGATCCACCTCAGACTTCATTAACTGATAATAATGAAGTAGATAGTCAAAATAGTCAATTGATTATTTCACGTGACTCATTCATAAAGTTGCAAGAAGAAGATTCTTCTCTAAAAAAATTCTTCATTCTTGCGAAGAAAGGAGATCCAAATAGGGATACACAAAAGAAATCCTGGATTGCGATGAGAAACGGCGTACTTGTACGTATGGTACAAGACTCGACCACGTCGGCAAATTCGCAAATTCTTGTTCCCAAGAGTATGAGAGTGCAAATACTGCAGCATGCTCATGACTCGCAATGTGCCGGACATATGGGGTTTTCCCGCACAAAGTCGAGAGTCCTTGCGGCTTTCTTTTGGCCTTTTGTTAACAAGGACATTCGTATCTACTGCCGATCATGCCAGGTATGTCAGGAGGTCAAATCTAGAGGACCACGACATGCTGCGCCTATCCAGGCTGCTGACATCCCTATTCGGCCATTTCAGAAAATGGCCATAGATATTATTGGCCCTTTTAAAATCAAGTCGGCCAGAGGTCATCAGTTTATCCTTACATGTGTCGATATGTGCACACGTTGGCCAGAGGCTATCCCTCTTAAGAGCATATCTACTACTGATATCGCAGATGCTCTTTGGCTGATATTTTCTCGCTTGGGGTTTCCCAGAGAAATATTATCAGACCATGGCACTCAACTCATATCTGATACTATGTCACAAGTTATGTCTACCTTACATATTGAAAGATCTCTCAGTAGTATCTATCACCCAATGTCTAATGGGTTATTTGAGCGTTTGAATAGAACGCTCAAGACTTTGCTTGGTAAGATAACTGAAGATCATCCTCAAGATTGGGACAGGGTTTTACCCGCGGCTCTCTTTGCCTATAGAGAGGTCCCAAACGAACACACAGGATTTTCTCCCTTTGAACTTGTCTTTGGCGCGCGTCCGTGCGGCCCTATGTCCTTACTACACGATCTCATCACTGCCGATGATATTAGCGATGACACTCAATCCTCTTATGAGTATGTCATTGCTTTTAGGCAAAACATCATTGAGGCATGCAAAATAGCAACTGCTTCATCAGAAATTGCTAAAGAAAAAGCAAGGCAGTTCGCTAATAAGAATAGATGTCTACGACAACTTTGTCCAGGTGACAAAGCATTCGTCCTACTCCCCAGTAGGGAAAATAGACTTCTTATTGCATGGAAAGGTCCATATGCAATAGTCTCACGAATTTCCGATGTCGACTATGTGGTCGATATTGATGGGAAGCATAAAAATTTCCATATCAACATGCTGACGGAATTTCATGAGCGTCCAGACTATTTGCTGCCTATTTTCCAGGCAACGGACGAATCTTCTGTACCTCATGGTCATTACTCATCGCTGTCTGTCATACAGGATGAGGAATCTGTTTTTTCTGATGTCAATCTTCCTCTTCCAGTGGTTCCACTACATTCCATGGAATCTTGGAAAAACGTTTCCATCTCTCCTAATCTTTCTGTTGATGAACATCGTAAAGTCTCGTCGATGTTACAGACATTTAAGGATGTTCTAACCGACATCCCTGGTCACACGCATGTCATAGAACATGACATAATTCTTACCGACAATAATCCTATTAGGGTTAGACCTTATCCTATCCCTATACACTTTCAGTCACAAGTGGAAAAGAATTGGATGAAATGATTCAATTAAACATAATTGAACCATCGACTTCTCCATATTCTTCTTCCATGATAATTGTCCGGAAGAAAGATAAGAACATACGAATTTGCGTTGATTATCGCAAATTAAATCAAGTCACAAAGTTCGATGCTGAACCTATGCCTTTACTAGAAGATCTACTTATTAGACTTTCTAATTCTAGATTCTTCACTAAACTTGACTTGTCTAAAGGTTATTGGCAGGTGCCTTTAGCAGATCATGCCAAACCTCTTACTGCTTTCTCAACACCTAGGGGTCTATTTCAATGGAATGTTATGCCTTTCGGTCTTATGAACGCCCCTGCTACTTTCGTTCGCATGATGCGTCGAATTCTTTCTCATCGTTCAGATGTCATCGCATACTTAGATGATATCTGTCTCTTCAGTGATTCCTGGGAAGATCACTATTTGGGTTTATATGACCTACTGTCCACTCTACGTGAGTATAATCTGACAGCAAAACCTTCTAAAGCTTATATTGGTTTTGGTGAAATTTCTTTCCTGGGTCATCGTGTTGTTCATGGTCTCTTGAAGACAGAAGACCACAATACTTCGAAAATATTGAACATCTCTGTACCTAGGACGAAGAAACAAGTCCGTAGTCTCTTGGGTTTAATTCAATTTTATGGGAGATTCATCCCGAATCTATCTTCGATCATGGCACCTCTCTCAACGTTGTTGAAGAAAGGATCGCCTAATCTGGTTCGTTGGTCTCAGGAATGTCAATCTTCCTTAGACCAAATTAAGAATATATTTTCATCTCCTCCCATCCTAAGATTACCTACTCGTGATAGGACTTTTGTTCTTAGAAGTGATGCTTCATCCACTGGGATCGGAGCAGCACTTATGCAGGAATATTCAGAAATTCTGCATCCTGTTATGTACATTTCTACAAAACTAAATGCGGCAGAGAGGAACTACTCGGTTTTGGACCGTGAATTGTTGGCTATGGTTTGGTCTATTCTCAAACTACAAAGATTCCTCCTGGGCGCACATTTCATTCTAGAAACTGATCAGAAAGCTCTTACAGCTATTCAGACTAAGAACTTGAAGAGTTCGAGATCCACTCGATATGCTTTTGCTCTTCAACCTTTTCACTTCACGGTACGAGCTATCCGTGGTTCGGATAATGTGATGGCGGACATTCTGGCTAGATGCCCACATGATTCCAGCTAATACTTCTGTCCTATATTCTTATATATATTACAGAGTCATAACACACCTATATTGCTGTCGTAGATTTTGGATAGGAGAATTAAGACTTGGGTTTGGTCCCTTCTGAATAGGTTTGAATAGGTGAATGGCACCGTGAGAATTAGTAAAACAATAGAATTTCCACCCAGGTGAGATGATAGACTGTGATATAGAGGCTGTCGCTGAAAGGACGAAAATGGCGGTTCCAGGAATTACTGTCTGAAGAAAAGAATTCTTCTCTCTCGCTATCCTCTACGGCTCTACGACTTTTACAGAACATTGAACTTTTATTCTAGATTCTAATCCGACAGTCTAATCCACATATATATTACATATATTTCTATCTACTCACGGGCACGCACATACACGTGACGACAGTTAAACACAGACTAAATTCTCTCTCTATCTGATTAATCCGACAGTCTAATCCACATATATATTACATATATTTCTATCTACTCACGGGCACGCACATACACGTGACGACAGTTAAACACACAGACTTGGAAAATCTATAACAATGCTTATACAGATAATTGGGATCGAGCTGACCAACGCACTGATTTTTTTTTTTTGTTCACGAGAGATATTTTAATTATCATATCAAAATTTGTCACAACACCAAAAAATTACATCAAGGAAAAACATATACAAATAGTCATAAAATTTAAGAAAATGCTACAAGGATGATAGCCCGTTAAAATCTTACTCTAGGTTTAGCCCACAGCCCCGTTAAGAGAACAGATGATGGCCCAAAGAGTTATAGATACGTAGGGTTGAGGCTAAGAGTTTTTCTTCTTTTCTCGTAAATGTATGCACAGAGTTGAATAATCTGATTTAGCCTAAGAAGTAAAGAAACTCTAGCAAATAGTAACAAATTCTGCAGGTTAAACAAAAAGAATTAAGACAGTAAATGGGTGACAATCTATAACTGTAAAATAACACTCTGATCTGCGTACACTCATTCATTCAGCCATGGCCATGGGTACACAGTTATACTCACAACTTTGCTCGCTGCCTCTGGGAACATACTCAATTCTAGGACCTTCACACAGACCCGAAAATGCAGTCCTTGACCAAGAAATCCCCAGTTCCAAAAGACGTACTAAACTCTCAGGGAACGATTCCTTGGGTGTTCTAATTTTTTCGAATGTCTGATTAAGTCACATAAAATATTGTCCAGGCACGAAAGTTAGCAGAGCACAATGTCATTAGCTTTGGTTTCTAGAATTTAAGGAATGTCAGATCGGTGTCTACTTTCAGGAAGTTACTATATTTGGTCACCACAGTACTAGTCAAAACTCTGTCGGAATGTTTCTGATCTTTGCTTGCCACAACGGGCTGAATTGTACTGAAGAGTTATTCTGGAAGAATTAATTCTGGCGCGAAGGCCTCTTACTTCATTTAACTGTTACAGTTCAGGTAATGAAAGTGATTTGTTTCTTCCCAAATAAAGTTCACGTACTAGAACGCTGGTAAAGTTGGGTACCACCGTTTCACTATATAAAAGAAAGAACACATATCAAATAATTTTACAATATGTACCCACTATAACTTACATTATTAAACCGCAAGTGTACTGCTTGACTTATCATTTAAATTTCCCGTAAAGTAAGTTATATTTAGAAAAAAATCATCAATCCCCATGAATTTAGGAACACGTGCGTGTTCCGTCAACATCTCATGAGGTTTCTAGCATTTGTAAGTTAGTTTAGAAAAATATGATCTCGTCTGATTTCTTAGCAGTAAAATTAACTTCATTATAGCTACATTATTGTTTAGTAAGCTAAGATATAATTTATTCTGCTATCCACTGAAACACGTCACTAGAAAATAATACAGACTATATAAATTTGGCACTCTGCGCAAAATCTAACTAGTGAAATATGAAATAAGCGACTTAACACTTTATCATTTCACAAAATACTAGATATAATATATATCACCTCACACAGAACTACAGGTAGTCGCACAACTTAAGAATTATATGCTGAATATTTAAGGAAGTCTAGAAGTTCGACAAATTGCCGAAACAAACTGAGAAACTTCGCTAACAGCTATTCTGTTTCGAACAACCTGTCTACTGCGAATATAGGAGCGAGAATGAAATTAAAGTTTCAAACTCGGGCCAATATCTTAAAATCAGACAAAGGGCCCCAACTTATTTCGCCAAGCGAAATTATCTCCCCTACTCCCAACATTTACGTCAGCTTAACGCGTGACGTAACTGCCACCAGTGACCGAGAAATGCGCGTGACAGTTGCAAATCTCAGACAACCGTCTACAACTGCGTCGTACAGATGCCGGGTTTGACACCTTAAGCTAGTGACAGGTGAAAAAAATGGTAGACCAAAAGTCTGCTCTATGTCCAGCGAAACGAATTTCTCACACCCCAGGCCCAGGAATCTGGTCGGGCCGCGCTCTGACCGGGGAAACTGCAGACGTATGTCTGGCGAGAACCGTATCTTCACAGCTATCTGCGCGACTGACATCTGATGCAATAAGGTTACTAGTCAGTATGAGAAAGAAAAACGATGATGGGAAAGAAATATATTTTTCGCAACGAGTGATGCGAAAAATACAGGAAAAACAAGTACGGAAAGATAATAAAATAAAAGGATGCGGGTGAGAGAATAGGAAGAAGATGCAGGTAATTTAATGATCAAAACCCACGTGACAATTGCTACAATACATTAGCACATCTGTCCTCACTTTATGTGAACACTTATTATCGTGCTTTGTTATCATCTTCTTCTGTTACTGTCTTTAACATAACAGAGGAAGGCTGAGTAGGCAATATAAGGGCCGAAAGTTCACTCGGCCACAATTATTAATAATGTATTGTATAGTATGAAACATAATGGCTATTAAATAGAATTATATTGGTTGTTTTTTTCTCAGCATGTCATTGATGATCTGAGAAGCTACCTTTCTGTTGTCAAACATGGAGAGTTCCACATTGTGTATTTACCCTTGAAACTACAGGAGATGTGTCCTGGATCGTCATTTATGTTTAATTTCATTATACTGTATAATGATATTATTAAACGTTTAGATAATATACTATTTAATATTCACTATCAGATGTGTACATCCATTCTAAGCGGTATTAGACTATGACACCGCTATTTGATAATGATAATATGAACTTCAATATGTATATTGTATTTACATGCTAGTGTAGTGTGTGTTGGTGGCACCTCCCCGATATATATTTTTTTTTCGAGTCAGATTTTTATCTGTTGAGAAATATTCTCACCAGACACTGTATGTGTCAATTTAGCCTCATATTAGGCAGTGCAATTAGTTATCCTCGCATAATTCGTGCGTTGTTAAACCGCTTTTGGTTTTACTCTTGGATATTTTTAAAAAAAAATGTTGCACATTTTTTTTTAATCGGGAGGTCGCGGTAATGTTGCGCTAACTTGTCGCAACGTATTCTGACTATATATTTAATTTTGTAATGCATGGGAAATAACTCATGGAATTGTAGTCACTTTTATTTCTACAGTTGTCTAATCGTGATAGCATCGGCAAGCAGTTGTCTAATCTTGATAGCAACGGTTGCCGATAGTTTGTGTGTGAGCGATTTTAAGTCATAACCATGTATGGAGCGTTTAACGCTTCTTTTCCTAGAAACAGTTGGCAACTTGCGATGTCATTCCCTTTTAAGGTTCTTCTTCTTCCTCGTTCGCCCTGAAAAGGACGGTGGTTGCGTTGTGTCTGTTTACGCCTAAGCTGTGATATCTGCACCTTTCGGTCGACACATCCGACTTCAGCACGGCATTTTTTAGGGACCGGGTTTCCCTTCCCATTGCGATCCGCACTCGCTCAGCCAGACTGCACTGCTGCACACTGTTTCCAGGACCACCACATAGAGGTGGAGTGCGGTCTTGACCAGCTCTGGTTCGCTGGTCCTGATGCAAGCAGTACAGCTATGGGTCGCTGACTGCATTCACTATTGCTGCATCTTGGGGTCCCCTTTTAAGGTTCGAATCTTAAGACGATTGTTCTTAGAACATCTTAGAACATTCTTAGTTTCGTAAGTTAGCTGAGCTGTATTCGATTCGCGTGATCTGCGCATGTCCTAGTTTGTGTCATTGTTTGAATGATTTCCGCCCAGGTCACTCTTGGCAAATTCGCTTGTGAAGCAAGACACAGTTTTGTGCTGGCGTCTTCGCTTATATTATTCAGGAAAG
The DNA here is from genome assembly GCA_024509875.1 of Oreohelix idahoensis. Lineage (NCBI taxonomy): Eukaryota > Metazoa > Mollusca > Gastropoda > Stylommatophora > Oreohelicidae > Oreohelix > Oreohelix idahoensis. The sequence continues at coordinate 525,715 of JAMPIV010018725.1, read as the reverse complement.
AGTCCTCTTCATTTGTTGTTCCTTTTTGAGATGATATATCTCTATTGTGATTCTAAGTGCCGGGAGGCCAGTGAGTTATGTGATTTAATTCCTGATGAAAAGGTAATTGAACTTATGATTAACTTTATCGCCATCTCTTGATGTTGACATTTTCCTATAGCCTGCCTTGTTGAAGAGTCTATGATATGACAAGTTTGCTCAGCTCACGAATCACTTATGTTGTCATGCATCGATTGATGCCTATCCTAAGGACCATTTACGTCTTGAACTTTACTGATGGAACTAGGTTTGATACCTTTGTTGTTTAAGGAACTTGGAGGACGTTATTGTGACACTCAGAAGACATGCCTGTCTTGTTGAGGTCGAATAGAGGAGACTGGATTTAATCTCCTGTTTGATATCTACTAGCTCTTATGGAAAGGGGAAGTTTCCTACCTGACTACATGTACAGCTGATTACGATATCCTAAAAGGCATATGATTTACATTATTATGATGCTGTCTGCTGTTCCTGTTGAGTTGACTACGTCGATGATACAATGACTGTTGTACTATACCTGTGATGTTTTCTGCATAATGATGTTCATGAATCCTGTCATTGTGGCGTACACAATATATGTTACCAACAACATCACTTGCTGTTGAACGATTTATTGACTTTATACGTTTATGAATGAAGTGTGACGTCCATGTCTGATGCTTGACTCCACATATACGTCCCACATAAACCAGACCAACGACACCATAACATCTTGCCTCATCATCCTTGGTGTCTGAGGGCGATAATACCCTCCATGTTGAGTGGTACTAGAACCAAGACACATCAACACTCTATAACTACATATTTAGTAACCCTCTACACATGCCTAGAGCGTTTATATATATAGAAATAGAAGAAAAATCATATAGAAGGAGATGTACATACTCCTATTAAATTGTGTTGAAGAGAACTATGGAAAAATGACAGTGGCGTATCTGCCATATGGACCTGAGGTGTGGTCATAGTAAGATGTGATTTCATATAATTTAGGGGCTGGTGCACTTTGTTTGCACACGAGGCTGACCCCAAAATCATACCACGTAGAGAGTAAATGAAATATACATCAGACATGAAAAGGCCAGGGTGTCTTTTATGTTGCAGGGTTTTATTTCCTGTTACCAGCCGGTGACAGGAAACCTGAAATACTATAAGAAGACAGTAACGTCTCCAGTACAGCGATTCTGTATATTATTATCAAGTGAATCTCTGAGAGCAGCAGTTCTTTGCAGAGACATACCATCGAGTTGAATCTTCTTGTGGGAAATTAAAGGTGATGTGCCACAGTCTGGGCACTCTGACAATTTATCGGGAGTAAAATTGATTCCCTACAAATAAACTATAACTCTCAGGGGGATGATGACAACCACAGCTCCTCCAATAACTGACTCACATCAATACTTAGTGAATAATAGTCTGTGAAAACCCTTGAAGGAACATTTTAAGATTAATATTATTATTGTTGGACCCAGAGTCCTTGTTTTTAGTTCACTATTAGTGTAACATATATTTTCTTCAGTTTTAAAGACCTGTCCAAAGAAAGAGAAGGACAGGCACAATAAAATTGTACAAAAATATTCTAAATTCAAACTTAAACCACAGACTTATTAAGTTCCTTATAGTGAGTTATATTGTGTTGTTTTGATGTACCATTATTTCATTGCATACCCTAGACACTAGCCACATCAAACACCACACATTAGAAATAACATACAGCACCGTGTGAGATCTAGAGAGGTAGCGTTAGGTCCCTTGAGAATTCACCAACATCATCTATTAGACTCAAGGTCTTACATAGCTTGACCTCACACGGTTGACACATACATAACAACATTCATTATCTTTTACCATCATAACCTCTCCAGCAAAATTAAACTTTGCTACACCAATGTTGTTATAATTACATCGTTGTTCATTACAGTGAATCATCTGGGCAGAAGTGTTGTATAATTTCTGTTTAATGTTTATGAAGTTTGTTTTTCTCCGGCCGACAACCCTGTTTACCAAACAACATGGGCCGGCTTGTATATGTCCAAAGGATAGTTCATGTATTTGTGCAAGTCATGCTTGCAACATTAACAAGTTATCTTAAAATTCCACCTGTTGTCCAGATATCAGACGCGTCCCACAGGTGTTTGCCACCATTTGTCGGCTGTTTAAAACTATCAGACTCATTTACCGTCTGGCTGGAAGTTGTTACGTAATCTGATAGGCGATAGCCTGCTCAATCCGTAAACAACTTCGCGGCGAACAAACAAAGGTCAATGGGGCATTGTCCATCCGCCTTTGCATAAGCTGATTCAGATAACCAGTTCGGAATTTTCCTTATGAATGATAAAATAATTATCGGGCGATATCGATGTAGAAGTAAAGAAGTCACAGAATGAAGTGAAAAAAGTATGCTTAAATGAGTAATGGCTGAGGAGAGTGGAGAAAGGAAAATTGGACGACAGAAAAGGCCGTTCATTACGTCACATCAGCAACAGTTGTACAAGTGATTTCTACTTGAATTAATATGTTCATTTAATGACCATATCACTGACTATTACTGTTACTGTAGAACTTCGTTACAAGCTGTTCTGTTAGTGATTTCTGTTATTGTTGATTGTTCGTGGTGGGTGTTGTAGTGTAGTACCACTGACAAGGTCGATGTCAGTAATGTCGGGCTTACTGTTAGTGGCCGACAGGTGTAAATATAATGGGCGAATGTCGTGAGTTCTTTAGGTTTGTAAATATCTGATGTAAACCCACACAACAGTAACGTTGGGTCAGGAAATAAACCAACTAGTTTTCAACTTATACACAGTTTATTTACGACAGTAACGTTGACATCATGGATAACAGATCACAGCAAATCATAAGGTATCATAGTAAGTAAATCCATAGATAAGTTGAGTGCAACACCAAACTCATCATAAATCGACATAGCATACAATCCGTCAGAAAGTTGAGTGCATCACCAGCAACTCATCATAAATGGTAATAATAATAATAATATATATATATATATATATATATATATATATATATATATATATATATATATATATATATATATATATATATATATATATATATATATATATATATATACTCCGTCAGAAATTGGTTGCATACACAGCAACTCATCATACATGGTGAGAGTAAATATAATCCATCAGAAATTGGTTGCATACACAGCAACTCATCATACATGGTAATAACAGGAAAAATCCATCAGAAAAAGGGTTGCATAAACAGCAACTCATTGTACATTGCATTAGCAAATATGCTCCATAGGAATATGAATCATATCAAATCGCTGTCATCCAAAAACACTCTGGACACACTAGCGAGACTATAAAAAACCGTCTCGAAGTTCTGCCAGATACCTAATCCCCGAGATTATAGTTTCTCAAAACAACCCAGTCAATCTTCACTCAAGCGCGAACTAACAGCTTGAGATGTGAGCTCAGCTCACCCGTATCTCTCCCCCAACTACACAGAACATTTGAACTTTTTCTTTGTGTTTAAAAAAAACTAACACATACTCAGTTGAGCTATGTTCAAAAATATAGTGTACAAAGCACCCAAGTTAAAAAAAATAATCTCATAACTTTAAACGTGCTTACTAGCGTGTCTATAAAAAATCAGACCCGTACGTAAGAATCCCAAACACTTAACTCCCACTCGAAAACATGACTTAACAATCACAAAGAGGTCAAGACGTTCAGGTTTATTCGGCAGATACCGAGACATATTGATTCACAGTCAGCCATCAAAATCGATACACCGATGACGCTTCACCAGCAATCGTCTGCGACGCAGACGTTCTTATGACATTCAAAAACCAAAACATGACCACAGACAGGTTCGTTCTTATTTAAGAAGCAGAAACCTGTAGGCTAGCAGCAATAGCTGATGTTTCCAAGATTATGTTTTAACTGTACATTTGCAGAGAATTATCAGATTCGACTTACAAGATTATGTTTAGATTGGCTTGACATGCGTCTGTGTATTACCGGGGTCCGAAAGAGGAGCAAAGAATAGTAATACTGTAACCTACCAAGCATGTCATACAAGGCGCCTAAGGAAGGTTGCATAAAGGGTCGGCTATTCCATCCAGCAGAAACTTTAAGCGACAAAACACATCACCAAATGTGGGCATGTCTAGTTTTCTACTTGTTTATTTCTCACGAGTGCCAGAAAACATACCTTTATGTTTGTCTAATATTTTTTTACAAAGCGGTCGTCCACATAGACGTCACGCAGTGAGAGGGAAGAGGGGGTCAAAAGTTTGTGACGTTGTGTGATGATAGGGGGAGGGAGTTTCAGAAAAATGTGACGTCACACAATAAATACAGGCGCCACATTCGCTTCTGTTCTAAATGATGTTTCTACTTTTATCCATAATAGATAACTTTTATTATCAATAGTTACATTTTATCCGCTTTAGTTAACTTTTATCCGCAATAGTTAACCGTTATCCACAATAGTTAACAACTCCTTCGTGGACGCCATGTATTAATATTCTATTCCCAGCTGAAATATCGGATAGTTGTTATAACCTTTACCTGGTTTAAATTGTTTTCTAATTATCAATTTTTATTTTTGTCTAGAGGAACAGCCACCCCCCAGTTTCCAAGGCCTGGAAGAATCTTATGTGATGTTTCTATCCAGAACAGTATTGTGCCAGAAGTCAAACAAGAAGAACAGAAAAGTGGCCATACAAGGCAACTGTCCAGCGTACAACATCATTACCACAAATAAAGAAATAAAAACATAATGATGACAATTTAGTGCAGATAGATAGGTAAATTCATAGTCAGTGATTGCTTGTAATTCAGTAAACTGTGATGAACTATTATTGTTCCTAAAATAAAGACAGTCTACAACCAGAGTGAGTTTAGCCAGGAAAGAAGAACCATCATCATAAATTTACAGACTGTAGATAGTGTGAACATTTTACAAGTGATTTTATTCATTAAATGTTGTAATCAAATTTTGAGTTCAGTGAAAGATTTTCACAAAGAAAAAAAAAACTTGTATAAAATAAATTGTAAATATTTACCAACAGACTTACTTGAATTATTTAAGTTAAGTTACAGTTCTTGTTGGTAAATAGTTTAATTTAATACCCCTAGCAGAGCTTAACATTATAAACAGAGGAGGATCTGGAGAGGAGTATTTAGGGACCTAGGATAAAACACTATCATCATACCTAGGAACTTATACAGCTTGATCCTACCTTTGATGTCCATACACCCTTACTCTTTTCAGAGAAGGGGGTATTACTTATAAGACCAGTCTTTTATCTGGCACTATCCTAGTATCACCTGGTACAACTTTGTGTCCAGGATATCTTATATTTTAAATAATATTAACCCCTCTCGTGACATTGATGACTAATAAAGGGGTAGAGTGTGGACTGAAGGCGGTGTTCAGTCACAAATGTGCACGCTAATAAAAAATATTGAATCCTGGCAAAGGAACAAAAATAGAGCAGCTTGATGTGGTTAATCTCATTGACTTTTTTTTTGTTTTTTAAACAGGAGACCTAATGGTCAATATTGCAGTTCCCTCTTTACAGGAATTACACTTCATCTGCATTTGTGGTGCTGATTTCTGCAGCTATTTGATTGACATGACGAAGTTGATGGACACACGCACAACCCGGTTTTCTTGCCTTTTAAGACCTGTTAAGTAGGGCCCAAAGATCTAATTCTTTTGTCCCGAATAACAAGCTCCAACGGCCTCACGGACTATGGTGATAATAGTGAACTGTGACCTAGATCTTGGGGCTAGACTGTGAAGTCAATAATTAAAATATTTGGCGTAATGTTTTCAATTTTTTTTTTTTCAAATTGTGAAATTTTGGTATTTGGTTTTTGGTCCCTGCACAAGAAAACTGGTGTTTGTCTTATGGATGGAATGCCACGCTCAACCCCATGTGGGTTATAATTTAGGTACATAGAGTTCTTTATTTTATGTAGTATTTTACATTGGACATTTTTCTGGTGTTGATTCTTGCAGGCTGCAATGTCTCTGCTGTTTTAATGTGGCTTTTATTGATTGTCTACTAAATAAATCATTATGTCATTTAGCTTCAAAAGTTACTTATATTGTTTTTCCTAATTCTTCATTAGATTTTACCTCAACTACCGTAGTTATTCCGTCGGCGCATGCCACTAATATGAAAATGTTCACAGCGCTGGCAATTGTGTCAAACAAACTGCTTGAGACAGAAGCCATAGACGAGCACATGAATGTTTTAATAAGACTTTATGAAAGGGGACCAGTTGTAGTGGTAGTTCTCAGCTCCGTAACAAGAGAAACAGGAGGAAAGGTCTACCGCAGCTGAGTTCCTCGCAGGGCGCGAACCACGGCCTCCTTAACCACTATGCAACCTAGGAGCAGACTTGTGATATTGCAACAATAATTACGTAACGTTCCAACAATAACTGTGTAACACTGCAAACATAGAATTACAGTACGTCACCGAACCGTTATCTGCACTAAGGGCACAAGACATCATGTCCACACTCAGGAAAACAAAAAGTTTTTGTATTGTCACAACAGTTTAATGTCCGTGTGGGGAAGACAAATCTTCCAAGCATGTCCACTCCCCGACAGAAGCAGACTGACAGCATAGCTTTCACCAACCCCTTTACGTATGGCTATGTGAGAAGTCTGAGACAGACCCAGCAATTTTATGAGAGAATCAGCTATGGTTACATGAGAACGATGAAAGAAGGCTAGGGTAGACCGCCAACTTTATAAGAGAAACAGGTGTAGTTATATGACAGCCAGATGTGAATAGAGGAATGATCATCAACAAGACGAAAACCATGGTGATCTCAAGAGAGAAGAAACGTCGTCAGATCATGCTGACAGAACAGGCTCTGGAGCAGGTCAACCAGTTTAATTAAATACCTCGTTGCTGAAATAGACTGGAAGGAGGCATCAAAGAAGAGTTTGCTACCCGAAAATAAGCTGCTGTGAGACTTTTCCATGCCATAAACCAAGTATTCCTTAGGAAAAGAGTGATTAACAAAAGAAGACTGACACGGGCTATTTCCCACTAACTATTAAATGAGGCATATAATGTTTACACAAGCATAAACATAGTCAGCTGTATGCATTCTGTGTCAGGATCGTTATCTAGCAGTTAACATCACAGTAACATCGGGACTCCATCTTACAAGTAATAATGAGACATCACGCCGAATCAATCTCTACATTTCAATACGTCAAACACTGTTCATAATAACACATGGATAGTGTGAAGCAGATAATACAAATGGTACTCTATACAGTTCGCTGTTCCTCTATGACAATTGTTACTACCAATAACACTGCGAAAGCACCTCGCATATTTCTCATTACGCTGCTATAATACAAAATAGCCCATGGTTTCACAAATTGACATCTCCCTACAGTACATCATCGGCAGCTTCTTCACACTGCATTTAACCTGGAGTCCCAACAACAACGTAATTGCACGATCTCACTTTCTACTTCACTTGGCAACATCCCTCGTTCAACAGCTCTTCTACTACAAGTCCCACCTCACTCATCACGTCCTGACATTCACTCACACTGTAAATATATCAGCTTGATCAGACACAAACAGCTCACAACAACTCATGTCTACATCATGAGGGCTTCACAAAAATACACTCCGTCTTTAACAGACCCCCCTAATCACACGTCAAACTCTACATCCTAACCAGTGCCTCTCCCTGTGGGCACATGTACCAACCATTCTCAAACTGTTCGTCACAAAGACTAAGATGGTTGTACATGGCCCCACCTGTGCCCTAGTGTTGACTTACGAATGTGAGTCTTGGGCAATGGCTATAAAGCACAAGAGCCAGCTTCAGACCTCAGAATTGAGGCATTTAAAGAAGGTGGCCCACGTGACAAAAAGAGACAGGGTCCGTAACCAGTCAATTGCGTTATAGCCTCGAAACCCAGACCCTTCAGACCCGAGTGGAAAAGTCCCAATTGCGAGGGTCTGACCATGTTTGCTGAATGGGAGAAGACCAGCTACCACGACAAACACGGGAAACCAAGAGCCAAGGATCCAGAACAACTAGAGTTGGCTGGTAGGACAACAATAGACGATCTCTGACTGGGTAGGACAACATTAGACGATCTCTGGCTGGATAGGACAACATTAGACGATCTCTGACTGGTAGGACAACATTAGAGGATCTCTGACTGGTAGGACAACATTAGACGATCTCTGACTGGTAGGACAACATTAGACGATCTCTGACTGGATAGGACAACATTAGACGATCTTTGACTGGGTAGGACAACATTAGACGATCTCTGACTGGGTAGGACAACATTAGACGATCTCTGACTGGTAGGACAACATTAGACGATCTATGACTGGTAGGACAACATTAGACGATCTCTGACTGGGTAGAACAACATTAGACGATCTCTGACTGGTAGGACAACATTAGACGATCTATGAGGACAACATTAGACGATAGGACAACATTAGACGATCTCTGACTGGTAGGACAACATTAGACGATCTCTGACTGGTAGGACAACATTAGACGATCTCTGACTGGTAGGACAACATTAGACGATCTCTGACTGGTAGGACAACATTAGACGATCTCTGACTGGTAGGACAACATTAGACGATCTCTGACTGGTAGGACAACATTAGACGATCTCTGACTGGTAGGACAACATTAGACGATCTCTGACTGGGTAGGACAACATTAGACGATCTCTGACTGGGTAGGACAACATTAGACGATCTCTGACTGGTAGGACAACATTAGACGATCTCTGACTGGGTAGGACAACATTAGACGATCTCTGACTGGTAGGACAACATTAGACGATCTCTGACTGGGTAGGACAACATTAGACGATCTCTGACTGGTAGGACATCTCTGATGGTAGGACAACATTAGACGATCTCTGACTGGTAGGACAACATTAGACGATCTCTGACTGGTAGGACAACATTAGACGATCTCTGACTGGTAGGACAACATTAGACGATCTCTGACTGGGGACAACATTAGACGATAGGACAACATTAGACGATCTCTGACTGGTAGGACAACATTAGACGATCTCTGACTGGTAGGACAACATTAGACGATCTCTGACTGGGTAGGACAACATTAGACGATCTCTGACTGGTAGGACAACATTAGACGATCTCTGACTGGTAGGACAACATTAGACGATCTCTGACTGGTAGGACAACATTAGACGATCTCTGACTGGTAGGACAACATTAGACGATCTCTGACTGGTAGGACAACATTAGACCACATTAGACGATCTCTGACTGGTAGGACAACATTAGACGATCTCTGACTGGTAGGACAACATTAGACGATCTCTGACTGGTAGGACAACATTAGACGATCTCTGACTGGTAGGACAACATTAGACGATCTCTGACTGGTAGGACAACATTAGACGATCTCTGACTGGTAGGACAACATTAGACGATCTCTGACTGGTAGGACAACATTAGACGATCTCTGACTGGTAGGACAACATTAGACGATCTCTGACTGGTAGGACAACATTAGACGATCTCTGACTGGTAGGACAACATTAGACGATCTCTGACTGGTAGGACAACATTAGACGATCTCTGACTGGTAGGACAACATTAGACGATCTCTGACTGGTAGGACAACATTAGACGATCTCTGACTGGGTAGGACAACATTAGACGATCTCTGAGACGATCTCTGACTGGTAGGACAACATTAGACGATCTCTGACTGGTAGGACAACATTAGACGATCTCTGACTGGTAGGACAACATTAGACGATCTCTGACTGGTAGGACAACATTAGACGATCTCTGACTGGTAGGACAACATTAGACGATCTCTCTGACTGGTAGGACAACATTAGACGATCTCTGACTGGGGTAGGACAACATTAGACGATCTCTGACTGGTAGGACAACATTAGAACGTACACAAGGGCCGATTATGGTTAGTTACTAATAGTTATGTACATGTTAACTCTATGGCAGTTTATATTATCGTTGAAATAGCTAAACTGTCCTCACCCTGTTCACAAGAAAATACCCGTCCTAATTGCAACTGGTATTTGACAATTATTATGGTAAATTCACTTCGCAACTAGGAGACCTCTGACGGCTCAAGAACAACAGGTGATGAATAACGGTAGTGCCCAGGCTAAATAGTCATACACTCTCTTAGAACTAACACATCTGTTCAGAGTGGTGTCGAACGCCTGCACAGAAAAGTCGGTCTTGTGACCAGTGTCAGAGACTCAAGGTAACTAGAGAGTTTCTCGTGGCGACAAAGATAAAAAGATTTAGTCACCGTTTGACCGGGGAAGATTTTAGACGTAGTTCCTTGTGTCCCGTGTGTCGCGGGATTTACTCTCCCTGCTCTGCAATGATGATCCAACATTGACCAAACTTCAGAGGTCTTCAAAGGTATCTATCTTTCTCTCAAGATTACACTTGGCAGAGATGTGAATTGAAGAATGGTGCTTCAATTCTAGGGAGCCTCATAGAAATTTAAGAAATCAAGTACTACGACTGATAGGATTCAGGTCGTGTAAACTTTCTATCTTCCCTGACCTTCTATGGGTAAGGATTTTGCTCGTTTTGATGAGCCTCCAACTGATTTGAATCAGTAAAATATTACTTTAATAGCTCTGTTATGAGTATTTAAATTGAATGAGACATACGGGTGCAGTTCACTGAAAATGACTAAATAAGCTATAAATTTGTACATATACAATTTAATAGCCAATTATCGTTAACAAATGTAAAATAAATTAAGGATGGGGTGTATTAGACAGTCTTTAAAATTTTATCACTGGGGATGATTTGGATAAGGAGTATTCTCTTTCGAAATTTCTTAATGAAAAGAGTTCAGTTGGTAGCTTTAAGTGGGTACTTAGCTGCATGTAAGATGTCGGTTGTTTCAGCTCCAGCCGATGCTTGGGCGAAGATTGTACAGCTTCTGCTAAGAACCGTTTGCTGTAGGAATCTAGCTTTGATTGAAGGTCACTTATACCACCCTTGTTCCACTGATAGCACCACCAAATGGTACCACCGACTAGTATCATGAAATAAGAGAGAAACAAATATCCTCCATAGTATTGGGTTTTTGACACGAAAATCAGGTGTCTCCCCCCCCCCTCTTTTCCCCTTTTCCCTTTCATTCCATCATCCCATCTGCCTCAGAACTTTACCCTTTCTGAATATTAATGTTAATCCAAGTGAGCGGACAACATCCATTGCATTTATAATGAACATGTTTACATATACATATGTTCTGGTTGACAAGGTTAATATAAAATGTATATACACGAGTTCTGTCATCATCCACTCTCTGCTCCATATGGAACTTGGGACTACCTCTGCTTTTGGTTCTCTATGAGAAACCCGCATAAAGCAGTCACCAGCTCTTGCAATGGTGGTTCATGAAACCATAATTCAAAATGCTGTGGTTGCCAGCCTCGTATGATTAGAACATCGACTAGCAATTTTCTCATGTTAATAAACTCATCCTAAATACTTGGGAATACATGCTGACTTCTGGCTCAGAGAAATAGTTATGGCATTGATTAAGATGCCTCTCACACGTGGTCTAGGGTATTACTTTACAATAGACTCTCACTATGACTTCAGGACCAACGGGCTGATCACCCGTTTGCCAGTCACTTCGATTACGGAAACAACAGCAGATGGATTGATTTGCCATTGCCCTAAAGACGCCAATAGGCGTGATGGGAAACAATGGCAAAGAAAACCTATCTGCTGTTGCCTAAGATGCCACCAGGCGTAATGGCCACTGACTGCTTTGACGGTCGGTGGCTAAGGACGGAAGAAGAAGAAGAAGAAGATGACTTCAGGTTCCTATGATTCCAGGCTTTCCGAATTAATCAATGTAGAGTTATCGCTGTGTAAATCCACAAGATTCTCAAACACGTTGTCCGATCCTTTAAAGTCAAATCCTGACCCTATTCGTTACTCTGGCTTGTTTGCTGTCTTCTTGACGCGTTTAATTTAGCAGTACCGTAAACTCACAAGGCGCTAAATTATAAGGCATCCCACGCATCCAAATTTTTGTTATATGACAAGGCTCCAATCAGAAAAGTTGTATTTTAACATCTCAAATGCCAAACCAATAGCATGCAATATGTGTATATTTTGGTGGATATAATTCCTTCTACTTCTCACAGAAAATTCCTGTGTGACACCCACAAAAAGGTGTTGTTTAAAAAGTCACCTCTCCATATAAGGTATGTCAGCTTCCGTCTATTATCGATCATGTTTACACTCACGAGTTCATAATCTATAATAGGTAATCTCTTTAAAGATGAATAATTATCGTCCGACAAGTCTGTCCGGAAATGGTTATGACATTTACCTGATCTAGCCAACAATCAACAAACTGGTCAGACAGAACTATTATCAGTGATAAGATAATCGACTATGGTCATCCCAAGGTTGTTTACTTCTTAATCTGGCGCACCATGCACTATCTGGTAGGAAATGTGTTACACATTAGTAAACAACACTTCTCTCTACAGATCCCAGGTGTCAATATGGGTTCAAACGAAAGTGATTGATTACCCTAATCAGCAAAAGATGGTCGCTGGTCTCGACATGACAAGAGTTGGGAGAAGGGAATATAAACAATGAATCGAAAGTACCAAAAACTGTCAGATGTGGGAAAAGAAAGTGAAGAGCACAGAATGAATTACAGGATGGCACAGGTAAATGTGATGTTCGAGGTTATTTTGTCACACCGTGCTAAGAGCGAAGTAGATAAAAAGAACAGGAGACTGGGATCTAAGGTCATCTGCTCATGTGGCCTGACGCTTGTGTGTTTGCTAACGGAAGATTGCATCACAGACTGAGCACAGGGCAATAGTTAATGAGTTAGGCTTTCTCCGGATCAAAGGCCTGCTGTGATGAAAACAGAGAATTTAAAGGCAATCCAGCCGATGACAGTCAGTCAACACATGTATTACAGTATAGAAGAATAAAATGAAACACGGACAGTCATTAATAATATTGACACTGAGAAATCATAGCTTGCACAACAGAAGGAGGCCAAAAAGATGAGGGGAAAGTACTAAAATAAGAGACAAGAAATGGGCGTTTCTTTACGGACGAAACTGATAGAAAATTGTACGCTACCCCGTGTTGCGGGGTTCTTTTTTTTTTCTTAAATTTTCTTTCACTGCTGTAGGTTTCTTTACGTTCGTGAATGTTGAGAAGGTGGTGTGAATCTTCCCTTGTTATGTTAGTGAGTGGTCTGTAGGGTTTCTTGTTGTTTGGTGATGGCTTCTCTTGGCTTGATGGTGTGTTCGGATTTGTTCTGTGAAACTAGGCGATGCCCATGATACTACAGACTGCACAACACATCTGGAACACCACACTAAAATGTTCTCGGACGCCTGGGATAGACGACTTCTACAATTTGTTTACGTAATACATGATATTTCATAATACGACACATTACAGTTCCAAAACAGTTTACAGTATACTCGATTTTACTTACTTAGTCGTTCCTCTTCTACCGTGAGGTGTAGAGGTACACGTCGATTTTAACCAATACGAACGCTTGGCACTCCAGAAATCCTGCTGGTGATTTCTAGGAAGATATGTAATGAATTTGTGCGGATAGCACATGTAAGTCTGTCGTTGACTTGTAAATAACGAACTGGCTACCTGAGCCTCAGTTCCCGGGCGAATACGCTCTCGTAGTTTATAGGACTGTCACCAGACATGTTCCATGCTATAAGAACCCGTGGTTTCTATGAAGATAATGTACTTCTTTTATATTTAACTTTTCTCTTACGAACGTACATGCTGCAATCAGCCATCACTGAGTGAGTTACACCGCTCCTACCTTGAGCTTACATGTATCTATCAAACTCCAATAGAATTATCACGTTAAGATATACATAATAATAATAATAAATTCTACCCAAGTGAGCGCCTGTAGTGGTATTCTGTTGTTTTGCATTCGTAGGACATGACCGATATATGACCATCGTCTTTTCCTTATATAGTCGGAGACATATTTCTGCCTAGAGTCTTCTCTTATTTGTCGATTAGTCTTGAATTCTTTCCAACTGATGTTCATGAGTTTTCTAAGACATTTGTTCTCGAATGTATTCAGCTTGTTCTCCAATGATTTTGTTATTTTCCAACTCTCACAGCCGTATGTTAACACTGAGATAACATTTGAATTAAACAGACGAAGCTTGGTATGTATATTCAATGATCGTAATTTCCAAATGTTAGATAATCTATTGAAGGCGCTAGCTGCCAAAGCAATTCTAGTATGGATTTCTCTTGTTGTGTCACCATCCTGAGTCATTTTACTGCCTAAATAATTGAAACTTTCAACTTTCTGTAGTTTTTCCCCGTTCAAGATGATATCAAAGGTCTCGTTAGAAAAGTTCATAGCTTTAGTTTTAGAGGCATTTATTTGGAGACCAATTTTAACCGAGAGATGACACAAATTATTTATTGCTTCTTGGGATTAAGATATACATAATCAATAATTATTCCTCATACACGAATAGAATGGCACACACACACACACACACACACACACACACACACACACACACACACACACACACACACACACACACACACACACACACACACACACACACACACACACACCCACCCACCCACCCACCCACACATGTGTTCAAAGTTGAGAGGGTGTTTCGAGGTGCAATAACTTCGATACAAAAAAAAAGAAAAGAAAAAACCCCAAACTATCCAAGTTATTTCACACCCCGAAACAGTCCTCAATGCTCGTCACATTATATATGTAAATATACATCCCTAGTTGGAATGTATAAGTTTGACTAAGCGAACGTTTATGTTTGCACCCGTACGTATTTATTTTGCATACTTGTCACATAATGTGTTCGCTCTCTTTTCCTCTCCGGCAGTATTGAACCACCTTTATTGTGCGTACTAATTATGTGAACTATTCGATTGTCGACACATTCTATTTTCCTACCTTCCACAGTATTTGGTATTTTGGAGTCAATATTTACACTTCTTCCATTCATTTGTGTTATGTTTGTTTACCTGAGAGCTGATACAAATCAGACCAGATTGGCTGTCAAGGAGATTTTCGTGTAGTGACCCATTGTTATGTTTCACGGGGAGCGCCAGTCCATTATCGAAACTGATGACAGATTACAGACACATGGATGATGTAAAAAACTTCCGGACAGATTAGTTTGGCCAAGATGTTGCAGGACGGCGAATGTAAACATTACCGAGAATAGACGGAAATTACAACTCCATATACGGAAAATTTACCGTTTGAATTTTACAAATGTATGAGTCATGGAGACAATTCCGAAAGGAAAATCATCATAACACGAACTTGTGAATGCGTTGGCTGGCATTTGAGGCGCGAATAGACATTTACGTTGATTGGAAATTTTGTCGGAAACGCGAGGTGTGAGCGCGGGCAGGAAAACTGCAATATAACGTAGAACATCTAGACATACAACACTGTATTCCAGAATCGTCAAAGTAGACAGCTCAGACTGAAGCCAGGAAAGAGTAGAAGCTAGGATTCTGAACTGATAAGAACGAAAAACAAGTATTGGAGCACCTTTTGACTAGTACAATAAGGGCACTCCACCTTTTAATACGGAAACCGGACTCCTACAGGATCTACTCGCAAAGTCACAGAGGGATTCTATAATAGAAATAATACCCCAGACGCGTGTTCGAGGCATCTGCATCATGTTGCCGAGACTATTCAACTGAGCAAGAAGTCAAGTTCCCAACCAATCATTGGGGTGAATTGTAACATATTTTATATACTTTGAATTTGACATGTTTGAACTTGCTGATGGTTATACTGGTCCTTATGAGGCTGGCAACCTTAGCAAGTGAAAATAATATATTCATGAACCACCACAGCAGAGCCCTGGCGATTGCTTTGTGCTAGTTCTCTCAGGGAACCAAAAGCAGAGGTAACCCCAGACTCCAAGAGGAGAAGGGAGTGAATGACGATGACATCATATATATATATATATATATATATATATATATATATATATATATATATATATATATATATATATATATATATATACTTACTATCATGTGTAATAAGTTGTATTATATTTAAACATGTCCAACCAGGCAAAAACCCCTTGCCGCTGTCCAGTCGAAATGTTCACAGTAAATTTAACTAAAAGAATGGTGATTTTCCTTACATCCCTTGCGTTATATGATTTACGCTCAGGGAGCGTAAAATTCCAGAGAAAATATTCGGTTGACGGACAGCGGGATTAATATCAGGAAAACAAAGACTTAGCAGCCGAATTTGTTCTTTTATTCCCTCTAAAGTTGGTGGTACGAGTTTACGAGACCATTTGAGGTTGGATTCTACGATACCAGCTGTACTACTTTTCAGTGGTTCAAAGCTTGCGATCGACATTAGAAACTTACATTCAACGGGTTGTGAAGATACGTGCTTTGAACAGGAGAAGTGACCTCGTCACAGAGACGAATTGACGGAAACAGCAGCATCAACCCTTGAGCAGTTTGGAAGCTAAGTGGCATTTTTAGCAGGCCCACACAACAGAACTTATTGATCTACATTCCACAACTACGCTTCATAAAGCCGATTTCAATAACGAAACCTATGTTTTAGTAATCACCACTTCATTTTATTTTCCTTTGTTCCAAAGTAACTGATCCTTAAATTTGATATATGTTGTGTTAACGAATTCATAGTTGATTTAGTTATTACAGAGAGAAATGCACACGGATGAGTCAGCATATTTAATATATCTATATTTACATCTATATAGCTAAATAATAATAAGAATTTCACTGTTAATTCTGTTGGGGGCTTATACGAGCTAAATTAAATTACAAGGTATATAGTACTTCACAGAGTTGTTGGGCAGATAAAAAGTTAACATTGCTAAGACACATTCAAAATATCTGTATTTCTGCCAAGAGTAATCTTGTGCGAAGGTAGATACCTGTGACAATACTTATGAATATATGTATATATATCCATATCTATATCTTGTTTAATTTCCTTCCCATCTAATCGTCTCCGAGTCCATTGTCACTACTGACATATATTAACCTGCAGAAGACCGGAGGGGATAAAAACCTTGCAGAAGCCGAGGTAACTCGGTTTTCTGAAGTTTACTTCCTTCCGTCCCGCAGGCCTCTCTAAACAAGAACCCAATCATTCTATTTATACTACTGTCAAAAGTAATTCTAGAGCAAAGTTTACTACTTTATCCATTACTTTAAAACTCTGGCTACCATTCGTGGACCACTAGGCCAGATCAAAGAAGGTAATGCCACACAGATTCATGGTTGATATAAGTTGATGCATAACATTCAATATCGTTCCTCTTTAGTCTGGGTCCCATCGATTTTCTTTCAATAAGTGCGTTTGCGCTTCCTTTGACACCATTCCAGTTCTTATCCCAACTGGAGTGCGACAGGGTTGCCTCTGTATCTCCATTTCTGTTATTACTAGAAATAGCTTGGATTATGAAAACATCGACTTCACACAAACAGAAATGGAATCCAGTGGAATAAACAGCTTGATGATCTAGAATTTGCAGATGACTTGGCTCTTCTGTCTCATAACAGTAATCAGATGCAAGATAACATGAAAATACTCGATGACAGGTCATAGCAAGTTGGTCTGAAAAAACACAGGGAAAAGACAAAGATAATGAGAATAAATTCAAGAAATGATAACAAGATCGAACTTCAAGCAAAACCACTAAATGATGTAGAATCGTACACATATCTTGGCAGCAATATAGACAACATTGGAGGACAAACAATGATACCAAAATAAGAATGGATAACGCAAGAGGATCTTTCATTGTATTTGGAAACATATGGAGATCCAGAGAAATCAAGTCCAACACGAAAATAAAAATTTTCAACTCAAATGACAAGTCAGTCCTATCGTACGGATCTGAGACATGGAGAGCAGCAACCAAAAGCTACAGACTGTCCTAAATGTGAGCTTGCTTAGAATAGATGGATTGAAATTGTATGACAGTCAAAAATGTGGAACTGATGACAAGAACCAGACAAGTGCCAGTGGAACAAGAGCTGAGAAGAAGACGCTGCCGATGGATATGACACACATTGAAGAGACCTGTTGATAGCATTGCAAAGCAGTCCTTGTTCTGGAATCCCCAGGGAAAGAGAAGCAGAGGTACACACACACACACACACACGCACATGCACACACACGCGCGCACACGCACACACACGCACACACACACGCACACACGCACACACACACGCACGCACACACACATACGTGCGTACACACACACACACGCACACACACACTCGCACACACGCACACGCACACACAAAACATGGAGAAGAGAACTGGAGACAGAAGTGAAAATGATGAGGAAGACGTAAAAAGAACTTGAGCTGATGTCACGTGACAGGAGAACTTGAGCTGATGTCACGTGACAGGAGGACTTGGCATGTGTTTGTTGAAGACCTTTGTTTCTTGGGTGAGCTAGGGTATTGATTTGACAATACAGAGGGAACTAAAGGGTATTGATGTGACACCATTAGAGCTACACATTTACTTTGAGGTGTGCTTTCTTCCTTCTGTCTTGAGGATGTAGTAATATTTCTCCAGTGCTCAGTTTCTTGTGTTCTACTCTAATATGTCTTTGTTTCGAACGAACGAGACATATATACACAACTACATGATACATATATACACAACTATATAAGACATATATACACAACTATGTTAGACATATATACACAGCTATATCAGACATGTATACACAACTATATCAGACATATACACAACTATATAAGACATATATACAAAACTATATGAGACATATTTACACAACTATATGAAACTTATATACACAACTATATGAGACATACATACACAACTATATAATACACAACTATGTGAGATATTTACACAAGTATGTGAGACATATATACACAACTATATAAGACACATATACACAACTATATGAGACATATATACACAACTATATAAGACATATATACACAACTATATGAGACATTTTTACACAACAATATAAGACATATATACACAACTAAATTAGACATTTACACAACTATATGAGACATATATACACTACTATATAAGACACATATACACAACCATATCAGACATATATACAAAGCTATATTAGACATATATACACAACTATTTGAGACATATTTACACAACTATATGATATATATATATATATATATATATATATATATATATATATATATATATATATATATATATATATATATATATATATATATATATATATATATATATATATATATATATATATATATATATATATATATATATATATATATATATATATATATATATGTATATATATATATATATATATATACACACATAAATATATAAGACATATATACACATCTATATGAGGCATATATACACAACTATATGAGACACACTGAATGAAAAAAATTGCCTAGAAAAATCACAAACAGCCAATAAAAGCTGGGGTTGATTGCCACGTCCTGTAAAGGATAAGCAACTAACTATATGAGACACATATACACAACTACAAGAGACATATATGCACAACTATATAAAACATATATACAAAACTATATAAGACATATATACACAACTATATCAGACATATATACACAACTATATGAGACATACATTAACAACTATATAAGACATATTTAAAATCTATATCAGACATATATACACAACTATATAAGACATACATACACAACTGTATGAGACATATATACACAACTGTATAAGACATATATACACAACTATATAAGACATATATGCACAACTATATAAGACATATATACACACCCATATAAGATATTTAGACACAACTATGTAAGACTTATATTCACAACTTTTTAAGACATTTATACACAACTGTATAAGATATATATACACAACTATATAAGACATACAGTATATACAGAACTGTTTAAGACATTTATACACAAATGTATAAGACATATATACACATCTTTATAAGACATATATTCACAACTATATGAGACATAAATACAAAACTAAGTAAGACATATATACATGCAGTTCTCTCACATATATACACGAAGTTCTCTCACATATATACATGCAGTTCTCTCATATATATACATGCAGTTCTCTCATATATATACATGCAGTTCTCTCGCATACATTCACGCAGTTCTCTCGCATATATATATATACAGTTCTCTCACATATATACACGCGGTTTTCTCGCATATATACACGCAGTTCTCTCACATATATACACACAGTTCTCACACATATATACACACAGTTCTCTCACATATATACACACAGTTCTCACACATATATACACGCAGTTCTCTCATATATATACACATAGTTCTCTCACATATATACACGCAGTTCTCTCACATATATACATGCAGTTCTCTCACATATATACACACAGTTCTCACATATATACACACAGTTCTCACACATATATACACGCAGTTCTCTCACATATATACACGCAGTTCTCACACATATATACACGCAGTTCTCTCACATATATACACACAGTGCTCACACATATATACACACAGTTCTCACACATATATACACGCAGTTCTCTCACATATATACACACAGTTCTCACACATATATACACACTGTTCTCACACATATATACACACAGTTCTCACATATATACACACAGTTCTAACACATATATACTCACAGTTCTCTCACACATATAAACGCAGTTCTCTCACATATATACACACAGTTCTCTCACATATATACACGCAGTTCTCTCACATATATACACACAGTTCTCTCACATATATACACACAGTTCTCTCACATATATACACACAGTTCTCTCACATATATACACACAGTTCTCTCACATATATACACACAGTTCTCTCACATATATACACACAGTTCTCTCACATATATACACACAGTTCTCTCACATATATGCTCGCAGTTCTCTCACATATATACACACAGTTCTCTCACATATATACACACAGCTCTCACACATATATACACACAGCTCTCACACATATGTACACACAGCTCTCACACATATATACACACAGTTCTCACACATATATACACACAGTTCTCTCACATATATATATACACAGTTCTCACACATATATACCCACAGTTCTGTCACATATATACACACTGTTCTCTCACATATATACACACAGCTCTCACACATATATACACAGCGCTCTCTCACATATATACACACAGTTCTTTCACATATATACACACAGTTCTCTCATATATATACATGCAGTTCTCTCGCATATATATGCAGTTCCCTCACATATATACACGCAGTTCCCTCACATATATACACGCAGTTCCCTCACATATATACACGCAGTTTTCTCACGTATATACACGCAGTTCTCTCACATATATACACACAGTTCTCACACATATATACACTGATAAAGTTGATATTTAGTTGGATATAATATATGTTGATAAAGTACACCAGAACACTCCTAGGCGGGAAGACAGGCGTCTATCATCATCAGTTGACAAGATCCCTATGGTGTTGCCTGCCCCACTGTAGTGTATGGAATGTCAACTTGACCTACGCAGTGTTGTGTAGACATGGATGGAGTGTATAATGTGCGAATGATGATAAGGGTTCGTGTTGTTGACAAATGTTCTCTTCTCACACTCATGTATGACCGGAAGTCATCGACACCAACGACTGTGTACCTTTTCTAAAGTTTAATTGGACGTACACACTCGACAGCACAGATAGTGACAAATCACAGGTTGCCATAATACATCATAGTACAGTGGACAAATGGTCTTGCAATGTTACATGGGCACTCATGTAGAATAATGGTATAATGGACTGTCAATAGCCAAGCACTCAGTATCGCCCATACATATATCATCTGACGTCACTGACTGAGCACGTCAGCTTGTAAACAATATTTCAGATGACTTCCAAACCTAATCTCGTTTAGCAACGATTCTTCAACATAATGTTCAGCACATATTTTTCCATATAATAATATTGAACCGCTAACAATGGGTTCTCATGTGTAGCAGTGATCTCTGGACTGATCAAGCGATAATACGGGCATCCCTTTTCTCTTCTTGAAAGTCCTACATGTTTTGGTTCCAAGATGGCTCCACTCGTGAACTGTCACTCACGTTTGAATACAGATAATGAATCTGTTCTAAAGTTAGTCATTCATACAACATTTCGTTGCTCTGTAGATTTGGTCATGAACAATAGACTGCATTCTACAGAATATAGTGCTGCTAGGAATCGAAGTCGTTTTTCATCGAGTCAAATATATTCTCTTAAACATTCAAATCGTAATTATCGACAATGGTGGCTTCGATCGAGAGTTCATAAGAGTATCTTTGATTACCTTGGTAGAGGGAATATGAAACTGCCATTCCTTGGCAAGATGAATAAACACTGGGGTAAAGCATACACGATAGGTCTAGACGACTATCACTTTCCCCAAAACCACTGAGATCACTTTTTCAAGGCATCAAGCCGACATAGCAAAAACACACACAGTCCCTATCAGGACGAAGCCAAATCACACCACTCAAGCGACACATCCGCCGAATAGCCTTTGACCTCTCTAGAGACAACAGAACATATAGTTCGACTTAGATATGTAAAGATATACAGATATAAGACAGACTTGTCCTACTCAGACAAACAATACACATAAATTCAGGCCATAGATATTCTGAAGCAAGAACAATCTATTATTACCCAAACAACGAATAAATCGCAGTAAAATGTATTTATCCGCGGAGTTCAAGGGAAGTAACTCAATAATGACTTTCCCTTAAGCACTAAAAAATTACCTATGTATAATATTGTAAGATATCAAAGACTGCACGTAACAGTCTTACCACACCTCCCGGGAAAAAAAAAATGGAACATTTTTTTTTTTTTTTGGAAATACATCTAGGAGCAACGTACAATAGGCTCACAACGCATGAATAATGCGCAGATGAAAATATCAGGAATACCTATAACGCCTAATATGAGGCTAAGTCGACTTATGGAGCGACTGGTGAGAATGTGTCTCATAAACTGAGAGAAATTATTTCTCTACAAGTATATTTTTCCAGGAAGGTGTCATCAAAGTATAATACAATTCTGGCAATTACACAATGCCTAAAAAATTCATATCATCACTACGTATTAGATATCTTAAATTTATGATTTATGAAGAAAAAATCATCAAAGCACAGCGGTGAATAAACATACATGAACCGCTATGTAGTGATACAATCATTATATTATTAAATTACAAATGTGTATCTATCATGATATAGAAAAGGAACTACTATAGAACTAGACATATCAAGAAGTCTAAGCCCTAATAGTTATGTGGAATCATGTGGGCATCTTGACAGAATGTCTGCCATCACATTATCTGATCCCCGAATAGCTCGCACAGAGAAATGAAAAGGTTGAAGAGCAATTGCATATCGAGTAGACCTCGAGCTCTTCAAATTCTTACTCTGTATAGCAGTAAGAGCTTTTTGGTCTGTTTCTACTATGAAATGTGCGCCTAGAAGGAATCTCTGTAGTTTGAGGATCGACCAAACCATAGCTAATAGCTCACGGTCTAAAACCGAATAATTCCTTTCTGCCGCATTAAGTTTTCTGGAAATATACATTACAGGATGCAGAGTTCCAGAGTACTCTTGCATTAGTGCCGCTCCAATCCCAGTGGATGAAGCGTCACTACGAAGAACGAATGTCTTATCTTTAGTGGGTAGCACTAAAATAGGTGGTGTTGAAAACAGTGTTTTTAATCTTATCCAGAGAGCATTGGCATTCCTGAGACCAGTGGACCACATTAGGCGAACCTTTCTTTAGAAGTGTTGAGAGAGGTGCCATGATAGAGGATAGATTCTGAATGAATCTGCCATAAAATTGAATAAGACCTAACAGACTTCTCACCTGTTTTTTAGTCTTAGGGATTGAGATGTTAAGTATCTTACTAGTATTATGGTCCTCTGTCTTTAGGAAACCATGACCAACTCGGTGGCCTAGGAAAGAAATTTCGCTAAAACCAATATAGGCTTTAGAGGGTTTCGCTGTCAGGTTGTGCTCACGCAAAGTAGACAGCAATTCATCTAACCCTGAATAGTGATCTTCCCAAGTATCGCTGAAAAGACAGATGTCGTCTAGATATGCAATGACATCTGACCGATAAGATAGGATTCGGCGCATCATGCGTACGAACGTAGCTGGTGCGTTCATAAGACCGAAAGGCATAAAATTCCATTGGAACAAACCTCTAGGTGTTGAAAAAGCCGTGAGAGGTTTGGCGCGTTCAGATAAAGGAACTTGCCAATATCCCTTAGACAAATCAAGTTTAGTGAAAAAATGAGATTTGGAGAGTCGAGTAAGTAGCTCTTCCAGTAAAGGCATAGGTTCGGCATCGAACTTCGTTACTTGATTCAATTTTCGATAGTCAACGCAAAGACGTATGTTATTGTCTTTTTTACGCACAATAACCATCGGCGAAGAATACGCAGAGGTGGATGGTTCGATTATTTTCAAATCTATCATCACATCCAACTCTTTCTCGACCTGTGCTTGGAAATGTATAGGTATAGGATAAGGTCTAACCCTAATAGGAGTATGGTCAGTTAGCACAATGTCATGTTGAATGACATTAGTTTGTCCAGGGATGTCAGTGAGTACATCCTGAAATGTTTGCAACATAGTTGAAACTTGTCGCTGTTCTCCTAGAGACAAATCAGGAGAGACAGTAACGTTCTTCCATGATTCACTGGAATGAAGTGGGATCATTGGAAGAGGAAGATTTACATCTGAAAAACTTGTTTCCTCATCCTGTATCACAGACAGTGATGAGTAATGACCATGTGGTACTGGAGAATTGTCCGTTGCTTGGAAAATGGGTTGCAAATAATCCGGACGTTCATGGAATTCAGTAAGCATATTGATGTGGAAGGTTTTATGCTTCCCATCAATATCGACAATATAGTCGACATCGGAAATTTTCGATATTATATCGTACGGACCTTTCCAAGAAATAAGTAATCTGTTTTCCCTACAAGGTAGTAATACAAATGCTTTGTCACCAGGACAAAGTTGTCGTAAGCATCTCTTCTTATTGGCAAATTGCCTTGCCTTCTGTTTCGCAAATTCAGAAGAAGAAGTTGCTAATTTGCATGCTTCGATAATCTTTTGTCTCAACGCGATGACATATTCGTAGGATGACTTTGTGTCATCGTCAATATTGTCAGATGTTATGAGATCGTGAAGCAACGACATAGGGCCACGCGGACGCGCGCCAAAGACGAGTTCAAAGGGAGAAAATCCCGTATGTTCATTGGGTACCTCTCTGTAAGCGAAGAGGGCCGCAGGTAAAACTCTGTCCCAGTCTTGAGGATGATCCTCAGTTATCTTCCCCAGTAAGTTTTTAAGTGTTCTATTAAGGCGTTCGACCATACCATTAGACATTGGATGGTAGATACTACTTAAAGATCTATCTATCTGCAGGGTAGACATTACTTGAGACATGGTATCTGATATTAGTTGGGTGCCATGGTCTGACAATATCTCTCCGGGGAACCCCAGACGAGAAAATATAAGCCAAAGAGCATCTGCAATATCAGCAGTAGTAATGCTCTTCAGAGGAATAGCCTCTGGCCAACGTGTGCACATATCAACACACGTCAAGATAAACTGATGTCCTCTGGCAGACTTGATCTTAAATGGACCAATAATGTCTATGGCCATTTTTTGAAACGGCCGAATAGGAATGTCCGCCGCCTGAATGGGTGCAGCATGCCGTGGACCTTTGGATTTAACTTCCTGACATACTTTACAAGATCGACAATAAATCCGTATGTCCTTGTTTACCAATGGCCAGAAGAAAGCCGCAAGGACTCTTGACTTAGTACGGGAAAAACCCATGTGTCCAGCACACTGAGAGTCGTGAGCGTGCTGCAAAATTTTAACTCTCAAATTCTTGGGAACCAGGATTTGAGAATGACTTGACGTAATGGAGTCTTGAACCATACGTACAAGTACGCCATTCTTCTTTGTAATCCACGATTTACGACTTGTGTCCTTATTCGGATCACCTTTAGTTGCAAGAATGAAGAATTTCTTCAGAGTGGGATCATCTTCTTGCTGTTTTATAAACGAGTCACGAGAAATTACCAAGGGATTATCTTGGTTATGCACTTCATTATCTTCAGTAGATGAAGTTTGAGGCACATTAAGAGCCTGAGCTCTAGTGACTACAGCGTTAGCAATCTGCATGTTTTGCCTTTCCCACGTGGAAATTTGTTGCGGAGTGCATTCCTTGACTCCATGAATGCGACCGATGATGAGGTCAGCGATCGGATTCGGAAGAAGACATGCGTGTACATCTCCTGTAAAGAAAGGAGTAGCAATCCTAATGATAGCGGTAGAGTATTTCTCTAATGTGCCGCCAAATGTTACACATTTGACTACTTGTCCAGTGGCACGGGAAGGATCTACGAGTGACTGCCTAACACCAATTGTGGTGCATCCAGAATCAAATAGCACAGAGACTGGATTGTTATTCACTAAACCCTTATGTAAGACAAGAGACCCTCTTCCATCATGCGCGACTGATGCTGGAAGAGCAGGAAGAGGATGGCCACAGCTTAAAGTAGTCACTGTGGTTGGCTCAAATAACGTTTTGCATTGGGGGCACTGAGATGCTCTCCCAAAATCAAAAGCGGCACATGCCATATTACTAGCATCATTATTATCTTTACTCTGTTTATAGGCTTCATGGGACTCTTGTTGTGCAGAGTTTGCCTGAAAATGTGGTTTATGTCTTTTGTATTGAGATCTACCTCGGTTATTATCACCTCTGTAGTTATTGTTACCTCTATTGTAACCCCTATTTGGGTTTGAGTCATAGTACCCTTGGTTACCATTATCATATTCATTATAATGAGTATCTCTGTAATTATGATCTTGTTGACTCCAAGACGGATAACCCTGATAGTTTCTATAATTACTTCCTCTACGGAAATTCCTATAATTATGACCACCCCTGTGTCGAGAGCTATCAGGTCGTCTCCAGTTCTTTGAAGAAGAACCCTGAAATGATTGGTTACCTTGGTTTTGATAACTATTATGGTTACCTTTTTTATCAAATCTGTTTTGAGGTCCCTGAAATCTGTGTGAATAATTGGGATTGTATGGTGTTGCTGAAGCAACTGGCATACTCTCCTTAATCTTAGTGTTGCCAAAAGTCACGTCGGGGTGTGCAGTGACATATTGGGAACAATATTCTTCCATTTCTTTTAGAGATTTAGGTTTACGCTCATGTATAAATTCAAGGAAAGGTTTGTTCACACATGACATAATCTTATCTCTGAGCAACAAATCCATAAGTCCTTCATACGTTTTTTCTGTTTTGGAAAGTTCAATCCAACGATCAACTGTGAGACGTGCCTTTGCAGTGAATTCTGAGAATTCTACCCCCGTCTCAGGTACCATCGTCTTAAATAAAAGGCGATAGCCTTCCTCACTTAGCTGATATTTTTTTATCAAAGCCGCCCTAATGACATCATAATTATCCTTATCTGCTTCTCCTACAAGGCATAATCTAGTCAAAGATTCACCTTTCAAGTTTTCTGATAATTGATTAGCGTATTGTGATTTATCCACATTATGTGTACGACAAGAACGTTCAAATCTATCCAGCCAGAATGTAATATCGTCACTGGACTGATTGAACGGTGGAACCTTAACCTTGTAAGTAGAAGGTTTACCATTACCACTAGATGCCTGATTAACATTACTCATACTTGTCAATCTCAATTTCTCCAACTCAAATTCATGTTCTCTTATTGCTTTTTTCTCTTCAGCATCTAATCTTTTTTGTTCAGCCTCCCTGTCTAATCTTTTTTGTTCAGCCGCAGCTTCTCTTTCCAATTTTTTTTGTTCAGCTTCCCTGTCTAATCTTTTTTGTTCAGCTTCACTGTCTAATCTTTTTTGTTCAGCCGCAGCTTCTCTTTCCAATTTTTTTTTGTTCAGCTTCAAATCTCCTTTCCTCTACCTGCATCTGCAATTTCTTTTGTTCAGCAGCAGCCTCAGCTTCTTTTTCTAATCTTTTCTCTTCCGCCATAGCTTTTCTTTCTTCTGCAGCTAATCTTTTCTCTTCTGCAGCTAATCTTTTCTCTTCTGCAGCTAATGCTTTGTCATATTGAGCAACTGCCCATTGTTCTAATTGTTGACCAGTCTTATCAAGAGCTTTCCCTTGTATAATGAAATAATCTAAAGTAGACATGATGCCTAACAATAATACTAATCACCTGAATCAATAATAATACCCCAAGTTCTCAATGACCTGATTAATCAGTATACTATCCCAATATCTGTGGGTCACAAGCCTTTAATAAGGTCTTGTATAATAGTAATAATAATCAGGTACTGGTCTATACCATAATCCAAGTGCAGTGCACAGGCAATTGTGTCTTATGAAATATACCCATATAAAACATATGTCAACCAACAGAATACATAAAGTACAAATAGGACTGACAATACAAGAACGTTTGCAGAAATCAAAATAAATCAAATAGGGAAATCAATGAAGATAATCACTGAATCTGCAAAGAATAACAACACAAATGACGTCACAATATATGAATATAAATTATGAATAGAACTGAAAGATAGAAAAGGTTAGACCAACAAATTACAAACAAATCAAAACAAAACTAAAGAACAAAGAAATATTACAAAAATAACAATAATTACAGACTTCACAGCTAACACAAAAGCAACAGTTGTCGCAGCAAATTTTCAATCAAGAAAATTGCACCTATAGAAAACGCCCACAACGGACCCTCTATGACGTGGGATACTCTGTTGTGAGGACGCCGCCCAACCTTAAACACAACCCGCTGACATAGAAACTAACATACTATACAAACAAATAACATGTAAACATAAATATATATAAATTATGTGTATGATAGTATGTGTTGCAAAATAGGCTCAGTCTTACAGTAATGGCAAAGTTATTTTTCATGAAAACAAACAAACTGCCACTTTATTCAATTAAACATTCTGGCCTTAAATATTAAAGTTCATATATGGCAAACAAGAAGATCCATCGATGAAACCAGGACTTCTTAGTTCACAAATACTGTCTTTCTGTTAACACTGACAAGAATTGATCCAACTGTTCTGTGAAACTCTATAATGTCTAATGTAAAAAATGTCAACAACGCTGACCTACATACTGCATGCACTTGACAGGTCACGTGACGAAGCGTTGACAAAGAGCAAACCAATACTGCAAGTGTGTCGTATCAGCCACAGGAAACGGTCTGGTATCGGTAATCTGTTGACTTCTCAATTTCTGCGAGGTCAAACCCAGAAAGCTGGTCCACCAGTTGATAAAGTTGATATTTAGTTGGATATAATATATGTTGATAAAGTACACCAGAACACTCCTAGGCGGGAAGACAGGCGTCTATCATCATCAGTTGACAAGATCCCTATGGTGTTGCCTGCCCCACTGTAGTGTATGGAATGTCAACTTGACCTACGCAGTGTTGTGTAGACATGGATGGAGTGTATAATGTGCGAATGATGATAAGGGTTCGTGTTGTTGACAAATGTTCTCTTCTCACACTCATGTATGACCGGAAGTCATCGACACCAACGACTGTGTACCTTTTCTAAAGTTTAATTGGACGTACACACTCGACAGCACAGATAGTGACAAATCACAGGTTGCCATAATACATCATAGTACAGTGGACAAATGGTCTTGCAATGTTACATGGGCACTCATGTAGAATAATGGTATAATGGACTGTCAATAGCCAAGCACTCAGTATCGCCCATACATATATCATCTGACGTCACTGACTGAGCACGTCAGCTTGTAAACAATATTTCAGATGACTTCCAAACCTAATCTCGTTTAGCAACGATTCTTCAACATAATGTTCAGCACATATTTTTCCATATAATAATATTGAACCGCTAACAATGGGTTCTCATGTGTAGCAGTGATCTCTGGACTGATCAAGCGATAATACGGGCATCCCTTTTCTCTTCTTGAAAGTCCTACATGTTTTGGTTCCAAGATGGCTCCACTCGTGAACTGTCACTCACGTTTGAATACAGATAATGAATCTGTTCTAAAGTTAGTCATTCATACAACATTTCGTTGCTCTGTAGATTTGGTCATGAACAATAGACTGCATTCTACAGAATATAGTGCTGCTAGGAATCGAAGTCGTTTTTCATCGAGTCAAATATATTCTCTTAAACATTCAAATCGTAATTATCGACAATGGTGGCTTCGATCGAGAGTTCATAAGAGTATCTTTGATTACCTTGGTAGAGGGAATATGAAACTGCCATTCCTTGGCAAGATGAATAAACACTGGGGTAAAGCATACACGATAGGTCTAGACGACTATCACTTTCCCCAAAACCACTGAGATCACTTTTTCAAGGCATCAAGCCGACATAGCAAAAACACACACAGTCCCTATCAGGACGAAGCCAAATCACACCACTCAAGCGACACATCCGCCGAATAGCCTTTGACCTCTCTAGAGACAACAGAACATATAGTTCGACTTAGATATGTAAAGATATACAGATATAAGACAGACTTGTCCTACTCAGACAAACAATACACATAAATTCAGGCCATAGATATTCTGAAGCAAGAACAATCTATTATTACCCAAACAACGAATAAATCGCAGTAAAATGTATTTATCCGCGGAGTTCAAGGGAAGTAACTCAATAATGACTTTCCCTTAAGCACTAAAAAATTACCTATGTATAATATTGTAAGATATCAAAGACTGCACGTAACATACACGCAGTTCTCTTACATATATACACACAGTTCTCACACATATATACACGCAGTTCTCTCACATATATACCCAAAGTTCTCTCCAATATATACACGCAGATCTCTCACATATATACATGCAGTTCTCTCACATATATACACACAGTTCTCATACATATATACACACAGTTCTCACACATACATATATACATAGCTCTCACACATATATACACACTTTTCTCACACATATATACACACAGCTCTCACACATATATACACACAGTTCTCTCACATATATACAAACATTTCTTTCACATATATACACACAGTTCTCTCATATATATACATGCAGTTCTCTCGCATACATTCACGTAGTTCTCTCGCATATATATGCAGTTCTCTCACATATATACACGCAGTTCTCTCACATATATACACGCAGTTCTCTCACATATATACACGCAATTCTCTCACATATATACACGCAGTTCTCACACATATATACCCACAGTTCTGTCATATATATACACACTGTTCTCTCACATATATATATACACACAGCCCTAACACATATATACACATAGTTCTCTCACATATATACACACAGTTCTTTCACATATATACACACAGTTCTCTCATATATATATATATACATGCAGTTCTCTCGCATACATTCACGCAGTTCTCTCGCATATATATGCAGTTCTCTCACATATATACACGCAGTTCTCTCACATATATACACGCAGTTCTCTCACATATATACCCACAGTTCTCACACATATATACACGCAGTGCTCTCAAATATATACACATAGTTCTCACACATATATACACGCAGTTCTCTCATATATACACACAGTTCTCTCACATATATACACACAGTTCTCACACATATATACCCACAGTTCTGTCACATATATTGTGATAAAGGAGCGCAAAGGCCTTGTTGCTCCATCTTTTCCTACATTTTTCATATTGTATTTTCTCCGACATTTGCTCTTTCATCCCATATTTGCGACCCACATTTGCGATTTCATCGTTGTGATTGCTCGCGACCGGTATCTAGAGAACCACATTTGTTCTTTCATGGGGGGAAATAAAAGTCCTTTGATTGAGTCCCCATGCCTGACATCGTTTGAAGCCCACATTGCATCGTGATAAATCTGGTGAAAACACGTCTGGTCATCCTAATCAAACATCTGGGCATGCTGTAATTTCTGTGACACCACATTGGACGCCCATATTGGCCAGGGGAAAACGTCTCATGCTGTAATGGTGTTATCTTAGGTCGGCCGCTGTTCAGACAAGCGTTGGGTTACCTCATTGGACGCCCACCTTGGCCAGGTGAACAATAAACAATCAGAGGTCAAACTACATCCACGTTTGGACTGACAGGGGACAAGAGCGATCCTGTGAATGAGTGACCAGAGGGGCCATTAAGGATTGGTTGGTATGGGCGGAGCTGTACAAGAAACCCATATTGGACTGGCAGAAATATAATCTACTGCGTAGCTTGCAAGAGGAATGAGTCCAGTTTTTTTACATTGTGAGGAAGAGATTAATCCCAAAAACGCCTAGCCTAATACACGTGTTTATTCAGAGTGGATATAATTCAGTTCTGTGATGAATTGTGTTCTTAAAGGATTTTGCGAAGGGAAAAGAAGTTCATCAGAAGTCTGAGTCTACACGCAACGTGTCTGACGTCTAACCAGAAATAAGTTATCAAAAACGGACATTTGGCTAGCAGAATTCGCCATAGGACATCTTTCATTCCTCAATTAAAAAGGAATATTGTCTCACCCACAAGTCAGAAGGTGGACGCAGCATTTTTCGTCACCATATACTGCTTGCTCACAAGTTCAATACATCGTTATCACAAGTTCAATACAGAGTCATCATAAATTCAAATCACTCGAAAGATCATTATAATCTGCAGTCAAGCAAAAGAGCTCAAAAGAGGAATCGCATATTTATAGCAAGGGCAACACCCTCTTAAGCGCATTCTATGAAGCAGACTATATATATATATTTTATGAATCACGACTACATATGCAAGGTTATGAGTCTACATATCACTACCGATTCGTGAAGATATCCAGTCTGGCCAGTACCCTCGGGAGATTAGACAACAGACCTTTTGTTCATATGACAGCTATTAACTGTTGATCAACACTACAGAGATATACTCAAACAGTGAAGGAATATACATAGATAGCTCGTCAGCGTTCTCCGTACGACATCAGTATTCATCAGAACGTCCTCGGCTTAGAGATACCCCACTCGACATAACGTATAACAACTTGGGACATTTTATGCATACATGTGAATCGTCATATCAATGCAAAGCATTTAGAGACACATGGACTGTGAAGATTACTCACCAATTTGGTAACACGTATCATATCACATCATCATTTCACTTTACACCAGTTCATTCTTAATTAACTATTACTTAATTAACTGCAATTTTATTATCTCATCTGTGTGTTTTTTGTGAATCGTCTTTCACCATCATCACGTTCTAACCATTACTAACCCTATATGTGTGGATATTTCATTAATAAACCCATCGATCGTTTGATCATTATCTAGTTTGTTAATGTATCACTCGTGCTGTCGGTGTTACATATTCACCTATAGGAACCTTTCTCTACTCAGATGAGGTTGGGGGCTTTTTCTTTACGGGATCTAAGGGCAGAAGCTAAGGTCGTGGGGAAACAGAACTCTTTCCATAATTAATTAGAAAACACTGTATAGTGGAAAGCATTCGCATTCCTGTCTTCTTGTCCCTATCTCGAATAGGTCTTTTTTCTTTATTAACGAGCCAATTTCTAGAGACCTTATATCTAATATCTCATAGACTATTCCTGGAAAAACTACTGTTGTAGTTGCCCCAGTACTCACCACACGACATATATACACACTGTTCTCTCACATATATATACACAGCTCTCACACATATATACACACAGTTCTCTCACATATATACATACAGTTCTTTCACATATATCCACACAGTTCTTTCACATATATCCACACAGTTCTCTCATATATATACATGCAGTTCTCTCGCATACATTCACGCAGTTCTCTCGCATATATATGCAGTTCTCTCACATATATACACGCAGTTTTCTCACATATATACACGCAGTTCTCTCACATATATACATGCAGTTTTCTCACATATATACACGCAGTTCTCTCACATATATACACACAGTTCTTACTCATATATACACGCAGTTCTCTCACATATATACACACAGTTCTCACACATATATACACGCAGTTCTCTCACATATATATACACACAGTTCTCACACATATATACACGCAGTTCTCTCACATATATACACACAGTTCTCTCACATATATACACACAGTTCTCACACATATATACACGCAGTTCTCTCGCATACATTCACGCAGTTCTCTCGCATATATATGCAGTTCTCTCACATATATACACGCAGTTCTCTCACATATACACACAGTTCTCTCACATATATACACACAGCTCTCACACATATATACACACTGTTCTCACACATATATACACACAGCTCTCACACATATATACAGACAGATCTCACACATATATACACACAGTTCTCTCACATATATACACACAGTTCTCACACATGTATACACACAGTTCTCACACATATATACACACAGTTCTCACACATATATACACACAGTTCTCACACATATATACACACAGTTCTCACACATATATACACACAGTTCTCACACATATATACACAGTTATCACACACATATATACAGACAGTTCTCACACATATATACACACAGTTCTCACACATATATACACACAGCGCTCACACATATATACACACAGTTCTCACACATATATACACATAGTTCTTACACATATATACACACAGTTCTCACACATATATACACACAGTTCTCCCACATATATATATATACACAGTTCTCACACATATATACACACAGTTCTCACACATATATACACACAGTTCTCACACATATATGCACACAGTTCTCACACATATATGCACACAGTTCTCACACATATATACACACAGTTCTCACACTTTTATACACGCAGTTCTCACACATATATACATGCCATCATAGTTTAGCCTTCTACAAGTCTTCATGTCCTGTGCCATCAGTTCAAGATGTTTGCATGTCTTCTTCATGCTTACTTACAACTGTGTGTTGCACATATATTTAAATAACTGTATGAGACATACACAGACACGACTGTAAAGGCATGCATACACACAGCTCTCTCACACATACGTATTGATTCCCCACAGTTACACAGTCTATCTTGCTTTAATAACGACACATCTCTCACATATTTACACATGATAGTTTCTCATATACATACTGTGGTAAAGTGAGATGATATAAATATTTATAGGGGACTTAGTGTACTGACTGAGATCAGCTGTGAAGGTATCTGTATCTAATAAGTGTGGTGTGTTACAGATAACCTTACTTTGCTACCACATTTAGACCTCAGTCAGACTTATTCTGGAATATTGTGATGACTACGTTGAATGTCTAGGGTTATGATAATGATGAAGTGTATGTTCACAACAACCAACAGACAGATAAACAATTTAATTTAATTCACAATACTTTACAACACTGTGACACTCACATACGTAGAACACTCTATAAGACTATCTTAATAAGTCAAGTGTAACTTTTAAAAATATGTATTAATTCCTGTCAATAATAGATATCCTGATTCAACTACAAAGTGAATCAGGAATCACAATCAAATGTAATCACAAGTTGTATGTACACAATTTATAGATAGGATCTTTGTATTGACATATATTATTATTGCAATATGTGTGTAAGTTGTGCTGTAGTACTAAGAGGTAATACTGGCTTTTCAAGCTAGGTTTTTGTTTGTCATCATGACTTCAAGTGTTTATTTCTGGTGGAAATAATATTGGAAAGGTTCACAGTTTCTTTTTATTTGAAAAAAAATAAATGTCCCTCTTGATTTAAGGTAAAGTAACTTTTAGAGGGGGTATACACAAGATTGAGCTGCTCTGGCCACGAAATCTTAACTTCTGTGTGGGCGGCAGGAAACAGTCTCCACTGCTCGCTTGCTTCACCGTTTCCTTGAGAAACAACACTGGTCGATATCTTGACCAAGGAGTATGCTACCAGTCTCTGGATTCAGCAAAACTCAGACCAGGTGCTGCTTTAATACGTTAGTACCACGGTCCCTGAAACAAGAAGGTTGTACCTCCTACTTTAGAACTAATTTATAATCTATTTCCACACTGAAGCACAATACATAACAAACACCGAGTTCAGCGCGGTAGGCCAACTGCTAGCTTCTCATGTAACAGTATACACCAGTATTCCTCTCCCTAATGGTTACAACGCCTCTGCAATTCCAGCATTATTTCCTTCTATTCAATAAGATAGGTGTCATAGTACTATTTGGCAATCCCATGCAGTTATACTCCTCTCCGACAAGTTTTGTTCATGGTGGAGCAATATCTAGGCTTTGCCTCATGTTTGCTACTGAACCACACACATACATACATAAATTATCAATTCACATTCAATTTTCATCTAAAAGAGATCAAATATGTCTAGCTTACCACAATTCAAGGAAATATTAAACAAATACGTTGACTGGCTGTCGTGGAATATTCTAATTAACATATATAAATTAAAAGGTAAATGCAAAGCCTAACAAATAAATTTAATAAAAGGAAGAAGAATGGTAAAGAACAGTGCTGTCACAATGACAGTACTCGAAATCCCCTTTGTTTTATGCTTCGTCTGCAAATTGTAACGTTTCCACATTAAATATAAGCCACTGCATAAATACAAGCGTTTCCACAACACATTAAAACGGGTATTGCATTTCTAAGAAAAACATTGAGAGGCACACTGCGTAATGACCTAAATTAATCCTAACATTAATTATACTACGTTACCAAAACGAACGAACAGATGGACTCAAATAGAAAGAGAGAGGGGCGAATGAAAGCAAGGACACATGCAACACTAAACTCGCGTCGCGCGATACACAATTACTACTATCACGCGTGTAAGGCCACATGCACTAACTTTTTTTCAGACGGACAGTGATAAAAACACTAACCTTCCCAGAGTTAGGTTTTAAAAACCTGGAAAACGCTTATTAGAAAAGATGACATTAGATGGGTTTACGTTTGAAAACATTACAGTACCCAGACAGCACATCTTCGAAACAGGAGGTAGAAGAAATTGCATATTTTGAACGCAGCCACTTAGCTCTTTTAAATTTGTATATTTGGGTTCCTTAGGGCTTGCTGACAAAGAATATGTAAAACGTTACGCAAATAGTCTAGGAATTACCAAATTATAACCAAAATAAAATAGTGGGGGTGCCTGACAGCATGAAATCATTTCTGCTCATAAAATTTTTTTATAACGTGTTTGAAAAAACCTTACGTTACGGAAATAGCCTACCATGTTAACTCCAAATTGATTGGAGCGCAACAAATATAAGACTAAACACGATTGGTCGGGCTATAAATACTATCTTGTGTTGTTATGGGAAACGAATAGAAGGGGTACTTTTTTGAAAAGATGTGTGGACGTGGTTTCATTGGGTAGAGCTGCGAATATACTTGATTCAGAGCGTCTGTTCATTGCCACATCTTGTAATAAACCTACTAAGAAGCAGTACGTTGAGCACCAGTGTATATTTGTTATAAAATAAAGCCTGGGACATCGGCAGATCGGAGTTGGGCTATATTCATTGCCAGTCAACGAAACTGTTTATTATTCTATGAATTGTGGGACAGTGGTCTTAAAGTTATTGAGCAGCACCTGGTCAGAGCTTTGCTGAAGCCAGAGGTGGACAGCATTTTCCTTGGTCCATATAGCAACCAGTGGGGTGGCTCCAGAACTCATCGAGCAGAGGAGCCTTTTTCTGCAGTCATCACTCAAGATAAGAGAGTGTGGCCATGGAGCTCAACATTATGTACCCCCATCTTA
Source organism: Oreohelix idahoensis (assembly GCA_024509875.1). Taxonomy (NCBI): domain Eukaryota; kingdom Metazoa; phylum Mollusca; class Gastropoda; order Stylommatophora; family Oreohelicidae; genus Oreohelix; species Oreohelix idahoensis. The sequence goes on along the minus strand of JAMPIV010018725.1, from coordinate 487,722 downwards.
AAATGACAGTGTAAAATACAATTAAGAGGGGAATTTAATTGTTTTAATATCAGGAACTGAGAACATCTCCAATACTAGTTCCAATAAAGACAAACTATTGAAGTCATGATGACAAATACCAACAGAGCTTGAACAAAACAACACCAGTATTACCTCATATTACTACTACACCACTGACACACATAGGATACTATTAAAAATACATGTCACTACAAGATTCATATTGAGAAATTCTGTACATATAACTTGTAATTAAAATTGATTGTGATTCCTGGTTCCATTTGTATTTGAATCAGGACACATATTCATTCATGACAGCACTGAATACATATTGTTATTTGAAAAGTTATCAGTGACTCCTTTAAGATATCCTTGTAGAGTGTTTTATGTATGTGTGTGTCACAGTGTTGTCAAGTGTGGTGGAATAAATTAAATTGTTTATCTGTCTGTTGTTGTTATGACTTACACTTCATCATACACATACCCTAGACATATAACGTAGTCATCACACTATTCCAGAATAATTCTGACTGAGGTATACATATATGTGGCAGCAAGTAAGGTTATCTATAATACACTACTCTTATTAGATATAGATACCTTCTCAGCTGATCTCAGTCAGTACACTAAGTCCCCTATAAATATTTATAACATCCCACTTCACCACATATATTGGGGTCTCGCTCTTGGGATTTTGAATCTTTACCTATTACAAATATTGGGGGTAATTCACTTCAGGGAATAATAAGAATTAAAAAGGTATCCTTGGGTGGAATTAAATAAGGTTGAGCTCTCGGTGCCTGTGTTGTCCATTAGATATATATTTAGAGATTGAATTGTTAGTTAGACATTGTATAAACTTACCTGATAGACAATGGCGGACCTAGCCAAATTTCGATCTGCTGCTGTTCAGACTGCAAAAGAGTTAGAATTAGATGGGCAAGTTATGGTTGCCTATGTCACTACTGAATGTGACAAATTTATTGAACGCGAAGAAAGAAGGTTTGAAGCCGAAAGAAAGTTAGAGGCTGAAAGGGAAATTAAGAAGTTACAATTTGAGGCTGAGGCTAAGAAATTGGAAGCAGAAGAAAGAAGACAGGCTGCAGAAAGAGAAGAGAAGAAATTAGCTGCAGAAAGAGAAGAGAAGAGATTAGCTGCAGAGAGGGAAGCAGAAAAGGAGGAGAAGAGATTACAAAGAGAACATGAGTTACGACTAAGGGAGTTTGAGTTTCAGGGCCATGCTCCTGAAAATGGTGCCAGTCCCTTTGCCTCTGATGCCACTGCTAGCCAAGGAGCCTCAACCTCAGCTATGAATTTTCATTTAGATCATTTTGTTGAGAAAGACGATGATATAGAGAGCTATCTAAATAGGTATGAACTATTAGCTACCACGTATGGGTTAGAGAGAGAAAGGTGGAGCTTAAAGTTATCTCAAGGACTTCGTGGGGCAGCTTATGAAGTTTTTGCAAAAATGAGCAGAGGTGATCAGGAAAATTATGACATGCTAAAGCAGGCTCTTTTGTTAAGGTATGAAAAGAATGCAGAATTTTATAGGAAACAATTTAGGAATGCTAAACTACTGTCAGGTGAAACCTATCACCAGTTCTCTGCACGAATAGAGACATACTTGGAGAAATGGACTTCTCTGGGGAAAACCCAAGATCTTAAGGAAATGGTCCTTATAGAGCAATTAAGAGAGTCCATGGCTCCAGACCTGAGAAAGTTTCTCATGGAACAAGGTGCAGAGAGGCTGGGTGAGTTGCTAAATGTTGCTGAAAGGTATCAAGTAGCTCAAGCAGAGGTAACAGGTAATAAAAAGAAACAAGTGGATAACTTTAGGGCACCACAGAACTTTAATAAATTTGATCCTAGGGATCAAAACAAAGGTAAGCACCAGTTTGATAGGCCACGGTATGAAAATAAAAATAAATTCCCACAATTCGATGAAAGGAAATATGATGAAAGAAAATCTTTCAACCAAGAAAAAAGGTGGTGTAAGAATTGTCAGATGAACAATCATGACACTGACCATTGTAGAAGGAAACCTGTGTATATGGCAACCCTTCAGGTCAGGTCGACCTCCAGACAGGAGGAGGATATTATGTTGGATACCACTCCAGAAGAGATGAGGAAGGCACAGGCTGGGGATAAAACACTCAAGCCTTGTTTCAGGAAATTGTCAACTTGTCATACAACTCCAGGCAAGGGAGATTTTTACATGAAAAACAAGTTGATGTATAGGAAGACTGGAGCTAGATCCAAAGGTCAGGGACAGCTGGTTCTTCCTAAAAGATATAGGGCAGACTTAATAAGGAGCCTACATGTGAAACCAGATGGGGACCATGAGAAGATAGGTACCATCATTCAAAAGGTGGCTCACAATTATTATTGGCCCAAAGCAAGATGGGACATTGAGAATTTTGTAGAAAGGTGTAGCATAGCACATGAGGGAACACCCACAAGTGGGAACATTGATCAGGACTTGGACACGCCACGGGGCAAAATTAGGCCTGATAATAAAAAGAAAAATAGATTTGATAAAGTGGACCAAATGGAATGGGAAGCCCCTTTTCACGGACAAGCTTCACTTAACTGTTTTACAATGGCCACTATGCGGAGAGTGCAAAAAGATGTCTTACCCCAGGATAAGCCGAAAATCCCTCAATCGGACTTAAACAAACTGGAGGAAGAAGATGTAGAGAGGAAATCTCTCATCAATAATTTTAAGTGGGGAGAAAGCCCCAGGAAAAGAATTGGTAGCGGTCGTTTTGTGAATGATAATTCTGGGAAGAAAAATCATCACTATAGAGCTTCGAGTGGAAGAGACCATACCGGTGCATGGACAAATAGGTCCACAAAATTAAAGGTCCATATGTAGCTTTGTTAAGAACGTGGACTGATGAAAAGGCAGAGGAAAACATTACATCTTCATACCAATATGTGAATGAGCTGACCACTCGTTTAAAAACTGGCTGGAAACTTGCCAATGAAAATTTGAAACAAGCCAGGAAGAAACATGCTGCCTATTATAACAGGAAGGCAAAAGACAGAGATTTGGCTGTGGGAGAGAAGGTACTGCTTCTTCTCCCCGGGAGTCAGAATAAGTTACAGATTGGATGGCAAGGTCCATATACAGTTTTAGAGAAGGTGTCTAGAACAAATTATAAGATAGATAAGAAGGGGAAAGAAAAAATCTATCATGTGAATCTCCTGAAGAAATATTTGGAAAGAGAACATCAGGAAGAGACACACTTGTTGACCTTGTCCATCGCCATGGAGATGAAAAAGGAACCACTTTCATCATTTGAATATCCATTACACCCCTGTGAGACAGCAGCACAGGTGAAACTCAGTACACATTTAACGAAAACTCAGAAAGAGAGAGTGCAACAGGTTCTAAATAATCATGCAGAGGTGTTAACAGACCGACCAGGGCATACAAACCTATTGGAATATGATATGAAACTGATAGACCCCACACCTGTCTGTATGAAACCATATTCGATTCCGTTTGCTAAGGAGAAAGCTTTGAAGGAAGAGATAGACTATCTGTTGAAGGAAGGAATTATTTCGCACAGTGAATCTTCGTATAGTTCCGGTGTTGTACTCTTAAGGAAGCCCTCTGGAGAACATAGACTCTGTATAGATTACAGGAGACTGAATGCTATTACAGAAGGACAGGTGGATCCATTGCCGGATACAAATCAGCTGTTTGCCAGATTAAATAAAGCTAAATATTTCTCAAAAGTGGATCTGAGTAAAGGATACTATCAGATTCCAGTAAAGCCTGAGGTTAGACCATACCTAGCTTTTAGTACCTCAGAAGGACACTATGAGTTTAATAGATTGCCATTTGGATTGAAGAATGCGCCTAGTGTCTTCTCTAGAATGATGAGAAAATTGTTGGATGTAAACATTTCGGAGGAACGTACCGAATCCCTGAGTTGCCTCTTTGATTGAGGATATTCCGAATGTTTCATACAGGATAATAAGAAGATTATGGGATCCACTACGAAAACTCTGCTATCACCAGGTATATGTTATCTCCTCATAACGTACATTTTGAGGGAAATATAATGTTCTCTGGACATGTCATTGCGCAGACTCAGAGAAGAGAAATGGTGAATACGGGTTGCGAAGCAGCATTAAGACAAGCACTCACACTTGCGGCTGTTCAGTAACATAACCGAAATATATTATTGGTTGTAGAAGTCCGAGGCAGATTTCATGAGTAGTGCCTACTCTGAATGGACCCAACTACATAAAACCATGATAGCACCACAGCAGAGTAAAGTCAAGTTGACTTACATTTATCTATGTGTATATAGAATAAAGGACTGACATGGGATGTCTGTTTTAAGAGGGGAGGTGTCGTGAAATATTCTAATCCACATATATAAATTAAAAGGTAAATGCAAAGCCTAACAAATAAATTTAATAAAAGGAAGAAGAATGGTAAAGAACAGTGCTGTCACAATGACAGTACTCGAAATCCCCTTTGTTTTATGCTTCGTCTGCAAATTGTAACGTTTCCACGTTAAATATAAGCCACTGCATAAATACAAGCGTTTCCACAACACATTAAAACGGGTATTGCATTTCTAAGAAAAACATTGAGAGGCACACTGCGTAATGACCTAAATTAATCCTAACATTAATTATACTACGTTACCAAAACGAACGAACAGATGGACTCAAATAGAAAGAGAGAGGGGCGAATGAAAGCAAGGACACATGCAACACTAAACTCGCGTCGCGCGATACACAATTACTACTATCACGCGTGTAAGGCCACATGCACTAACTTTTTTTCAGACGGACAGTGATAAAAACACTAACCTTCCCAGAGTTAGGTTTTAAAAAACCTGGAAAACGCTTATTAGAAAAGATGACATTAGATGGGTTTACGTTTGAAAACATTACAGTACCCAGACAGCACATCTTCGAAACAGGAGGTAGAAGAAATTGCATATTTTGAACGCAGCCACTTAGCTCTTTTAAATTTGTATATTTGGGTTCCTTAGGGCTTGCTGACAAAGAATATGTAAAACGTTACGCAAATAGTCTAGGAATTACCAAATTATAACCAAAATAAAATAGTGGGGGTGCCTGACAGCATGAAATCATTTCTGCTCATAAAATTTTTTTTATAACGTGTTTGAAAAAACCTTACGTTACGGAAATAGCCTACCATGTTAACTCCAAATTGATTGGAGCGCAACAAATATAAGACTAAACACGATTGGTCGGGCTATAAATACTATCTTGTGTTGTTATGGGAAACGAATAGAAGGGGTACTTTTTTGAAAAGATGTGTGGACGTGGTTTCATTGGGTAGAGCTGCGAATATACTTGATTCAGAGCGTCTGTTCATTGCCACATCTTGTAATAAACCTACTAAGAAGCAGTACGTTGAGCACCAGTGTATATTTGTTATAAAATAAAGCCTGGGACATCGGCAGATCGGAGTTGGGCTATATTCATTGCCAGTCAACGAAACTGTTTATTATTCTATGAATTGTGGGACAGTGGTCTTAAAGTTATTGAGCAGCACCTGGTCAGAGCTTTGCTGAAGCCAACGAACGAACGAACGAACGAACGAACGAACTTTATTTTCAAAGGGTTGAGAATTGGGCACGCAGGCCCGTCTGACATTCTGCCCTTCCTTTCTCTCACCTTTCATACTGAATTCATTTATTCTCATATGCATTTTACATATCAAATTCAAGGAATTCAACGTTGTAAAGTAAAATAATAATATAGCACACTCATATTAACATTAATTACTTATAAGCATGACATAACATATGTTGAAAAGTACAAACATTATCAGAGATAGATAGATAGATAGATAGATAGATAGATAGATAGATAATTAGATAGATAGATAGATAGATAGATAGATAGATAGATAGATAGATAGATAGATAGATAGATAGATAGATAGATAGATAGATAGATAGATAGATAGATAGATAGATAGATAGATAGATAGATAGATAGATAGATAGATAGATAGAACGAACGAACGAACTTTATTTTCAAAGGGTTTAGAATTGGTCACGCAGGCCCGTCTAACATTCTGCCCTTCCTTTCTCTCTTCTTCCATAGTTAATCTATTTATTCTCACACGTATCCTAAATGTTACTTAAATAATAAAATAACAAGAAAATACAATAAAATAAAATCCCAACATTGTAACAGTACAATAACAGTTACACAAATTTACAGATGCGTATCATAATTTATACTAAACAGGACAAAATTAACTTTAAAACCTACATATGATGTTATGTAATAATAATAATAATAATAATAGCCCCTTCAGTCATAACTGACTATGGGAATGCGCCCCTGAGGTGACAGCGTAATTATTTAAGAACATAACGAAATTAGGGTGGCATATAATCTGCACTCATGATGTATTTGAAAAGTCTGTGATTGAATGAATATGGACTAAGAGTATTTTTTAAGTCGTGTGGAAGAGTATTCCACAGATGAGCAGCAGAAAAAGCTAAACTTTTCTTGAATAAGTCGAGCCTAGGCTTGGGCATGTGTAATTTATTTAAGCGTTGACTGCGTCTTCCGCTGTATTTGAAAATAGGCCACAGATACGTTGGAGCATTCTGTGACAAGATTTTGTGAATAAATTTGGCTTTGTTGAAGAGAAGGCGCTTTCTTAGTGGTAATATGTTAAGATATGTATATGCGTCTACACACTGTGTGAGGTTTTTGTCTGAAATTAGGCGCACTGCACGTTTTTGTAATGAAAAGAGTCTTTTAGTGTTGGACATGGTGCAGCCATCCCAAATTGTGGAACAATAGTCTAGATGTGTTTGTATCTGGGATGTATAGAACATTTTTCGTGTCTCCTCATCTAGGAAATGTTTGATTTTAGCTAACTGGTAAACTTTTTTGTGCCGTTTGTTTGGTCAGTGCTTGTACATGCGAATTCCAACTTAAATGTTGGTCAATTATGAGTCCTAGTGTTTTATATTCATTTACATTTTCAATTAAAGAGGTTCCAATGTAGAGCTGAAGTGTTGTTTTCGGCGAGTTTTGTAATTTTTGTCTAGTTGATATTATCATACATTTTGTTTTAGTGATATTTATTTGCATGCAGTTTTCATTGCTCCACTTAATAAGATTGTCTGTGTCGCTTTGTAATAATATTTCTAGCGTGTTGCAACTTTTATCACTAGTATAAATGGTACAGTCATCGGCAAATAGGTCGCAGGATGAGTGCTCGATGTGTAGTGGAAGGTCATTTATGTAAATGGAAAAAAGTAGAGGGCCGAGAATAGAACCCTGAGGAACACCAGTGTCAATAATAGTTGGGCTTGACAAGGAGTTATTGTACCACACTACTTGCTGTCTGTCGGACAGGAATGATTTAAGTAATGTCACTAGTTTAAAGTTAACTTTCATTGTTTCTAATTTTCTTATTAAAACAGCGTGATCTAACATATCAAATGCTTTCCTAAAGTCTACAAAGTCCTAAAGCCAGAGGTGGACAGCATACTCCTTGGTCCATATAGTAACCAGTGGGGTGGCTCCAGAACTCATCGAGCAGAGGAGCCTTTTTCTGCAGTCATCACTCAAGATAAGAGAGTGTGGCCATGGAGCTCAACATTATGTACCCCCATCTTAAAATGACAGTGTAAAATACAATTAAGAGGGGAATTTAATTGTTTTAATATCAGGAACTGAGAACATCTCCAATACTAGTTCCAATAAAGACAAACTATTGAAGTTATGATGACAAATACCAACAGAGCTTGAACAAAACAACACCAGTATTACCTCATATTACTACTACACCACTGACACACATAGGATACTATTAAAAATACATGTCACTACAAGATTCATATTGAGAAATTCTGTACATATAACTTGTAATTAAAATTGATTGTGATTCCTGGTTCCATTTGTATTTGAATCAGGACACATATTCATTCATGACAGCACTGAATACATATTGTTATTTGAAAAGTTATCAGTGACTCCTTTAAGATATCCTTGTAGAGTGTTTTATGTATGTGAGTGTCACAGTGTTGTCAAGTGTGGTGGAATAAATTAAATTGTTTATCTGTCTGTTGTTGTTATGACTTACACTTCATCATACACATACCCTAGACATATAACGTAGTCATCACACTATTCCAGAATAATTCTGACTGAGGTATACATATATGTGGCAGCAAGTAAGGTTATCTATAATACACTACTCTTATTAGATATAGATACCTTCACAGCTGATCTCAGTCAGTACACTAAGTCCCCTATAAATATTTATAACATCCCACTTCACCACACTGGTGATGAGTTATGGCACAATTCCGATCTGCCTCTGTCCCAGGCTTTCATTAGAAAAATATGAACTGGTTCTCAACGCACTTGCTTCTACACAGTTTAATTTCAAAAAGTGGTACTGAACAGACGCTCCTAATTGACTATATTAAATGGTCTAGCCAATAAGACCATGTTTACAAAAGCATTTGAAAAAAGTACCCTTCCTACCGTTTCCCTTAACAACCAAAAATAGTATTTGCAGTCGACTAATCATGTTTCGCCTTACATATAATTCTAGCCAATCAAATCGGATTTAACGTGGTGGCCTCATTTCCTCTAAAGCAGTGTCCAAACACGCCATTATGAGCAAATATAATCCTGTGTTGTCAGACAACACCACTATAGTATTTTGGCTATAAGTTGTTAATTATTAGACTATTTGCTTAACACCTAACATATTCTTTGTCAGGAAGTCCTAAGGCACTGTCACGGGACGCGACTAAGTCTGCATTTCAATTCTTAAAACCTATTGGTAATATTTTGTTGATAAATTTCTCAAGGTATGAAGAAGCATGCAAGGGTGAATACCCATTGTACACAATAGACATCGTTTTCATCAGTCGTGGAAAATTGACCAATTTTACAAGGAATGTTGACATAACAATAGACAACGCTCGGCGTGACCCCTTTAAACGCAACAACATTCGCTTGAAATGTTTTCGCAACTAGTAGACAGTGAGTCCAACAGATTATTGAGGTAATCGCTTCAACGTCTCGGTTGTGTTTTCACAAAGGCAGGAAGGTACAGGCAATATTATTGTAGCTAGCCGTAGAATATATGGACAGAGCGCGAGGCAGTTTTACAATGAGTAATTTAATAAGCAGGTTCTCATGGAACCGACCCAATAACATTTGAGTAACGGCGACGCAGTGTCTGAGCCAGGGACAACATGAAAAGAGTGAGAATAGGTCGTTATGTAAAGACTATTAAATGCTGCACAGACACTTAAAAGACGATCGCAGACAAGTTGTCTCGGATAAGCAAAATATGAGAGCGACCATAGCAAAATATTACAGGAAATTTTACACAGCATGAGAACGGAATGTCTGACTTAAGGAAAACAAACGAAATTTCACATGACACAGGAAGCGAACCCGAATATTAGCCATAGGCGATTTAGACGATATTTAACTCAACTCAATTTATCGCTCGGGCATTGGTAAGAGAAACCATTCCGCCAACCGACTTGGGGTTCTAGATTTCACGAGGAAGAGTCAGGACATTGTGTCAGTGAAATTCGTAATCTGGACACCAAGGTTAGTGTAATATAAATTTGTACCTTATATCATTATATCTTAAACTCAGTCAGATAATATATACATTTTTTCCATAAATATAACACTGTAAATACCAGTCACGTTTATTATAATATTATATTTCACACTAATAAGTACAGGTTGCAATAAACACCATGCAGAGAATTATTATATTTATAACATTGCACAGTTTCCAGTAACTATAACGAAGTAAGTACAAGACACTTTTATTTTGCCTTTTACATTACATGTTAAACGTGCAGTAAACACCGCACAGCCATTCATTACAGTGATAAGATTTCACATACAAGAACACACTACAGGCGTAGCATAGTTTACGGGATACTTACAAAGGGTTCATTATTTTATCCATCACAGTGGTAGAGACAGGGACCATTTGAGATACTCATCCTTAGTCTACTACGTGGTTGGCGTTAATCACAGGACAAGCTTTAGAGTAGGGCCGACCGAGATACTGCGACGACACGCATCTCACATGTAATTAACGGCAACAACCTACCCATACTCCACGGGGGTCAGAAAGGAATTTACCAGGCGGTGAAGGGTCTTTCTATCATCGACTACCCACCCAAAAAGAAAGCAGAAAATACCCAGAAGGATTGCTGCATTTCTAATAGCTGTCCACGTGAAATTTAATGATCTGAAGTGGCAGTAGCCAACGGACGATTTTTACAACAAGTGCTTTGAGAAATCTTGATCAGAAGTGGCAGTAGCCAACGGACGATTTTTACAACAAGTGATTTGAGAAACCATGATCAAAAGCTGCAAAAGCAGACGGGAGATCTTGTAAACCCAGTGCCTACAAAAATTATTGATATCCTGAATTACCAGCAGTAATGGACAGTTTCTCCCCATACAATTGATGCACCAACAAATACGAATATACAACATATTTCCATCATCATCACCACATGAGCAGACTATCAGCACAACGAAAGGACATCTGCATATCAGACGAAGTCTCACCCGCCTAACATTGCGTTCAACATCACACATGAACAGGACACCTTGGACGCTCGGGACAATGTCAACACTCGCATTGTGAAGGACAAAAGAACAAGCCGTGGACACCTGACGAAACCAAGTGGACCGTCCAGTGTTATTGTAGGCAGACAATGACTTGTCCATTGTGTACAAACAACCAGAGTTTATTGACAGTCAGCAAGAGACCAAGAAAAACAAGATATCCTTTTTTTTTTGTTAGTATTTAGGAGTTACTTAAATTCATCATCATCACATAGTGTAGACTTTAGATTCATTTGTGTATTTTGCATTAACTAATATCTTTCTTCACAGGGATAGTTAATGTCATTCCTAGTTGCATTTGTATTAGTGTACTTGAATGTTGTTATATTTCAATAAGTTAATAAATGTTGTAGTTGTATTTACCAACACACGTTATTACATATATAGAGAAGGAAAGAAAGTGTGCGAAAGAGACATGCTGTTCTTCCTTTCTTCCTCTTCTGTTCACTCGGTGTAATAGGGGAGTGGGGGCTCGTTAGCATTATAATATAGAGAGGGGGATAGAGTGGTAGGAGTTATAGTGTCACGAGATATAGAATCACTGGGACTGTCTGCGGGGAATTTATCCCAGAGTCTTACATTCGCCTTCTTCACTCCTGCTGCCTATTTCCAACCGGTTGCCAGGCAAATCTGAGCCATTGACAAGGCCGGCACCACACGGATAACTCTCTTTGGTTACCCTTCGGGATAACCCTGTGACATTAAGTGGGGGCTCGTCCGGGATAGTACCTTGGGGTTTGCCCTAGACTGAGAAATTAAGTGGGGTCTCGCAGTCCGGGATCAAGTGGACGCTGCAGTCCGAGATAGTACCTTGGGGCTTGCCCTAGACTAAAACATTAAATAATTCTTTTTGCAATTTTGTATAAACCTATTTACTGTCTTCTAAACTGTTCCTTATTCTACTTAGGTAGAGGGAAAGAACACAGAATAGAATATTAAATTAGATTAGATATTCATATTGTATTACATAAGACATTGACATATGTTAGAATATTATACTATATTACTTTATATACACTTAATTACTGCATCTGGTTACCAATATTGATTTGTTGTCATCATTATAAATTTACCTGGATTTTCGGTAGTACCACGTGGGACTCGATCAAAAGGCATTGTTGAAGTCGGACGCATTGAACGAGCGACCCGACATTGTGTAGTCCTTTTGTTCACAAGTGGACAATAGCGACTAAGCCACTGAGACGAAACATTTTAGTATTGTTTTCTTGGTAGGCAGGCAGTTGATGGTCAGAAATATTTGACTGGTATTCTTAGCAAGTCTTAGAATTGTATTGCCAAGGTTTTCTTTACTATTGTCATTTACCTGTACGGGTGTAAAGGTTATAGCGAAGCATACGGGAAATTAGTTTTGGTTCTACCTTTGGCCAAGGGCACAATTTTTTTCTTCGCCCTATATTTTTTTCTCTCACATAATTTTGAGTAGCGATAGGCAGATTGAATTCTAGCTTGATCATGGCAGATTTGATGCAAATTCGCGCTGCGATTATCCAGGAAGCAACTAGTTTAAAAATAGAAAAAGGAGAACTTATGGAATATGTGGAAAAAATGTTAACGGCGCACAAAGAAGAGAGAAAAGACAAAATTGCAGAGCAAGAGAGAAAAGATAAAATTGCAGAGCAAGAGAGAAAAGATAAAATTGCAGAGCAAGAGAGAAAAGATAAACTGGCAGCAGAAGTAGAGCAAACAAGATTGAGATTAGCAGCGGCTAAAGATAGGAGAATCAAGGCAGAGAGAGAGGCCGAGGATAGGAGAATCAAGGCAGAAAGAGAGCACGAACTTCGGATGAAGAGGTTGTGTGGAACGTATGAACAACCCACAAGACTTGAATCGGAAATATGTATTTCGGCCCAGGAAGTGGCAGACGAGCTAACATATCGCCTAGAGGACACACCATCTTCGCATGGCATTATATCATATGCAAAGAAATCCACATGGAAAGCTAATGATGAGATGGCAGAAACTTGCATTCATCAGCACACGTTTGCGGATGGACAGGGCCGAAATGAACAGACCTCTATGGGCGCCTCTGAACCACAACTGCAGTGTTCACCCGGCCCACTTCCCGATGGCGTAGTTGATTCAGTTAATTCAGTGGATTCCAGACACCTCTGCAGAGATAATGGAAAGTTATTAAAAGGCACAGAAGAACCTACTCTAATTGCAAGCGGTACCTTCGATGGATCTTGCAAGGGGACTTTGAATAAAACAATTTCACCTGGCATCACAGGGAAGAAGAAAACAGGCACATGTCTCCTGACATCAGGAAAACAATTATTACCTCACTCCCCCGGCCCTTCTACGTGGAAGGAAGAGACCGGACAGGAACGGGCATTCGCTATTATCCACGGAAATAGACAGTTGCCCACATCGCCTAAGTCTGCCTTTACCCAGGACGAGGAAAAGTCAGATCCAACCACTTTTAAAACTTACGGAGAGAAATGTGTGCCTTTAGAAGGTATAACAACACATACGATTATCGGGACAGGGTGGACGACGGGCACGGAGGCACCCCCGACTCTCTTCAAAAGGAGGTAGAAGAGGATCATGAGGAGAAAAGTGTGGTAGAGCCGGCGGGGATACAGCAGCTCAACACCCACGGGACTCCGATTCTATATGTAGGCGAGACAAAAACTAAGCGGATAGACAGAAGGAAAGACACCAGGCGACACAAGAGGAAACAGCTTGGTGTACGCGCTTTAGGCAAGGCAAGGCGCCGACGCGCGAAATTAACAACACACTGTACCCGATACAAAAGGACAGATGGGTTGCACCGTATCTTGATTTATGACCATTCCACGGGCAAGATACACAAGATACGTAATAAGGACAAACAATGGCCAACTTTGATCCGTCGGCGGATTCAAAGATTGTTTATCAGAAGAAAGAAGTGGGGAAACACTTTTTATTTCAACAGATCGAAGAAAGAAACGAAGAGAGGCACCCAGACATTTGATGTCAGTCAGAATGGGTCACTCAAGAGAAAGAAGGGGTTTAAACCTGGCAACGAATATTACAAGGACCCTAATGCAAGAGGGCGGAAAAGGAAAAGTGATATTTTAGGGACGGCAACTAGCGCCCGGATTCCCTCGGAATGCAACGTTGTCAATAGAGAAAGAGCGGAAGAGGTATTCGATTCCAGGCTGGAATTCGATTCAATATTCAGGTCAAAACTGGTTAGACCAGAACAATTGACTGATGGAACTGTGGAAATTCAGTTCACAGTTAACGGCGATCCTCCAATGATGGCGGCTATCGCCCGGACTCCCATTGAAGGCAGATGGGTCAAGGGAGAACGACGAACGGAAGTTTTAAATGATCATACATATGAAGTCATTATAGGCTACAAATATGTGGTTTTGGTAGACACTCGTCAATCAAGAGTCACAGCTGCAGGACAGACATGTGAACAAACGAAGGAGAGGAGACAAGGAGACGAGTTTGACTTCCATCCGCAAGAGCTGAGACCAGCTCAAAACAACGACAAATCGGTAGAACCTTGTTTTAAGAAGAGACTGAAGGGGGACACTCCAGCGCAACCAGTAGATTGCTTTAGACCGCAAGGACTACTTTTTAGGAGAATAGGAAAACGCGGATATGCGTATGAGCAACAGGTAGTACCAGCACGATATAGATTTTATATCTTAGGTATGGGACATGCTAGTAAATCTAGTGGTCAGGTCAGACAATACATCATTACGCAAAGAATCACCTACCATTATTATGGGAAGGGAATCGCAAGGGACATGGATCAATTTATCAGATCATTCCTTGAATGCCAGAGAGGGGCATTAAATCATGAGAAAACGGAGGAAGCCACTAGTAAGGGAAACAGACCACGTATGAGGAAGAGGAGGCGTCAACATGACGGAGAATATAATACGACTGGTCCCAGGTGTGAGCTAGAGATAGGCAAACAAGTTTTACTGTTTATGCATAGCAAACAGAACAGGTTACAGATTGGATGGCACGGGCCATACACAGTGGTCGAGAAGGCATCTCGAACCAATTATAAGATTCCAGTGGAGAATCAGCTGGAAATATATACGATTCTTCTGCTAAAGAGATATTTAGCCAGATACATAACTGAAGCGGCCAACTTCAGGACACGAGCAGCCACAAAGCATTGGGATAAGGGAAATCCGAACTCAACACTACAGCTCAAGGCGGCTAGACAGTCATCTGCAGGCGTGCAGAAAATCACAGCAAACTCTACGAACGTAGTCGAGCAGGGGCGACAACGCTTGACTACGGTCACGATATTGAAACAGGAAATGGAGCAGCTCTTTATAGCTGATACAGGAGAAGCAACTGAGGAAGATTGCGAGAAGAATGATTTGGACGAGGAGAAGGAGGATTGGACCGAGGAAGATGGGGATAGGAATAGTGAGAAGATAACCTCAGCCGACAATAGGGAATTTGAAATGCATCCTGACTCGCAGGAGTCTTCCCGAGCTAAGACTTCGTGCGGGGGACATATGTCACGGGACGCGACTAAGTCTGCATTTCAATTCTTAAAACCTATTGGTAATATTTTGTTGATAAATTTCTCAAGGTATGAAGAAGCATGCAAGGGTGAATACCCATTGTACACAATAGACATCGTTTTCATCAGTCGTGGAAAATTGACCAATTTTACAAGGAATGTTGACATAACAATAGACAACGCTCGGCGTGACCCCTTTAAACGCAACAACATTCGCTTGAAATGTTTTCGCAACTAGTAGACAGTGAGTCCAACAGATTATTGAGGTAATCGCTTCAACGTCTCGGTTGTGTTTTCACAAAGGCAGGAAGGTACAAGCAATATTATTGTAGCTAGCCGTAGAATATATGGACAGAGCGCGAGGCAGTTTTACAATGAGTAATTTAATAAGCAGGTTCTCATCGAACCGACCCAATAACATTTGAGTAACGGCGACGCAGTGTCTGAGCCAGGGACAACATGAAAAGAGTGAGAATAGGTCGTTATGTAAAGACTATTAAATGCTGCACAGACACTCAAAAGACGATCGCAGACAAGTTGTCTCGGATAAGCAAAATATGAGAGCGACCATAGCAAAATATTACAGGAAATTTTACACAGCATGAGAACGGAATGTCTGACTTAAGGAAAACAAACGAAATTTCACATGACACAGGAAGCGAACCCGAATATTAGCCATAGGCGATTTAGACGATATTTAACTCAACTCAATTTATCGCTCGGGCATTGGTAAGAGAAACCATTCCGCCAACCGACTTGGGGTTCTAGATTTCACGAGGAAGAGTCAGGACATTGTGTCAGTGAAATTCGTAATCTGGACACCAAGGTTAGTGTAATATAAATTTGTACCTTATATCATTATATCTTAAACTCAGTCAGATAATATATACATTTTTTCCATAAATATAACACTGTAAATACCAGTCACGTTTATTATAATATTATATTTCACACTAATAAGTACAGGTTGCAATAAACACCATGCAGAGAATTATTATATTTATAACATTGCACAGTTTCCAGTAACTATAACGAAGTAAATACAAGACACTTTTATTTTGCCTTTTACATTACATGTTAAACGTGCAGTAAACACCGCACAGCCATTCATTATAGTGATAAGATTTCACATACAAGAACACACTACAGGCGTAGCATAGTTTACGAGATACTTACAAAGGGTTCATTATTTTATCCATCACAGTGGTAGAGACAGGGACCATTTGAGATACTCATCCTTAGTCTACTACGTGGTTGGCGTTAATCACAGGACAAGCTTTAGAGTAGGGCCGACCGAGATACTGCGACGACACGCATCTCACACGTAATTAACGGCAACAACCTACCCATACTCCACGGGGGTCAGAAAGGAATTTACCAGGCGGTGAAGGGTCTTTCTATCATCGACTACCCACCCAAAAAGAAAGCAGAAAATACCCAGAAGGATTGCTGCATTTCTAATAGCTGTCCACGTGAAATTTAATGATCTGAAGTGGCAGTAGCCAACGGACGATTTTTACAACAAGTGCTTTGAGAAATCTTGATCAGAAGTGGCAGTAGCCAACGGACGATTTTTACAACAAGTGATTTGAGAAACCATGATCAAAAGCTGCAAAAGCAGACGGGAGATCTTGTAAACCCAGTGCCTACAAAAATTATTGATATCCTGAATTACCAGCAGTAATGGACAGTTTCTCCCCATACAATTGATGCACCAACAAATACGAATATACAACATATTTCCATCATCATCACCACATGAGCAGACTATCAGCACAACGAAAGGACATCTGCATATCAGACGAAGTCTCACCCGCCTAACATTGCGTTCAACATCACACATGAACAGGACACCTTGGACGCTCGGGACAATGTCAACACTCGCATTGTGAAGGACAAAAGAACAAGCCGTGGACACCTGACGAAACCAAGTGGACCGTCCAGTGTTATTGTAGGCAGACAATGACTTGTCCATTGTGTACAAACAACCAGAGTTTATTGACAGTCAGCAAGAGACCAAGAAAAACAAGATATCCTTTTTTTTTGTTAGTATTTAGGAGTTACTTAAATTCATCATCATCACATAGTGTAGACTTTAGATTCATTTGTGTATTTTGCATTAACTAATATCTTTCTTCACAGGGATAGTTAATGTCATTCCTAGTTGCATTTGTATTAGTGTACTTGAATGTTGTTATATTTCAATAAGTTAATAAATGTTGTAGTTGTATTTACCAACACACGTTATTACATATATAGAGAAGGAAAGAAAGTGTGCGAAAGAGACATGCTGTTCTTCCTTTCTTCCTCTTCTGTTCACTCAGTGTAATAGGGGAGTGGGGGCTCGTTAGCATTATAATATAGAGAGGGGGATAGAGTGGTAGGAGTTATAGTGTCACGAGATATAGAATCACTGGGACTGTCTGCGGGGAATTTATCCCAGAGTCTTACATTCGCCTTCTTCACTCCTGCTGCCTATTTCCAACCGGTTGCCAGGCAAATCTGAGCCATTGACAAGGCCGGCACCACACGGATAACTCTCTTTGGTTACCCTTCGGGATAACCCTGTGACAGGCACCCAAATATTAAGTTTAATGGAGCTAAGTGGCTGCGTTCAAAATGTGTATTTTCTTCTACCACCCGTTCACTTCTATACGATGGGGTGTCTTCTGTACTGTCAGGCTAAAGTCAGGATTTCAGACGTAAAACAGTATTGGGTCATGTTTCCTAATAAGCATTAACCATGTTTTTTAAAACCTAACCTCGTATTGGTAGTGTTTTTTTGTCCCTGTTTATTTGAAAAAAAAAACAAGCCTGCGTGCCTTTCGCGTGGGGTGGCATTAATTTTATATCGCGAGACTGTGGTAGTATTGCATGCGTTCCTCCGTACCTCTCTCTCTCTCTCTCTCTCTCTCTCTCTCTCTCTCTCTCTCTCTTTTAAGCCCGTCTGTCTTTTAGTTTACGCAGTGTATATAATGACATTGGGAGCCGCGCTGGTGTAATGGCTTCGGCGTTGTACTGGCGACCAGGTGTTCATGGTTCAAACCCGGGCGTCGGCGTTTGAAGAAATGTTTACGGCCGGAAATTTGACTGAATAGCCTGAACGGCTCCTGTGATAAACCCTCTGTGGATGGGAAGGAGCGAAGCTCCTGACCGGGTTGGAAGGAAAGTCCTCAGGTTCCCCAGCCTCGCAATGACATGTCATTGGGCCGAAGGGGCTGAAAGCCCAAGTGCCGCTGGTTAAAAAAAAAAAAAAAAAAAAAAATATAATGACATTAATGTAATATTAAATCTAGGTCATTAAGCAGTGTGCGTATCTCAAGGTTTTCTAAGAAACACAGTACCGGTTTTATTTTTTTTGAAACGCGTGTAGTTGATGCAGTAGGCTTTACTAGTAAACGTGAAAGCGTTACACTTATGCAGACGAAGTAGAAAAAGGGGATCTCGGGTTCAGTCATTATGGCGTTCTACAACGCAGGTGTACGCTAGTGGGAAAAGCACTGGTCTTTTACCATTCTTCTTTCCTTTTATAGAATTAATTCGTTAGGCTTTACATTTAATTTTTAATTTAGATATGTGGATTAGAATGTTTCACGACACATACATACATGCGAAAATACGTACATACGCCCATACATACGTACATACAAACATACATATTTACATACATACACGTATACAAGCATACATGCATATGCAATCATACGTACATACATACATACATACATACATACATACATACATACATACATACATACATACATACATACATACATACATACATACATACATACATGCATATCATAAAAGGTAAAGGTAATCTCATAGCAGATACTGCCGTAGTGGAGTGAAGTGTTAGAGACTTGACTGTACTAGGTCCAGCATCGAGAAGTGTTAGAGACTTGACTATACTAGGTCCAACATCGATAAGTTCCCTTCATTTTTCTTCCCTAACTCAAGAGAAAAGTCAAGTACCATTTACAACTGGGTAGATTGGAGCTTGTCGATACCGTGATACGAACACGGTACCTTTGTCGCGAGAGACCAGCGCTCTAACAACTATGTCAATCGAACGCTCATACATATCATACATATCATACATACATATAAAAGCATACGATTGTCTCAGACGACGTGTATTCACACACACACACAACTGTCTTAGATAACATATACATTCATACAGCTGTTCCAGATCACATATTTTCATACATCTGCTCCAGATCACACATTTATTCATACATATATGCAACGGTCTCACAGGTAATTAATTACCCACAGTGGGTCCACACATATGTAACCACAACTTTCTCAGATCTATCTCACACACATTCACACAACTCTCTCACACATGCATTCATACAGCTATGTCAGTCTTCTATCATTTACTAGACACAGTATTAAAGTTTTTGCATTGTGTAATCTGACCTCTACTGTATAATAGGTGGACACAAGAGATTGCGTCATTAATTACGCTGGATCGTCATAGGTAAACATCCGATGTTGCGTGTGGAAAATCACACTAATGACCGCTGTCCACGAAGCACTACTTTTTTTGGTGCCTAGTTGGCAGGGAGGATAGCGTGATTCGCTTCCGTAGCTAGGCGGTGTTGCCATTAGGAAGGTCCTGGGTTCGATTTTCCGGCGAGCCTGTCACTTCTGTTGTTTTTCTGTTGTCTAGTTTTCTACTTCTTTATTTCTCACGAGTGCCTGAAACATATCAGTCAATCAATCAATCAAAACCATTTGCTCCCCAAGGAGCATAGGCCTTCAACAAACACATGCGAAGCCTTCCTGTCCTGTGCCATCCGCTCAATTTCTTTCCATGTTTTCCTCATCATGTTCACCTCTGTATCCAGTTCTCTTCTCCATGGGTTTTTTGTTCTACCTCTGCCTCTCTTTCCCTGTGCATTTCAGAACAAGGACTGCCTTGTAATGCTATCAACAGGTTTCCTCAATGTGTGTCCTATCCATCGCCAGCGTCTTCTTCTCAAACCTTGTTCCACTGGCACTTGTCTGGTTCTTGTCATCAATTCCACATTTGTGACTTTGTCATACCATTTCAGTCCTTCTATTCTACGCAAGCACCCGTTTATAAAAGTCTGTAGCTTTTTGGTTGTTCTTTTTGTTGTTCTCCATGTCTCAGAGCCATACAATAGGACTGACTTGACATTTGAGTTGAAGATTCTTATTTTCCTGTTGGACTTGATTTCTCTTGTTTTCCATATGTTTCTCAATGCAATGAAAGCTCCTCTTGCTTTTTGTATTCTTATTTTGATATCATTGTCTGTCCCTCCAACTTTGTCTATATTACTGCCAAGATATGGGTACGATTCTATATCTTTTAGTGGTGTTTCTTCAAGTTCAACCTTGTTATCATTTCTTGCATTTATTCTTATAATCTTTGTCTTTTCCCTGTGTATTTTCAGGCCCACTTGTTGTGACCTCTCATCGAGAATTTTCATTTTCTCTTGCATCTGATTATGGTTATGGGACAGAAGAGCCAAGTCATCTGCAAAATCCAGATCATCAAGCTGTTTAGTCAGATTCCACTGGATTCCATTTCTGTTGTGTGATGTCGGTGTTTTCATAACCCAATCTATTGCTAGTAAGAAAAGAAATGGAGACAAGAGGCATCTCTGTCTCACTCCCGTTCTAATCCTAAATGGTTCTGTAAGTTGTCCTTCATGAAGAACTCTACATGTCATGTCTTCATAGGTCTTCTTTATTAAGTTAATGATCTTCATGGGAACTCCATAATGCCTCATCAATTTCCAAAGCGAAACATACCTTTATGTGTGTAATATTTATTTATTTATGTCATACTTATCAACGCAGAACTACAACACGTGCACACACCTACATCTCTTTAAAATAATGCAGTGTACGCCTATGACATAACCATATTACATATAAACGCATCCTACCAATACACGTTACGCACACACACTGTTTCTCTCACTTACACACATTCAATTTTCTGTCCTTCGCACCCATATACTGGTTTCTGTCACACTAATATACACACTCACATTCTTATCGTTTGCACAAACTCACAACACGTGACTGATAGTTCACGGCGATTTCATAACTTCGCCCTTGAAGTCGTCTCCGCCTTACTTTCCAGCAAACGAAGATCAGAATGGATGACACCGCTGAGCTTCAAGCAGCTATAGACTTTAACGGTCATTACGTCTGCTACAGATGTATCTCTGTACCTGAAACAACTTTGTGTATCATTATCTGGCCTTGTCACTTGTCATCACATGTGCATAAATAATCAGTGGGTGGAGTTTATTGAGTGACGTAAAAATCAATCCACCAATCATATAAGCCGCACTTTATATCCCTTCTCAAACGTAACCGGCTGAAATTGTTTTGTTTCTCGCTCGCTCAGTCAGGTCACGTGACGTAATTAATTTGATCTCACCTTCCTCCCCAATAAAGTTTTATCCCTCCATAAATCCTCCGCCCTGCCCTTTGATCTCACCTCCTGCGGTGGAGCTAAGGGACTGCGGCGTATCTAACGCTCACTTCCCAAAGACCAGATATTGATTACAGGATCGGTGCAGTTTTTGTTGCAGTAAGAGGATTAACTCTGATTATCTGCTGGACGCGGAGGATTAGAAGAAAAAAAGATTGTTAGAGACATTTCCATGTTTCCCTTATGTACCGGAGAAGGGTACATTGAGGTGGGCTGGGTTGATGGTGTGTAGATAAAAGGAGAGAATTGGTATGAAGATGAAAGTGGAGATTTGGTTATACTGATGTAATGGGAGCTATTGATATGTAAATGAAGGGAAAGTGGTACTGTATAGATTAAAAAGAGATTTAGTATATAGATGACAGGGGAGTGTTGGATTGAAGATGCGAGGGTAGATCCTTTTTCAAGTACTGTGAGCTGGTGTGGGTGATCATGTCAATCCACAGCTTCCTGTAACTGTGCTGTTTATCAAAATTTTGTTGTTGACTTATTTTCATGCCATGTTTAGTATCTTCTCTCTGTATCTATCTAATCTGTCTTCAATCTTTCCTGTTGACACAATGTAGTTCAGCTTCCCTCTTCTCATAACGCGTGCAAAGAAAGACTACCAGCAAGTCATCATCATCCTTGACGAGGAGTTTAGCGATTGGTGTAATGGAAAAACAGAACTGGAAATGTATCCGCTGATACATGAACATGCTGGTAATGATGACGACATTGTATTCAGTGATAGGTCTATTCTCCGTGGTTAGAAATCAGGATGGGTCTTCTCGACTAGGGTAAGGGGCAGGGTCATCGGAGCTTGCCTGACTACAGCCCCCAGCATGGGAATTAAGATACAGGCAGCTACAGCAGAAATGAGATGGCTGTTTGAAACTGCATTAATCAGGGTAGTTATTGTATCGGACTCTCAATCCATGCTTCGGAAGGTCCAAAATTGATGGCTATGACATGAATGGAAAACTTCCACTGGAGCTTTAACCTCTTAGGAACTGCTGTGAATCAGCTGTCCTGGTCATGCAAGAGCACGCGGCAAACAGAAAGCTGACAGCCTAACCTCGAGATCAACCATAGTGGGAACACAGAACTTGGATAAGGGAGAGATAATAAGGACAATTAATAATCACCTGTTAGAGACCGGTACCGCAATCGATGAATCAACACAACTCGGACAGCTGGACTTCGGTATCAAACGTAAAACTAGCAGAGATGGACGGCTGAGAGGATGGGTCAGTAATCAACCAGCGCTACAGTAATAATCAACATTCATACCCAATGGCATTTTGTGAGGGAGGCTGAGCACTGATTGCAGTGATGTCTATTCTGACCAACAATAACAATAAACCTAATCAACAAACCTGTTGTCTTAGTAGACTAATAGTTCTTTTCAGTACAAATACTTTTCAGGGCTTCGTCCTGCTAGTTGATGATGGATGCGAACTTTGTAGAATATACTAGAAGATGAAATTATCTTCAGGGCGTTAGTGAGCAGGGATACTTTCGCTTACACCAGTTCCATACGACATAAAATCGTTATGATGGGCTTGTTCTCGTAATTAATGACGACATGAAAATAACATGTTATTTGATGAATATTCACTGAAGGGCGTAGACCTATCGGGTAAATGGATGTGTATGGCACCTACTAGAATAATAATAATAACAATAATAATAGTAATGATAAAGCTTGGAGTGGAGGGATGATGCTCAACCCTTTTGATGTCGGTAACTACAGGTGAGAGAAAAGGTGACCACAAAATTGCAAATACAATGACAGGATGTGACTTGAAAGGTCGATACATTGATTGATAGGCGCAGTGATACGCCTGATTGGTTGATGAATGAGTGATTGAAATGATCGGATAGAGTAGATGATTGATTGCGTTTTACGGGGAGTATAGTGTGTGAGCATGCAAGCGTGAATATTACTTTCTAAGTGAGCACATAATTTTTGCGTGTCCGGACTTAAAGCTAGGACATGTAATTTCCTTGGTTTGTTCTGAAACTTGTAACCGTAACTTAGAACCTGATCTGAGATAGAACCCTGGACTTACAGGGCTGGTCTGACAGTTAGAGTGTTAACTTTCTTGACTTGGAACCATAACTTGGAGGACTGGTATGACATTTGGGATAATAGCGTTCTTGACTTGAACCTCAACCTGGAGAACTGGTCTGACATTCGGAGAGATAACTGTCTTCACTAGGAGCCATAACTCGTATAGCACTGGTTTGATATTAGAAGTGATAACTTTCTTGACTTGAACCATATTTTTGTAGAACTGATCTGACATCGCACCATAACTTCGAGAATTGGTCTGACATTTGGAGTGTTAACTTTCTCGATTTAGAACAATACCTTGGAGGCCTGGTCTAAAAGTGGAGCAAGAGGTGTGGAAAAGACGTGGCACTGGATAGGATACTGATAAGAATCTTTTTCTATTATTAATGATGTCCACCAAATGATAAATATAAGTGGATGCAAGCAGACATCATCATCATCAGTTGATAAACTCTTAATACAAGACCCTTGCCCTGAGCAAGAGACATGCTGAGAAATCTGAAGCTCGCTCGAACATCACCAGAGTTAAATACTGTGTTGTTGTGTTGCTCGTGGTTCGAGTATGGAATGTCAACTTGACCTACGCAGTGGTGTGTAGACATAGATGGAGTGTATAATGTGCGAATGATAGGAAGAGTTCGTGGTGTTGACAAATGTTCTTTTCTCACACTCATGTATGGCTGGAAGTCATCGACACCAACGACTGTGTACCTTTACTAAAGTTTAATTGGACGTACACACTCGACAGCACAGATAGTGACAAATCACAGGTTGGCATAATACATCATGGTACAGTGGATAAATGGTCTTGCAATGTTATGTTACATGGGCACTCATGTAGAATAATAGTATAATGGACTGTCAGTAGCCAAGCACTCAGTATTGCCCATATATATATATATATCAACTGAGTTTACTGACAAAGCACGTCAGATTATAAACAATATCCAAGATGGCTTCTAGACCTAATCTCGTCTAGCGAAGATTCCTTAACATAATGTCCAGCACAGATTTTTCCATATAATTATATTGAACCGCTAGCAATGGGTTCTCATGTGTAGCAGTGATCTCTGGACTAATCAAGCGATAATACGGGCATCCCTTTTCTCTTCTTGAAAGTCACTACATGTTTGGTTCCAAGATGGCTTCACACGTGAGCTGTCACTCACGTTTGGATACAGATAATGAATCTGTCCTAAAGTTAGTCATTCATTAAACATTTCATTGCTCTGTAGATTTGATCACGAACAATTGACTGCATTCTACAGGATATAGTGCTGCTAGGAATCAGAATCGTTTTTTTCGTCTAGTTAGATGTATCCTCTCAGACGTACAAATCATCCCTACCGAAAAACGGTGGCTTCGTACGAGAGTTCAAAAGAGTATCTTTATTACCTTGGTTTTCAGAAATATGATTTTGCCATTCCTTGGCAATAAGAATGAACACTGGGGTAAAGCATACACGATAGGTCTAGATGACTATCACTTTCCCCAAAAACCACTGAGATCACTTTTTTCCCGGCGTCCAGCCGACATAGAAAAACACAGCCCATCATCAGGGCGAAGCCAAAACACACCTCTCTCGCGACACATCCGCCGAACAGCCTTTGACCTCTCTAGAGACAACAGAACATATAGTTCGACTTAGATATGTAAAGATATACAGATATAAGACAGATTCGTCCTACACAGACAAACAATACACATAAATTCAGGCCATAGATATTCTGAAGCAAGAACAATCTATTACTACCCAAACAAAGAATAAATCGCAGTAAAACTGGATTCATCCGCGGAGTTCGATCGAAAGAGACGGCACAACTTTCAAGGGAAGTAACTCAATAATGACGTTCCCTTAAGCACTAAAAAATATCTATTTTGTTTACAAAATATTTGCGAACATAACAAGTATACCAATGTATAATATTGTAAGATATCAAAGACTGCACGTAACAGTCTTACCACACCTCCCGGGAAAAAAAAATGGAACATTTTTTTTCTTTTTGAAATACATCTAGGAGCAACGTACAATAGGCTCACAACGCATGAATAATGCGCAGATGAAAATATCAGGAATACATATAACGCCTAATATGAGGCTAAGTCGACTTATGGAGCGACTGGTGAGAATGTGTCTCATAAACTGAGAGAAATTATTTCTCTACAAGTAAATTTTTCCAGGAAGGTGTCATCAAAGTATAATACAATTCTGGCAATTACACGATGCCTAAAAAATTCATACCATCATTTCGTATTAGATATCTTACATTTATGATTTATGAAGAAAAAATCATCAAAGCACAGCGGTGAATAAACATCAATGAACCGCTATGTAGGGATACAATCATCATATTATTAAATTACAAATGTGTATCTATCATGATATAGAAAAGGAACTACTATAGAACTAGACATATCAAGAAGTCTAAGCCCTAATAGTTATGTGGAATCATGTGGGCATCTTGACAGAATGTCTGCCATCACATTATCTGATCCACGAATAGCTCGCACAGAGAAATGAAAAGGTTGAAGAGCAATTGCATATCGAGTAGACCTCGAGCTCTTCAAATTCTTACTCTGTATAGCAGTAAGAGCTTTTTGGTCGGTTTCTACTATGAAATGTGCGCCCAGAAGGAATCTCTGTAGTTTGAGGATCGACCAAACCATAGCTAATAGCTCACGGTCTAAAACCGAATAATTCCTTTCTGCCGCATTAAGTTTTCTGGAAATATACATTACAGGATGCAGAGTTCCAGAGTACTCTTGCATTAGTGCCGCTCCAATCCCAGTGGATGAAGCGTCACTACGAAGAACGAATGTTTTATCTTTAGTGGGTAGCACTAAAATAGGTGGTGTTGAAAACAATGTTTTAATCTTATCCAGAGAGCATTGGCATTCCTGAGACCAGTGGACCACATTAGGCGAACCTTTCTTTAGAAGTGTTGAAAGAGGTGCCATGATAGAGGATAGATTCTGAATGAATCTGCCATAAAATTGAATAAGACCTAACAGACTTCTCACCTGTTTTTTAGTCTTAGGGATTGAGATGTTAAGTATCTTACTAGTATTATGGTCCTCTGTCTTTAGGAAACCATGACCAACTCGGTGGCCTAGGAAAGAAATTTCGCTAAAACCAATATAGGCTTTAGAGGGTTTCGCTGTCAGGTTGTGCTCGCGCAAAGTAGACAGCAATTCATCTAACCCTGAATAGTGATCTTCCCAAGTATCGCTGAAAAGACAGATGTCGTCAAGATATGCAATGACATCTGACCGATAAGATAGGATTCGGCGCATCATGCGTACGAATGTAGCTGGTGCGTTCATAAGACCGAAAGGCATAAAATTCCATTGGAACAAACCTCTAGGTGTTGAAAAAGCCATGAGAGGTTTGGCGCGTTCAGATAAAGGAACTTGCCAATATCCTTTAGACAAATCAAGTTTAGTGAAAAAATGAGATTTGGAGAGTCGAGTAAGTAGCTCTTCCAGTAAAGGCATAGGTTCGGCATCGAACTTCGTTACTTGATTCAATTTTCGATAGTCAACGCAAAGACGTATGTTATTGTCTTTTTTACGAACAATAACCATCGGCGAAGAATATGCAGAGGTGGATGGTTCGATTATTTTCAAATCTATCATCTCATCCAACTCTTTCTCGACCTGTGCTTGAAAATGTATAGGTATAGGATAAGGTCTAACCCTAATAGGAGTATGGTCAGTTAGAACAATGTCATGTTGAATGACATTCGTTTGTCCAGGGATGTCAGTGAGTACATCCTGAAATGTTTGCAACATAGTTGAAACTTGTCGCTGTTCTCCTAGAGACAAATCAGGAGAGACAGTAACGTTCTTCCATGATTCACTAGAATGAAGTGGGATCATTGGAAGAGGAAGATTTACATCTGAAAAACTTGTTTCCTCATCCTGTATCACGGACAGTGATGAGTAATGACCATGTTGTACTGGAGAATTGTCCGTTGCTTGGAAAATGGGTTGCAAATAATCCGGACGTTCATGGAATTCAGTAAGCATATTGATGTGGAAGGTTTTATGCTTCCCATCAATATCGACAATATAGTCGACATCGGAAATTTTCGATATTATATCGTACGGACCTTTCCAAGAAATAAGTAATCTGTTTTCCCTACAAGGTAGTAATACAAATGCTTTGTCACCAGGACACAGTTGTCGTAAACATCTCTTCTTATTGGCAAATTGCCTTGCCTTCTGTTTCGCAAATTCAGAAGAAGAAGTTGCTAATTTGCATGCTTCGATAATCTTTTGTCTCAACGCGATGACATATTCGTAGGATGACTTTGTGTCATCGTCAATATTGTCAGATGTTATGAGATCGTGAAGCAACGACATAGGGCCACGCGGACGCGCGCCAAAGACGAGTTCAAAGGGAGAAAATCCTGTATGTTCATTGGGTACCTCTCTGTAAGCGAAGAGGGCCGCAGGTAAAACTCTGTCCCAGTCTTGAGGATGATCCTCAGTTATCTTCCCTAGTAAGTTTTTAAGTGTTCTATTAAGGCGTTCGACCATACCATTAGACATTGGATGGTAGATACTACTTAAAGATCTATCTATCTGCAGAGTAGACATTACTTGAGACATGGTATCTGATATTAGTTGGGTGCCATGGTCTGACAATATCTCTCCGGGGAAACCCAAACGAGAAAATATAAACCAAAGAGCATCTGCAATATCAGCAGTAGTAATGCTCTTCAGAGGAATAGCCTCTGGCCAACGTGTGCACATATCAACACATGTCAAGATAAACTGATGTCCTCTGGCAGACTTGATCTTAAATGGACCAATAATGTCTATGGCCATTTTTTGAAACGGCCGAATAGGAATGTCCGCCGCCTGAATGGGTGCAGCATGCCGTGGACCTTTGGATTTAACTTCCTGACATACTTTACAAGATCGACAATAAATCCGTATGTCCTTGTTTACCAATGGCCAAAAGAAAGCCGCAAGGACTCTTGACTTAGTACGGGAAAAACCCATGTGTCCAGCACACTGAGAGTCGTGAGCGTGCTGCAAAATTTTAACTCTCAAATTCTTGGGAACCAGGATTTGAGAATGACTTGACGTAATGGAGTCTTGAACCATACGTACAAGTACGCCATTCTTCTTTGTAATCCACGATTTACGACTTGTGTCTTTATTCGGATCACCTTTAGTTGCAAGAATGAAGAATTTCTTCAGAGTGGGATCATCTTCTTGCTGTTTTATAAACGAGTCACGAGAAATTACCAAGGGATCATCTTGGTTATGCACTTCATTATCTTCAGTAGATGAAGTTTGAGGCATATTAAGAGCCTGAGCTCTAGTGACTACAGCGTTAGTAATCTGCATGTTTTGCCTTTCCCACGCGGAAATTTGTTGCGGAGTGCATTCTTTGACTCCATGAATGCGACCGATGATGAGGTCAGCGATCGGATTCGGGAGAAGACATGCGTGTACATCTCCTGTAAAGAAAGGAGTAGCAATCCTAATGATAGCAGTAGAGTATTTCTCTAATGTGCCGCCAAATGTTACACATTTGACTACTTGTCCAGTGGCACGGGAAGGATCTACGAGTGACTGCCTAACACCAATTGTGGTGCATCCAGAATCAAATAGCACAGAGACTGGATTGTTATTCACTAAACCCTTATGTAGGACAAGAGAACCTCTTCCATCATGCGCGACTGATGCCGGAAGAGCAGGAAGAGGATGGCCACAGCTTAAAGTAGTCACTGTGGTTGGCTCAAATAACGTTTTGCATTGGGGCACTGAGATGCTCTCCCAAAATCAAAAGCGGCACATGCCATATTACTAGCATCATTATTATCTTTACTCTGTTTATAGGCTTCATGGGACTCTTGTTGTGCAGAGTTTGCCTGAAAATGTGGTTTATGTCTTTTGTTTTGAGATCTACCTCGGTTATTATCACCTCTGTAGTTATTGTTACCTCTATTGTAACCCCTATTTGGGTTTGAGTCATAGTTCCCTTGGTTACCATTATCATTTTCATTATAATGAGTATCTCTGTAATTATGATCTTGTTGACTCCAAGACGGATAACCCTGATAGTTTCTATAATTACTTCCTCTACGGAAATTCCTATAATTATGACCACCCCTGTGTCGAGAGCTATCAGCTCGTCTCCAGTTCTTTGAAGAAGAACCCTGAAATGATTGGTTACCTTGGTTTTGATAACTATTATGGTTACCTTTTTTATCAAATCTGTTTTGAGGTCCCTGAAATCTGTGTGAATAATTGGGATTGTATGGTGTTGCCGAAGCAACTGGCATACCCTCCTTAATCTTAGTGTTGCCAAAAGTCACGTCGGGGTGTGCAGTGACATATTGGGAACAATATTCTTCCATTTCCTTTAGAGATTTGGGTTTACGCTCATGTATAAATTCCAGGAATGGTTTGTTAACACATGACATAATCTTATCTCTGAGCAACAAATCCATAAGTCCTTCATACGTTTTTTCTGTTTTGGAAAGCTCAATCCAACGATCAAATGTGAGACGTGCCTTTGCAGTGAATTCTGAGAATTCTACACCTGTCTCAGGCACCATCGTCTTAAACAAAAGGCGATAGCCTTCCTCACTTAGCTGGTATTTTTTTATCAAAGCCGCCCTAATGACATCATAATTATCCTTATCTGCTTCTCCTACAAGGCATAATCTAGTCAAAGATTCACCTTTCAAGTTTTCTGCTAATTGATTAGCGTATTGTGATTTATCCACATTATGTGTACGACAAGAACGTTCAAATCTATCCAGCCAGAATGTAATATCGTCACTGGACTGATTGAACGGTGGAACCTTAACCTTGTAAGTAGAAGGTTTACCATTACCACTAGATGCCTGATTAACGTTAATCATACTTGTCAATCTCAATTTCTCTAACTCAAATTCATGTTCTCTTATTGCTTTTTTTTCTTCAGCCTCTCTGTCTAATCTTTTTTGTTCAGCTTCCCTGTCTAATCTTTTTTGTTCAGCAGCAGCTTCTCTTTCATATATAGAAAACAAGAAGATCCATCGATGAAAATAGGACTTCTTAGTTCAATAATACTGTCTTCCTGTTACCATTGACAAGAATTGATCCAACTGTTCTGTGAAACTCTGTAATGTCTAATGTAAAAATGTCAACAACGCTGACCTACATACTGCATTCATTTGACAGGTCACGTGACGAAGTGTTGACAAAGAGCAAACCAATACTGCAAGTGTGTCGTATCAGCCACAGGAAACGGTCTGGTATCGGTAATCTGTTGACTTCTGAACTTCTGCGAGGTCAAACCCAGAAAGCTGGTCCACCAGTTGATAAGAATCTTTTTCTATTATTAATGATGTCCACCAAATGATAAATATAAGTGGATGCAAGCAGACATCATCATCAGTTGATAAACTCTTAATACAAGACCCTTGCCCTGAGCAAGAGACATGCTGAGAAATCTGAAGCTCGCTCGAACATCACCAGAGTTAAATACTGTGTTGTTGTGTTGCTCGTGGTTCGAGTATGGAATGTCAACTTGACCTACGCAGTGGTGTGTAGACATAGATGGAGTGTATAATGTGCGAATGATAGGAAGAGTTCGTGGTGTTGACAAATGTTCTTTTCTCACACTCATGTATGGCTGGAAGTCATCAACACCAACGACTGTGTACCTTTACTAAAGTTTAATTGGACGTACACACTCGACAGCACAGCTAGTGACAAATCACAGGTTGGCATAATACATCATGGTACAGTGGATAAATGGTCTTGCAATGTTATGTTACATGGGCACTCATGTAGAATAATAGTATAATGGACTGTCAGTAGCCAAGCACTCAGTATTGCCCATATATATATATATCAACTGAGTTTACTAACAAAGCACGTCAGATTATAAACAATATCCAAGATGGCTTCTAGACCTAATCTCGTCTAGCGAAGATTCCTTAACATAATGTCCAGCACAGATTTTTCCATATAATTATATTGAACCGCTAGCAATGGGTTCTCATGTGTAGCAGTGATCTCTGGACTAATCAAGCGATAATACGGGCATCCCTTTTCTCTTCTTGAAAGTCACTACATGTTTGGTTCCAAGATGGCTTCACTCGTGAGCTGTCACTCACGTTTGGATACAGATAATGAATCTGTCCTAAAGTTAGTCATTCATTAAACATTTCATTGCTCTGTAGATTTGATCACGAACAATTGACTGCATTCTACAGGATATAGTGCTGCTAGGAATCAGAATCGTTTTTTTTGTCTAGTTAGATGTATCCTCTCAGACGTACAAATCATCCCTACCGAAAAACGGTGGCTTCGTACGAGAGTTCAAAAGAGTATCTTTATTACCTTGGTTTTCAGAAATATGATTTTGCCATTCCTTGGCAATAAGAATGAACACTGGGGTAAAGCATACACGATAGGTCTAGATGACTATCACTTTCCCCAAAAACCACTGAGATCACTTTTTTCCCGGCGTCCAGCCGACATAGAAAAACACAGCCCATCATCAGGGCGAAGCCAAAACACACCTCTCTCGCGACACATCCGCCGAACAGCCTTTGACCTCTCTAGAGACAACAGAACATATAGTTCGACTTAGATATGTAAAGATATACAGATATAAGACAGATTCGTCCTACACAGACAAACAATACACATAAATTCAGGCCATAGATATTCTGAAGCAAGAACAATCTATTACTACCCAAACAAAGATTAAATCGCAGTAAAACTGGATTCATCCGCGGAGTTCGATCGAAAGAGACGGCACAACTTTCAAGGGAAGTAACTCAATAATGACTTTCCCTTAAGCACTAAAAAATATCTATTTTGTTTACAAAATATTTGCGAACATAACAAGTATACCAATGTATAATATTGTAAGATATCAAAGACTGCACGTAACAGATACCCTTTGAACTAAGCCTGTTAATATCATTATATAGCAGTCCTTTTTCTGGAATAGCCAAAGTAAGGTTAAGTAGAAGGAGACCACAAACAAACGCATGATGAAGGCAACAAGAGAGGGAGACAGCGAGACAGAGACATGAAACGGATAAAGAGGAAATGAAATGACAGATGGCACGTGACATTAGGGTTTAGATTGAACTTATTGAAGGCACATGTTCCAGGTAGAGATATGAAAAGTATTGAAGGACGAATGACTTAATATGTTTCTTACATACATTTTTCCTTGCTGTCATTACTCTCTACGCTCTTTCTTTGGCATTCTACGCAAGCAAAAATGTCTGAAATTCTGTAAATGTTATATGTGTGCATGTTCGATGTGGGCGTGCATACTTTTTTGTCAATGTATTTAAGTGTTTGGTTGGTTACTTTGTGTATACTGTTGTTTGCTTCGTTGTCTAAGTGTTTGTGTGTTTGCCACTGCTAACAAGAAGGAATAAATAAGAAACCAAACACAACAGTGTGTCTGCACGAGACATGAAAAACAATAGGTCACAATGTGAAGAATTAGAAGCAGGGGCGAAGTAGTTGTCACCCGGGGCGGATCCTTCCTTAGGCACTTCTCTTCCCTCCCAGGAAAAAAACAACGCATGTGCAAGTTATTTTTTAATAGTAAATACTATCATATTGGTGTCAGATGCCCCCTCCAACTTTTTACACCTACATTTAGTACGCCACTGATTAGAAGACGAAGAAGATCGAGAAAAGATGCAGGAAGTTAGATAAACCTCAAAGTGTGCAGCAGAAAGTCAATGCCGTAATGAAAGAATAAAATTTGAGAGGCTTTAACTCGGAAGCCTACTGTACTGAGAGATCGATAAGCGATGGCAGAACAACTTTTGATGTGGGTTGGTCAGGATTGGTGTCGATGAGAATCTATTCTTGTTGCTACTTTCTGGCAATCAAACCCAACTTGGAGGCAACTTACTGCAAAGAAAACAATGCCCAGAGAAAGCCACAACAGCGGCACCAGTTGCAACTTCAGCAGCAATAAAAGCGGTTACAACTTCGCTATTATTATTGCTTTTATAGCAGCTCAGTACGGTGGGTCCATGGGACCGTGGGTCTGTAACTGGGTTTTATGACGGAATGCACAGATTTTGTAGCTCAAAACAAAGTGTAATAGCGCTGGCAAACGCAGCGTTCTATAAAATACAAAAGTATTTTATGCATCAGCTCTTTGTCAATGGAAGTAAGAAAGAGAGTTCCGCAGTGTTATGTGGAGCTAATCCTGAAATATGGACGTTAGAACTATTAGTAGACAAGCATAAACATCTATGGAGGCCACAGAGATGTGGTTTCACAGAAGAATGGTTAAGAATATCACAGACAGCTACAACGAGTAATGAAAATGTCCTGAAGAAAGCTGTGACAGAATGGAGCGGACCCTATCGATCTTTGTTTCACTTCGGCAGTATCGGTACATTTGTGGTACTGATTTTTATTATGTGCTCTCAATTATCGCACTTTTCTTTCTTTCTTCGTTATTTTTCTGCTAAGTAGCAGATATTTGATTTTATCAAATCATTTGACACTCCCTGTATGTGATAATAATCACAATTGCTTGGCGCTGCCCAAATTTGTTGGCTATAGGCGCGGCAGATTAAAACGTACATCGGCCAGCGCTATCGGCTTAATCACCGATAAGACATGGATGACAAGATTACTTTAGATAAAAGTAGGATTGCTACATCTCGAACACATGGTCATATGAGTTTACCAATCTGTCTGTAAGGTTTTACACAAGGGCATCGGACATCTTATTACCATATATGGGAGAGTTGACCTCTGCCTTTCGTTCAAAATTATCCGATGTTGGAATATTTTGAAATTACCCCATAACCCGCTTGTTTGAATATGATTGGAGTTTTTTGATTGCTCACAACAAACGAAGGCGTGGGAAGGCAGGGAATATAATCTGATAATATGTTCAAGCTATTTCACTTGAGAAATCGCTCGCCAAGACACCAGACTGCTACAGTGAAGAATTAGAATTCAGAATTCCTTCTTAATATACTATACACCTTTTATTGGAGTATTTATCAGGACTTACAATATAGCCCAGGAAATCTCTAACATTTTAAATAAGGAAACCGGGACTGAGGAAACTGAATGACTATACACGAAGTCAGAGAGGGAACTTATTAAATTAACAACACCCCAGACGCGTGTAAGAGGCCGATTCAAGTCTCTTTTATTCATCTGAGCAATAAGTCTGTGAGTCAGGATTGGCGTAAGTTGTGATTTACATTTCATATTTTATTACTAACATGTGAACTAACATATATATATGTATATATTACCATGTGAAATTTAATGTGTAAAACTTGCTATTGGATGTGAAAGTCATTTGAGGCTGGCAACCTCAGAGTCCTAGGTATGGGACGCTGAGGTTGCCAGCCTCAAATGACTTTCACATGTCCTCAGAAGAGACCCCGATGTCATCACAAGAACAGCTATGCTATGGACCCCTGAAAGAAAACGAAAGAGAGGCCGACCAAAAACAACTTGGCGGAGGACTGTGGAGGCTGAGATGCAAAGAATGAACCAGAGTTGAGGCACTGTACGAAGGATGGCCGCCGACCGAGCAAAGTGAAATCAATTTGTTGTTGCTCTACAAGACGCCACCAGGCGTAATGGCCACTGACTGCTTTGATGGTCGGCGGCTAAGGATCAAAGAAGAAGAAGAAGAACCTCAGCGTATAGAATGATGATTCATGAACCACCACTGCACGGGCTGGTGATTGCCTTATTGATAGTTTCTTAAAGAGAACTAAACGAATAAAGTAGTCCCAGGTTCCCTGTGGAGCGGGGAGGGAAAGATAAAAGAAATGATGTACATTCTAAGTGTAATACTTACATTTTCAAAGCAGTGTAAATGTCCCTATAAACAAATTCACTTTAAAATTAATGCAAGTTTTCAAGCTTTAAACCAGTGTAAACGTCTTTGCGAAAATATTCATTTTAAATAATGGAAGTTTCAGAGGCCTAAGCTTTAAGACGAAGGACCCACGTGGTAGACTCTCCTTGACATTTCTGTGAAACGAGCTATCCCCGACAACCTTGATCAGAGACGAGCGTGAGCAGAGTGAACAGAACCAACAATAAGAAGGAGTAGAAGCGTCATTAGCAGCTAAGTTCAAATCTATGCTGCCACTTGAACTTCTTGTAACATCACACATGCCTTAAAGACTGTGGTGATAAATTTTCTTGATCCATAACTATTCAAATAATTTTCCAACTGTTGAAACGTAAAGTGATTATTAAATTTTGTATTTTGAAATGTTACAATTTTAACTTCGATTTAATCATTTTAAAGTTACTGCATGTTTGTCTCAGTCAAACTACTACACACACTCTAAACAGAGCTTTACTAAAGTAATAGAATTCCACTGAGTAAATCAGGGGTGGGGGCTTAAACGAGCTGAAAGTAACAAGGGCTTAACTCCTTCACAAAAGCGTCGGCAGAATTACAGAGTTAACATACTCAGCCAAAGCAGTATTGTTCTCGCTTATTCTGAATATCTAGTGAAGACTCCATTTGTAATAGAAGTGTCATCATCCTTTCATCTACATCTCTGCTAAGAGTAATCTTGTGCGAAGGTAGATACCTTTGAAGCCCATATTAGATACTCTTGAGCTTTGGCCACTGTTGGACCACTATTGCAAAGCAAGGGAGGCAATACCGTCACAATTGGGGTCTCGACTTGGGATTGAACGCGGACGCACAAGCGTGATAATTCACAGTTGGGCGACACGCGCCGGGATTATAGAACTTGTTTAGTTATTCCCCTAGACTTGACTGACATAAATTTCAGATTTACTGAAAGAATAGTGTCAAGAGTGTGTTTAATTGTCAGACTGAGCATACACTGCATTCATAAATAACAGTAAAATTATCTGTGTAAAGAATAATTGAATAAGTGAAAGAAACAAAATTTCTTGTAAACTAAAGTTAAAGTTGAAGAAATAAGAAGGTCACTCTGTGTAGCTAATTCAGTGTTGCAATTTGGTGTTTAGGGTTAGTAGCTGGTGTGCATTTGCGTAGCTTTGTAAACAGATTTTTTGATCAGAATGGCAGAGTCTCAAAACCTCCTTGCCTTTTACCTTAATCTAGGCAGCGAACTAGGGTTTTCAGCCAAAGAACTTTCTGACTTCGTGCTTACTTCGGTGAAAGAACAGAAAGAGAAAGATAAAGAGGAA
Source organism: Oreohelix idahoensis (assembly GCA_024509875.1). NCBI lineage: Eukaryota > Metazoa > Mollusca > Gastropoda > Stylommatophora > Oreohelicidae > Oreohelix > Oreohelix idahoensis. The sequence goes on along the minus strand of JAMPIV010018725.1, from coordinate 450,837 downwards.
AAAGACAGGATAGAGGCAGAGAAAGCCGCACTCTGTGAGGAGAATGCAGCTGAGAGGGAAGAGAGAAGGATGGCCAGGGAACACGAAAAACCCCAAGCTGAAAGGAAGGAAAAGCAAACGGCTTACGAAGCCACAGAGAGAGAGAGAGAGAGAGAGAGAGAGAGAGAGAGAAAAGGAAAGGGACTTTGCTAAGGAGAAGGAACAGGCCGAGAGGGCATTCCAAGAAAAAAAGGAACAGGCCGAGAGGATATTTGCTAAGGAGAAGGAACAGGCCGAGATTGAATTCAAAGAAAAGGTGGCCGACAGAGCCTACGCTATTAGAATTAAGGAATTGGAACTCGAAGGAAGAGGAGTGGATTCTAGTTCTAACAAAAGCGGATCTGGCAGTTCTCAAAATAGCGATGAAGGAAACACCACTCAGGTGGTGGCACTTAGTGCAGTATCCTTCCAGTTAGATGTTTATTCTGAGGCTTCAGAGGAAATAGACATATATCTCTCTGGGTTTGAATCCTTAGCAGCTACAAATGGCTTGGAGAGGGAGAGATGCAACATAAAGCTATCCCAAAGTCTGAGGGGATCTGCTTATGATGTGTTTCTCAAGATGCCCAAGGAAGAACAGAACAACCACGGAATGTTGAAGAAAGCTCTGCTACAGCGTTTTATGCTCAATGCAGAAACTTTTCGTCGTAAATTCCGTGAGACGAAACGACAGAATAATGAATCGTATAGACAATTTGCTACACGACTAGAATTCATACTTGGAGAAGTGGGGATTTCTCAGCACCTTTGATGAATCTTATGAAGGGTTGCAGGAGATGATTGTCGTAGAACAGTTCAAAGACTCGCACACCCCTGACATGAGACGGTTCCTGGCTGAGCATGGGGCCTAAACTCTTGAGCAGGTGGTACTGTTTGCCGATAGTACTAGAGCACTCAGTCGGAAGAGAATCCGTCTAAAAGGCGCCACCACAATAGTCACCCCAAACAGAAGGATCACCCAGATGATAACTCCAAAAATACGGACAATACAACACAAAAAACAGCCCACCAACAGTGTCGTAAAATTAACAGTGATACAACGTCAAAATATCTACAATGATACAACGTAGGGATAAAAACCAATGCGTAAGCTACTAGATACATGATCGCCCACGCCGCGGGTCATCACTCGCCATGGAAATGAAATTGTTAGACTTGAAGGCAAAACGGAACGAGGATCAAAAGACAAAAATCTGACTGAACGCATACTTGAACTAGCGAGGTTAATGGACGCAAATTGGTGGGGCAAGGAGGAAAAGTCACGTCCACCCGCCCCCCCCCCCCCCCCCCCCCCCCCCACCCCCCCCCACCACCCCCCCCCCCCCCCACCCCCCAAGTTGACAGAAAGTAAGGAATTCGACAGAAGGGACCTTGGATATGATACGCCACAGTCATTTATTGGACCCTTTTGCGATACCAAGCCTTTTATTTGCCAAGTAGGTTTTGTGTGAAAACGCAAGTAGAGACGGACGGACTAACAGACACAAATCCATACTTGACTGAAGCATGACTGAAATGACTTTAGTGTAGGAAATTTGAATTGAAAAAAGCCAAAGGCAGTGATTGGCCACAGACAATCCTATTATCGGCGCTCAGACGCGCATTTGGGGTCATTCAGAATAAGTTGTCCTGGTAGACACAGTGTATTATTAATTGGTGAATCCCCAGAAGATATTGAAGATTTTAGAGGGACGCCATCATAAGGCCAGCAGCTCAGCAGAGTTTTGCTAGCATTTATTTACTGTGTACTATATTCATATTTCTGGTAAGACTGAAATTAATTCTTTGTACATTTTAATATTTGTTTAAGGTTCGAGTGATTTGATACTGCAATAGCATAATCTGTTCCTTACAACAAGTAAGGGTTCGCTCTAGACCCCCCGCCCCAGTTCAGGGTCTAGAGACAAATAAAATACATAAACTCCAGCAAGGATTAGGAAGGACAGATCAAGAGTTGAGAACAATGAAACATATTACCTATCCTATTTTAGGGCAGGAAACTAATGAACCTATTTCAGAATCTGTAGTCTGGGAGGACTTATCCGATGTGAAACCAACATGGTAAAATGTGCTGTATGGTCAGAGAGATCTGACCCATCTATATGTTGTTGTTGTGTAGTGTGTGTCCAGTCACGGTTAGAGAATGGAATTTGACACATAAATAATACTTTGATTGCAGAGCTGTGAGTTTCAGTTGGCACCAATGTGGTGTCAACTAAGTTGGTGATTTTACCAGAGTGGATCAGTGCAGTAACGTTGTGTCAGAGCAGCCTATTATTGCCCCAAGCACGGAGAGGTGGGGCCACCAGACCACTATTATTGCCCCCAAGCACGGAGAGGTGGGGCCACCAGATCTCAGCACCAGAGCTACATCTTCAAAGTTGAGTGAGCCTCTGGTCTGCTGAGAATTCACCAACTCAACGTAGTTACTAACAATCCCATAAAATTCCTGCAATTTACTGGACAATGTGTAGTCACTATAGATCGGGAGTGATGAGGCCACCCCAACAGCACAACCATTAAAGTTTCTCCCATTAGATGACTGCTATAAACATTAATAAAACTAAATAGTCTAGTAACATACATATGTACACTCTTGCATTTATTATGTAATTTTCCATGCATTTCTTTCATAATTTCTAAATCCTTCATAAGTTCTGGTCAAAATAAAACTTGGTCCAGAACAAAATAAATGTAAGAAAATTTCTATCAAAATTTTTACACACTTGAGTTAGTTCAGTGTATTATAACATTTGTTAATATTATTAGACTTATTAAATATCTGTGTGTGTGTCTGTAAACTATCACACCACATTACATATCATTACCCTAGACATTTAACGTAGCCACATTCATTAGTAAAAAAAGATAAGGGTGAGGTCGTAGTGGTAGCGAGAAGGGCCTTCTGACAATTCACAGATACATATTATCTCAGGAGCCTTCACAGCTGACCTCATGCATCACATGTAGTACTATCACCATCATATAATACCATCAAATCCACTACATATATTGGGGGCTCGTCCGGGATAATTAGCCCATTAAGTATATTAGGATCTCCTGGTGGGAGAAATAAAATTAGGGGAACAAAATTGTAAAATTCCCTTAAAAGTAAAAGTGTCCCTGCAGATAAAAGTTGGTGAATCTTCACAGCCAGTAATAAGTAATTAGTTAATTAATTAATTAGAATTAGTTAGACTATAGTAATTAGAAGTTCTTTAGTGGTTAGAGATTTATCTTGTATATTATTATATTGTCTAAAAAGTATGGCGGAGCTGGCAAAATTCCGATCAGGTGCTGTGCTGTCGGCAAAGGAGATGGGAATGGATGGTCAGATTTTAATTCAACATGTAACGACTGAATGTGATAAATATATTGAACGGGAAGAAAGGAGATTAGAAAAAGAGGCTGAAAGAAAATTAGAGTCTGAACGGTTGGCTGAAGAGAAGAGGTTACAAATTGAGGATGAGACTAAGAGGTTGCAGATTGAGGCTGACAAAGAGGCAAAGGCATTAGAGGCAGCAGAAAAAAGATTGACTGCCGAAAGGGAGGCAGAAGATAGAAGGTTGCAAAGGGAGGCAGAAGATAGAAGGTTGCAAAGGGAGGCAGAAGATAAAAAGGCCGAAAGGGAGGCAGAAGATAGAAGGTTGCAAAGGGAGCACGAATTACGACTAAGGGAGCTGGAGCTACAAGGCCCGGCCCCTGAAAATGGTGCCAGCCCTTTTGCCTCAGATGCTACGCCCAGTCTGGGAGCCTCAAACTCAGCTATGGGGTTTCATTTAGACCATTTTGTTGAAAAAGACGATGACATAGAGGGGTACCTAGGACGTTTTGGGTTATTAGCTACTACATATGGGTTAGAGAGAGAGAGAGAGGTGGAGTTTAAAGCTATCACAGGGACTGAGAGGTACTTCTTACGAAGTCTTTGCAAAAATGAACAGAGAAGACCAGGAGAATTATGACATGTTAAAGCAGGCTTTGTTATTGAGGTACGAAAAAAATGGGGAATTTTATCGTAAGAAATTTAGAAATGCCAAACTGTTGTCTGGGGAGACATACCACCAATTCTCTGCCAGACTAGAAACCTATTTGGAGAAATGGACTGCTCTGGGGAAGACCCAAGATCTTAAAGAAATGATCATGATTGAGCAATTGAGAGAGTCCATGGCTCCAGACATGAGAAAATTTCTCATGGAACAAGGTGCAGAGAAGTTGGGGGAGGTTTTAAATGTCGCTGAAAGGTATCAGGCAGCCCAGGCAGAGGTAAGTGGTGCTAAAAAGAAGCACATAGATAATTTTAAAGCTCCACGGCAATTTAATAAATTTGATAATAGGGAGCAGGGAAATAAAGGTAGGACAAATTTTGAACGGCCAAGAAATGACTACCGAGACAGAAACTCACAGTTCAATGACCAAAAGTTCAATGAAAGAAAACCGTTGAACCAAGGAAACAGATGGTGTAAATGGTGCAAGAAGGATAACCATAACACCGAATTTTGTAGAAGGAAACCTTCAAACATTGCTGCAATGAAGTCGGGGACGCAAAGATTAAAGGTTAATCCTAATGGACAACAGGAACCTTATCACCCCCCCAGTTTGTGAGGATGTTATTTGTAATGGGGTCACCATAAGGTGCCTTTATGATACAGGTTTGGATTATGATTCAGTTGTGAAGTCTAGCCTAGTGGACCCAAGTCAGTATACCACAGAAACAGTGGAAATACAAGGGGCAACTAAGGACATACCACTCATGACACTTCCCATCGCAAGGATAACGGTGAAAACTCGCTATGTGGAAGGAGAAATCAGAGCAGCATTGATAGATGAACCAATCTACCCTCTGATATTGGGGTGTAGATACGTCTTCTTGGGGAATTCCGAGAGGCCTGTGATCATGGCGACAGTGCAGACCAGGTCACAGTCGAAGGAGGAAGAAGGTGAACCTATAAATGCCCATCCAGAGGAGATGAGGAAGGCGCAGGCTGAGGATAGGACACTCAAGCCATGTTTTAAAAAATTGCCCAAATGCCACACACCTCCGAGCAAGGGGGAATATTTCATGAAGAACAAACTCTTATACAGGAAGGCCGGAACTGGAACAAATGGTCACAACCAGCTGGTTCTTCCCACTTCATATAGAGATAAAGTGATGGAACTCGGGCATGCGATTCCCTTCAGTGGTCACATGGGGATCAGCGCCACAGGACAGCGTATAGCTTGTCATTACTTCTGGTCAGGGATAATGGAGGATATAAAAAGATATGTCAAATCCTGCCCAGAATGTTAAAGGGTAGCTCCAAAGCACTGGACTGCTCCTGCAACTCTAGGGGAAATGCCCATAGTGGGAACACCTTTTGAGAGGGTTGCAGTGGATATTGTAGGACCTCTCACTCGGACCAAGAGGAGGAACAGTTACATCCTTACTCTGGTGGACACTTGTTCTATGTGGGGAGAGGCGGTAGCCCTGCCATTAATTGATTCAAAACATGTAGCAGAGGCACTACTTACAATATTTACCCGATTAGGATTCCCGCATCAAATCTTGACGGATAATGGTTCTCAGTTCAAGGGGAAACTAACGGAAGAAGTTTTTAAGCTATTTCAAGCCAGACACTTTCATTGTAGTCCGTACCATCCGCAAGGGAACGGCCAGGTAGAGAGGTTCAACGGGACTCTCATTTCTATCCTGAGAAAGCTGGCACACGAAAAACCGGATCTGTGGGATCAATTCCTGCCCGCCGCATTGTTTGCGTACCGGGAGGTACCACATAGTTCAACCGGGATGGCTCCCGCAACTCTGCTATTTGGGAGGCCAATAAAAGGTCCATTAGAAGCTCTATTAAGGACCTGGACAGATGAGAAGGCGGAAGAGACTGTTACCTCATCTTATCAATACGTGAACGAACTGACCACTCGTTTGAAAGCTGGATGGAAACTGGCAAATGATAATTTGAAACAAGCCAGGAAGAAACATGCATCATATTTTAATAGGAAGGCAAAGGACAGAGAACTGGATGTCGGAGAGAAGGTGCTGCTTCTACTACCCGGTAGCCAGAATAAATTACAAATTGGATGGCAAGGTCCATATACGGTTCTAGAGAAGGTGTCTAGAACAAACTATAAAATTGACAAAAAGGGGAAGGAGAAAGTTTATCATGTAAACCTGTTAAAGAAGTATCTGGACAGACCACTCCAGGAAAGCACCCCCTTACTGACCTTAGCTATCGCAACTCAAATGCAAAAGGAACCACTCACCTCACATGAATACCCATTACATCCTTGTGAAACAGCAGCACAGGTAAAAGTCAGCAAGCACCTGACTAAAAACCAGAGGGAGAGAGTTCAACAGGTTCTGGAGGAACATACAGATGTATTAACAGATAAACCAGGACATACAAATTTGCTACAGTATGACATGAAACTGGTAGACTCAAACCCAATCTGTATGAGAGCCTATTCTATTCCGTTCGCGAAGGAGAAGGCATTGTCAGAAGAAATAGATTATTTGTTGAAGGAAGGGATTATTTCACACAGTGAATCATCTTTTAGTTCTAGTGTCGTATTGCTGAGAAAACCGTCTGGGGAACACAGACTGTGCATAGATTACAGGAAACTGAATGCTGTCACAGAAGGACAAGTGGATCCATTACCAGACACAAAACAGTTATTTGCCAGACTGAACAAGGCAAAATACTTTTCAAAGGTGGATCTTAGTAAAGGCTATTACCAGATCCCAGTGAAGCCTGAAGTGAGACCTTATTTGGCTTTTAGCACTTCAGATGGACATTATGAATTCAACATGCTACCATTCGGACTGAAAAATGCTCCGAGTGTATTTTCAAGGATGATGCGCAAATTGTTGGATCCCCTGAATAACCCATGTATCACGAATTTCATGGATGATATTCTCGTCGCCACAGAGACATTTGAAGAACACATTGAAGCTCTAGAAATGTTATTTAATAGGCTTAGGGAGGCGAACTTAACTGCTAGGCCAACAAAATGTTGCATTGGATGCAAAGAGTTGGAATTCTTGGGACACACTGTATATCAGGGTAGCATGACCCCTGATCCTAAGAACTTGGAAAAACTGCAGAGAGCACCTAGACCACAAACAAAAAAGGACGTGCGATCATTCGTGTCGTTATGCGGATTTTATCAAAAATATATCAAAGATTTTAACTCTATTTGTGCTCCTCTGACTGATCTGACTCGCAAGGGACTTCCAGATAAAATTAATTGGACTGCACAAAGTGAATTAGCGTTCCAGGATTTAAAGGAAAAACTCACTAGCAAGCCTATTCTCAAACTACCTGATTTGACACAGGACTTTGTCTTGAGAACCGATGCCAGTAATGTAGGACTCGGGGCGGCTTTGTTGCAAAGATCATATTCACCAGATGGGGAACTGAAACCAGTCGCTTATGCAAGCCGCAAATTGAATAAGGCGGAACAAGGATACTCCACAAGCGAAAAAGAATGTTTAGCGTTAGTCTGGGCAATAAAGAAGTTTCAAATCTATCTGTATGGTAGGACTTTTGTGGTCGAGACGGATCATCAGCCTCTCGTATTCTTATCTCAGGCTAAGCATGAAAACGCAAGATTGCTGAGGTGGTCTTTATTGCTTCAACCTTATCAGTTTAGTATCCAATATATCCCAGGTAAATTTAATGTCGGTGCAGATTTCCTCAGTCGGCACCCCTGTGATCAAAATTAGAGTAATGGCAGGCGTAAGGAGAGATTTTGTCTATGTGTATCACTGGTTTTAGAACTTGCCGTAGGCATGTTTTCAGGTGGGGAGATGTGTCGTAAAATTAACAGTGATACAACGTCAAAATATCTACAATGATACAACGTAGGGATAAAAACCAATGCGTAAGCTACTAGATACATGATCGCCCACGCCGCGGGTCATCACTCGCCATGGAAATGAAATTGTTAGACTTGAAGGCAAAACGGAACGAGGATCAAAAGACAAAAATCTGACTGAACGCATACTTGAACTAGCGAGGTTAATGGACGCAAATTGGTGGGGCAAGGAGGAAAAGTCACGTTCCCCCCCCCCCCAAGTTGACAGAAAGTAAGGAATTCGACAGAAGGGACCTTGGATATGATACGCCACAGTCATTTATTGGACCCTTTTGCGATACCAAGCCTTTTATTTGAATTCAGCGGAAAACGCAGCTGCTTGAAATATTACAAAATTTAAAAAGTAACTTTTTCTTAATATTAATGTTAGGAATATAAAAATTAGCTGGCCGGATGGCCCATTCTGAGCAGTGAAATAATATGCTTTCATTTATACAGACGGACAGATAATAAGAAAGATAATGACAAAAGACGATGTTGTTCACATCAGCGAAAGACTGCATTGAATCAAACATGTCACTATTTGCACAAAAATCGCAACCTTGAGACTCAAGTATTCAAATCTAATTAGTATGAAAGAGAGGGAAATTGGTGGGAGCTGTGTCTAAAAATAACTTTAAGGACAAAATTGTAGAGGGGACGACTAGGTTGGTTCAAAAACCAAGTAGGTTTTGTGTGAAAACGCAAGTAGAGATGGACGGACTAACAGACACAAATCCATACTTGACTGAAGCATGACTGAAATGACTTTAGTGTAGGAAATTTGAATTGAAAAAAGCCAAAGGCAGTGATTGGCCACAGACAATCCTATTATCGGCGCTCAGACGCGCATTTGGGGTCATTCAGAATAAGTTGTCCTGGTAGACACAGTGTATTATTAATTGGTGAATCCCCAGAAGATATTGAAGATTTTAGAGGGACGCCATCATATGGCCAGCAGCTCAGCAGAGTTTTGCTAGCATTTATTTACTGTGTACTATATTCATATTTCTGGTAAGACTGAAATTAATTCTTTGTACATTTTAATATTTGTTTAAGGTTCGAGTGATTTGATACTGCAATAGCATAATCTGTTCCTTACAACAAGTAAGGGTTCGCTCTAGATCCCCCGCCCCAGTTCAGGGTCTAGAGACAAATAAAATACATAAACTCCAGCAAGGATTAGGAAGGACAGATCAAGTGTTGAGAACAATGAAACATATTACCTATCCTATTTTAGGGCAGGAAACTAATGAACCTATTTCAGAATCTGTAGTCTGGGAGGACTTATCCGATGTGAAACCAACATGGTAAAATGTGCTGTATGGTCAGAGAGATCTGACCCATCTATATGTTGTTGTTGTGTAGTGTGTGTCCAGTCACGGTTAGAGAATGGAATTTGACACATAAATAATACTTTGATTGCAGAGCTGTGAGTTTCAGTTGGCACCAATGTGGTGTCAACTAAGTTGGTGATTTTACCAGAGTGGATCAGTGCAGTAACGTTGTGTCAGAGCAGCCTATTATTGCCCCAAGCACGGAGAGGTGGGGCCACCAGACCACTATTATTGCCCCCAAGCACGGAGAGGTGGGGCCACCAGATCTCAGCACCAGAGCTACATCTTCAAAGTTGAGTGAGCCTCTGGTCTGCTGAGAATTCACCAACTCAACGTAGTTACTAACAATCCCATAAAATTCCTGCAATTTACTGGACAATGTGTAGTCACTATAGATCGGGAGTGATGAGGCCACCCCAACAGCACAACCATTAAAGTTTCTCCCATTAGATGACTGCTATAAACATTAATAAAACTAAATAGTCTAGTAACATACATATGTACACTCTTGCATTTATTATGTAATTTTCCATGCATTTCTTTCATAATTTCTAAATCCTTCATAAGTTCTGGTCAAAATAAAACTTGGTCCAGAACAAAATAAATGTAAGAAAATTTCTATCAAAATTTTTACACACTTGAGTTAGTTCAGTGTATTATAACATTTGTTAATATTATTAGACTTATTAAATATCTGTGTGTGTGTCTGTAAACTATCACAAAACATTACATATCATTACCCTAGACATTTAACGTAGCCACATTCATTAGTAAAAAAAGATAAGGGTGAGGTCGTAGTGGTAGCGAGAAGGGCCTTCTGACAATTCACAGATACATATTATCTCAGGAGCCTTCACAGCTGACCTGATGCATCACATGTAGTACTATCACCATCATATAATACCATCAAACCCACTACAAACAGCAACAACAACCACAAGATCACCAGAGGCAAAAACAGAGCAATTCAGCCCAGGGAACTGGAAGACGATATTGTAAATCGTGCAAAACTGACACGCATTTTACATCGGATTGTAAGAGGTCGAAATCCGGCCCTTATAGTGTCGCTTGCCTAATCAGAGGGCCGGTAGGGAAACATGACCCCCAGGCATATGAACAAAATCCTAGTTACCCTTCTATTACTGAGCAAGTAACCTTTGGCAACCTAACCGTACGATGCTTGTATAATTCGGGCCTCAAATACTCGGCTTTAGTTTCTCCATCTTTGGTGAAGGCCCACCAATGTACTGTGAAACTGTAGAAATACAGGGGCTTCGGAAGAGTATAAAGACTGTGCTACTTCCGGTTGTGGAAATTGATGTTTCAACCCGATATGTGCGGGGCAAAATCACTGCCGAAGTGGTGGACTATTTAGTCTATGCTCTCATTTTAGAGAGGACATAAGTGTTTCTTTGAGATCTCTCACGTGACTCCAAGCCGACACAAAAGAGAGATAAACCAGGACACCCATCAGCGGCCCCTCAGTTGTCATCTTTACACAGCGTGAATATTTCAGAGCTGAAGCAGGCACAAGGGGATAATCAAACCCTACAGCCTTGCTTTTCCAATTTGTATGGTAATTACACCCATAATCCTCAGGGAGCATATTACAGGGAGAGAGGTTTAGTATATAGACGGGTGGGGAATAAGAGACAGCTAGTTGTCCCACTACCCTATTGTACCTGCCTCATGCATAAAATGCATTTAACCATGCCCCATTCCATTAAAGGTTCATATACCCCGGTAAAACAGGTCTCCTTGAATAGCCAGGTTTGACAAATGATGTTCAACAGTTTGTGCGAGATTGCTCTGTTAGCCATAACCCGGACAACCAGAAGGATGAAACTACGAAGAAAGAGTTTGAGCAGCAGAGTAACTGTCGTACGGAAGGTAAATTGTTTTTATTTAGCCCGTCTAAGAAGAGTGGATGTCGACAGATACGCGAGAAAAGGTATAGAAAATAGATTTCACAGGTGGTAGATTGAGGGAAAGATATGTCTCTGGAGTGATTAGGTTATCTCCTCCAGACTATCCGTACGACTGTACTTTTATTACCAGACAGCCTTTGTCTCCCTATCAAGAAGAGATACGTTATTCTACACACACACAGCTATGTGACAACAAGACACACAAACGTGAAAAACTACGAATACATGAGTATGGTTCTGACCAACGCACAAAGGTAAGTTTCTTTGTAGTTTATTATCATTGAACTCGACAACATCAAAATATCTAAAGGAAAAGATCAAGAGTCATTTACATGCATATGAAATAAAGTAGGAAAAGTGCACCCTCCCCGAATGGAGAAAAAAACCCCAACAATTATTAACCCAAAGGTTGAAGGTTAGCACTTTGTTACAGAATGAACAGTATTGGTACTCTATGAGGCCCAGTAAAGTAAAAAAAAAATTAGACAAATCAGATATATGGATAGTTTCCAGCAAGCAAGGAAAATACTCACACATTCTCTCTCAAACAGTGGCCATTCTCACACTCCTACCTAATTGCCTGGTATGGTAGGTCTGTAATATCCATTGTTAATAGAATTAGTCCATGAATATATTATCTATTTCACTTAATATTCTGTGACCCCAATTTTCGCAGATCCAAACTGGCCCCAGTTCATCCCCAGAACTAACTAGTGAGGTGAACGCCTAATTATGGTTGTCACATAATATCTTTTGTTGCGCACATGGACTTTGGTGGAATAAACATATATTTTGGTGCGCACATCAGCTTTCAAAGAAAATGGTGCAAAGGGGTGCATTGGAATGGAGTGAACAGGAAGCCTGACAGAGAAAGATGTCAGTTGGCCGGCTTTAGAAGCCGCATTGCATATTAATCGTGCTCTCTTTATGGTTGCTGGCTTTTGTACAGCCTTGTTGTATAGTCCAGGGGTAGTAGGACTTGTTGATCCAACCATATGGTTATTGCTGACAATGTATTGCTATTATTATTGAATTCCTACGTGTTTCATTGTTATTATTAAAAAGGGAGATTGTCAGCACGCCTTCGTGTACGCTTTGTGAATGGCGTTTACAAGTATGTTGATTGTGTGACCTCTCGCAGTTTGATACGAGCTTAGAGGACAATGTCATGAAAGTGTAGATATTATACGGTGACATATTTTTGGGGGCTGTGGTCCTCTATACAGGTGTATTTTAGCGTTCCACTTTGTTAGTGACTGCTTGTATCTGGATATTTATAATATTGATCTTATTACGGGCTCCCTCATAGCAAGTTTACAGTTGTCGAGGCTTTTGTTGGCGATTGGGTTGCATCCCATTATATGTGCGATTGTTTTTTCTGATGAGGACATTTTGCAATGGGTTTGTTGTCGGCGAAAACAAGCTACAAGTTCGTGCATGGACTCATTGCGCAGTGTGAAGACTATGAAGCTAAGGTTTAATGAGTTCCTGTCTGGCTGGGGCGACGACGACGCCGTCTTATTGTTGGACTAGTTCCATTGTCAGTGATTTGGAGAGCTAATTGTGGGTCTGTCGTAATTGTGGTGGAAAATATGAGGTTTTAGTTCCTTCCAGGCGTAGGCGAAGATGTTTTAGAGTTGTCGGTCGTTGCAGTTGCCTGCTGATTTTTTGGATTATCGGTTGTCCAGTGGTGGCCTACCTGCTGAGAGCACGAAGACGTCGCCTACTTTGAGATTTGTGGTACAACAAATTATGTGGATACTACACGTGTGTACCTGCCAGTACACATCTTACAGCTCGCTTCTACCGTGAATGCGTTGCCTTGCCTGTGCATGCTTATTGCGCGACTCTGCTGCAGTGACTTTTTGTCCGCATGAAAATTTAACTCGTTTGTGAATACTACCGACTATCGTTGTCGTGCTGAGAAACTGTTCGTGATGAGGAACTATATGTGATTTGCTGAGCAGCATTATCCGTGAATGCTGATGCTGATATATAGCGTTGGATGAGACAGAACATTGTAGTCGTGCTGATTAATTGTACGTGAATGGCGGATACGACCATGACACTTTTCTGATGCAATGGTCTATGTTACGCAGCTGATAAAAGACGTGACGTCTTGCTGATGGACTTTATGTCGTTTCTTACTGCAGCTATGGTTCGATAACGAATGATAATTTCTGGACGTCGATGAGTTTACCAGTTATCATTTATTATGCTGGTATAGCCTTTCTTGGACACAGACATAAGAAGGCCAGTTACATTGGTGTGGATTTTTGAGAGCGGAACGGAATGGGAAATACTGAACATTGATGTATTTTCTTATTACTACATCCATTGGTGGCTTCAAGGCTTCAGCTACGAGAATTACTGACGCCGATTGTGGATCTTGTCTTTGAATTTGTTCAGAACATTTTGCCGCAACCGGACAGTGCAGAGTGCACTAAGCGTAACTGATTGTAGCACTAACATTTGTTGGTACTATTCGTGCTTTTGTCTCGTGATTCATTATCATCATTCGATTGAGGAGCTGGGATTGGAACTTTGAGGATTCAGTTTACAGAAAGACAGTCATAAATTTAGTTATATTTCTTGTTTTCTTTTCTCTTGCTGTTCTACTTTCTTTTTTGACGTCATTTTATTTTATGTGTTTCCCTTATCGTCATGTTTTTAATTACTGGTCTACTCTGCTCATCCATTTGAATTTTTTTTTCGTTTAGCTCATTTCTCCATATGCTGTTATTTGCAATGATGCTTTTCTGTTACTATTTTATTATCTGTTCTTTTCATTGTCTCTGATACTTTCATTTGCAATTTCATTTGTTTTACATATTTCAATTATTTGTGTGACTTCTTTCTGCCTTTTGATATTGCCTTGCTACAGACCTCGTCGCTTCACCGTCCACTACTGGTTTTCGTGCCGTCTTTGGTGTCTTATTATTGTAATGCATTGGTTTTAAGTGTGGTATTGGTGGCGTGTTTAACAGATTTTTTTTCCTTATGGGAAAGGGATTATGTTGAACTGATTTCTTTAGGCAGTAACACTGTCAGTGTTGCAGTGGGGTACAGGCACAGAGAGTTGACCCTGTTGACTGTCCAGCATAACTGACCGTGCACATTTTCAGTGTTTTAGCGGTGATTGTCTTGTTTGTATGCATAGTGTCATAATTTTGCAAGTATTCTTTTTCGTCATGTTTTGCTGTCGTATTCTCCTGTTTTCTTCTTGCTATCTTGTACATAAGTTATATTGACAATCTCCTTGTTCTCGTTTGTTAAAAGTACGGTTTGTATATACTTATGTGTTTCTATCTCATATATCTGTCATCACTTTCTTATCGTACTGTTGGTGTTTGTTTGTCAAGTGAGTTCGTGTCTCATCATTATATGTACTGTTCATAGTATATGAATTTTTGATTTCCTTTGTATATGATATGTATTTGTAAAATCACGCATTGGTGAAATAGGAGACGGACATCATTTTTTTAGCCATTATGCGGATGTCCTTGTCTAAAGCTACCACTGTGTGAGCTTGAGATTTATGTCATTGTATTGTGACATTGATTGGGTATAGACAAGCAAGGATTCGTTTCATCGGATCCCTTATTTGGAACTGTCTTGTCATACTGTATTTTCACCTGCTTGTGTTTTTAATTAGGTGTATTCGTGACTGCAGGTACATCGTACCCATCGTCTGCAAATATATATTGGTCGTGTGCAACAATATATTCATTATTAATTTTGTAGGGGTATGGGTACAATTTGAGGAATTGGGAACCTTCATACTTTTACTTATTTCTTAGCTTGCCACCGCATTTGTATTGCACATAGATTATAACTATGTCTAGCCTTAAGGATTTTATTGAAATTGGAGAGAAGACAGGAAAGTCGGGGGATTCTTTGCTTGAGTGGGCAAAGGCCGAACACAAAGAGTATGAGTTACAGAAAAAACAAGAAGATGACAGATGAGAACGCTATGAGGAGCGTCAACTACAAAAATTGAAGATTGAAGCAGATAAAGAACTGAAACAGATTGAAGCAGATAAAGAACTGAGACAGATTCAAGCAGATACAGAAAATAAAAAAAATTGAGGCAGATCTAAGACGGATGGAGTTAGAAAAAATGAAGATTGAGGCGGACAAGGAAATTGCTATAAAAAAGTTGGAGCTTGATTCTGGCAATCCTAGTTCAACTTCTAGGGAGCCAGCTCGCCCTTATAAGCTACGATTACCAAATTTTCGGGAGGAAGTAGATAGCATGGACATCTTTTTAGAGAGATTTGAATAAGGGGCTCTTGCCTGGAGGGCAAGGAAGGAGGAATGGCCTTCACTTTTATCTGCATTGCTTTCCGGCTCTGCTTTAAACACCGTATATAGTTTGCCTGTGGCTGACAGAACTAATTATGATACCGTAAAGGCAACATTGCTGAGAGAATTTAAGCTGACAGCTGAAGGGTATCGCTCTCGTTTCAGAGATGCGATGCCTAGTGCCGACCAAGATTTCGGCTCTTTTGTCACCAAAATTAAACTTCTCCTTAATAGATGGACAGAGCTGGAGGGAATAACTAGGGATTTTGATGGACTCTTTGATCTCATGTTGCGGGACAAGGTGTTGTCCTCATGTTGTTCTGACATGATTGCATTTTTTCAAGAACGCAAACCCAGAGACATTACTGCTATGTCAGAGTTGAGGCGGCAGTACGTTACCGCTCACCCTGGTGAGACAATTCACAAGTCATTTGTCTCTGAGCCTTTCGCTACATGTGTTGGCAAGTTTATTGGGAAACCTTTCCGGCAACATCGGTCCAAGAGTGCGGACAGGTTTGCCAGGAGAAGGTTTGATCGGCAATACTCTAGTGGGCATGGATCTCATGGGAACTATGATAATTCCGATCCCGATCATCGCTGGTATAGAAGAAGTGGTCCGAGTAAAAGGAATGACAGGGATGACAAACGGGAGCAAGAACATCCCAATTCACCAAAGGGTAGTCCTACAAAAGATGATGGTGGTCAGCTTCGATGTGGCGTGTGTGACGAAAGGGGACATGCTGCAAGAGTCTGTCCAAACAATTCAGAAAAGGCTAATGCTGCATGCGTTCTGAAAACCTTTAATAACGAAGATTGCGAAGGATGTAGGCCTTTGTTTGAACCTGATGGCAGACCATTACTAATTTGTGGTCATACTCTGCCTTGCCTCTCTTCTCTTGATGGGAGCGGAAGCTTAGAGTTACACCAGGGCATGGTTCAGAACCAGTTGGTGTCTGTGTTGAGGGACACAGGATGCACTACGATAGGAGTGCGCCGATTATGTATTGACAAATCGTGCCTTATTGGTAAGACTGTCGGATGCGTGACATTTGGGGGAAATGTTGAATATTACCCCCTAGCCATTATAGAGGTGGATACACCCTTTATTTCTGGTCGGGTGTAGGCGTGTGTTCTTGAGGCTCCAGTGGTCGATTTGATTATAGGGAACGTGCGTGGTGTTCGTGACTGTACTCAGGCCGACATCACAAAATGGCAGGTCGAACGGTCAGTTGTGGCAAATGTGGTGGTCACAACGGCGCAGACCAGATCAGACGACAATTCATTGGCGATACAGCGGGAACTACCGACATCTAACGCGGTCCCATGTATTGCCTCCACGGGTCCCGATGTACCAGCATCAGACTTTGTCCAGCAGCAGCGAGCTGATGGAACATTGCAGAAATGTTACACTTTGGCCCAAAATGGTGATGTAAAGTGCACGAAGTCGGCACGTTACTGGTTTGAGTTGAAAAATGATGTTCTTACCAGATGCTTTTCCAGCTAATTCGAATTCAAGCGCCAGGTGGTTGTGCCTGTCGCCTTTAGATCAACGGTGTTGCAGGTGGCACACGATTCATCGTTTGCTGGACATATGGGGGTTGCAAGAACTTGCCATAGAGTTCTGTCACAATTCTATTGGCCGGCATACAACAAAGACATTAAGGTATACTGCAGGTCTTGCAGGGTATGTCAGCCGGTGACACATAAAGGCAAATTACCGAAGGCTCTGTTGCAGGTTGTTGATTTGTCGATTCGCCCCTTCCAAAAAGTTGCCATCGATATCGTTGGTCCTCTTTCTGTTGCATCAGAGAGAGGCTTTCGTTTTATTCTGACAATGGTGGATCTATGCACAAGATGGCCCGAGGCTGTGCCAACGAGGACTATCACCTCTCAGGCTGTGGCGGATGCGTTGCAGATGTTGTTCAGTAGGTTTGGGTTTCCCGAGGTGATACTGTCAGATAGGGGACGTCAATTCATTTCTAAGGAAATGGCCGAGATCGCTAAATTGTTGGGCATTTCCCAATCGTTCACCAGCCCTTATCATCCCCAGTCAAACGGGGTATGTGAACGTTTTAATGGCGCATTGAAGGATATGTTGGCCAAGGTCACTGCTGAATTTCCCCAAGAATGGGATAAATTCCTTCCAGCAGTATTATTTGCCTATAGAGAGGCACCTCAGGAGAGCACCGGGTTCTCCCCATTTGAACTATTGTACGGGGCGAATCCGAGGGGCCCAATGCACATTCTGAAAGATATACTGGTTGGTGGGTGTTCTGAAGGGTCCTCCGTCTCCAGTTACGAATACGTCATAAACCTGCGTGACCGTATTGCCAAAGCGTGTGCCGTGGCACGTGATAATTTATCCGTGGCGGGGCGCGGTACCGACAATACGCTAACCGCGGATCAAAACTACTGTTCTTGGTTCCCGGTGAAGAGGTATGGCTTCTTCTTCCATCAAGGGAAGACCGTTTGAGCATTACATGGCAGGGACCGTTTAAAGTGCTTAAAAGGGTAACGGATGTGGATTATTTAATCCAGGTTCGGAACAAGGAGAAGGTATTCCACATTAATATGTTAAAACCTTATATGGAACGGCCAGTGGCTCTAAAAGGGGTGGACACTAGGTTGTCTGGGGAGACCCCGAAGATGGCATGTTCTGTGGTCATTAATGAATTGGGTGACATGGGAGATGATATTAATCTCCAGCTGTCTCTCGTTCCCCTTGTTCCTTCTGAGTCTTGGGAGAATGTGCAGATATGTAACGACCTAACGATAACACAGAAATCGGAGGCACGGTCGGTCATTGGAGAGTTTAATGATGTTCTCACTGATTTGCCAGGACGTACCGATTTGATCTGCCACAATATCATCCTGACGGACGACCAACCGATCAGGGTAAAGCCGTATCCGCAGCCATTACATTTCAAGTCGGCGATTGAAAAAGAACTAGATGACATGTTACGGTTGGGGATCATTTCTCCATCGGAGTCTACTTACTCCTTCCCTATGGTCGTGGTACGAAAGAAAAATGGATCCTTGCGTGTCTGCATCGACTTCCGGAAATTAAATAGTGTCACTGTGATTGACGCTGAGCCAATACCGAACCAAGAGGACCTCCTTACGCAACTTTCCCATGCCAGGTTTTTTAGTAAACTGGATTTATCTCGGGGATACTGGCAGGTTCCTCTTGTCGAGTCGGCTAAACCTTTGACGGCATTTTCCACCCCAAAGGGTTTATTTCAGTTTAATTTTATGTGTTTCGGGCTAGTTAATGCACCCGCAACTTTCGTCAGAATGATGAGAAAGTTACTAGGTCATCGTACGGATGTGATTACGTACATCGATGACATCTGCCTGTTCCATGAAACATGGGAACCACATATGTCGGGGTTGTCTTCCCTGTTGCGTTGTTTACGTAAGCATGGTTTAACGGCACGCCCTAGTAAGATTTGTATCGGTTTTAGTGAGTTGAGTTTTTTGGGGTTTATCGTAGGTAATAATCTATTAAAACCCGAGACTGGCACGGTTACAAAAATTTTAGAACTACAGGCACCTAGGACTAAGAAGCAGGTCAGAAGCCTGATGGGACTTGTCAATTTTTATCGCAAATTCATCCCTCAATTTTCTACAATTTCTGATGCTTTAACCTCTCTTACTAGTAAAGGGATGCCTAACAGGGTTGTATGGTCGGCAGAATGCGAGAAAGCATTATCAAAAATCAAGGAGTTATTTTCCAGACGACCAATCCTTCTTTTGCCTGATTTGAGCAAACCCTTTATACTGCGGACTGACGCGTCATCTGTGGGAATTGGCGCATGTCTTATGCAAGACCACGAGGGTACACTACATCCTGTGATGTATGTTAGTCGGAAACTGTTACCGGCAGAGACCAGGTACTCAACAATCGAAAGAGAATGCCTGGCTATAGTATGGGCAGTGTCAAAACTGTCCCGTTACTTGATAGGGTCCCAGTTTATACTTCAGACAGATCATCGACCTCTACTGTTTTTGAAATCTTCGAAGTCGACAAGCTCACGGTTGACTCGTTGGGCCTTGTTGCTACATTAGTTCCAGTTCACAATTATCCCATTAGAGTGTAGACTTAATGTCGTGGCAGATGCTCTGTCTAGATTGTAATTTTTGGGACATGAGATATATGTGTTTGTTGGCACGACGTCTACGTACACCAGTGTAAAATTGTTTTTTTTGGGTTGAACTTGTCTAATATTTTGTTGTTTGGTGTGCAATCTACTACTCTCAGAGAGAAGAAAACTCCGTTTTCTTTTCTGGGGAAGGGGGTAGATGTCACATAATATCTTTTGTTGCGCACATGGACTTTGGTGGAATAAACATATATTTTGGTGCGCACATCAGCTTTCAAAGAAAATGGTGCAAAGGGGTGCATTGGAATGGAGTGAACAGGAAGCCTGACAAGAAAGATGTCAGTTGGCCGGCTTTAGAAGCCGCATTGCATATTAATCGTGCTCTCTTTATGGTTGCTGGCTTTTGTACAGCCTTGTTGTATAGTCCAGGGGTAGTAGGACTTGTTGATCCAACCATATGGTTATTGCTGACAATGTATTGCTATTATTATTGAATTCCTACGTGTTTCATTGTTATTATTAAAAAGGGAGATTGTCAGCACGCCTTCGTGTACGCTTTGTGAATGGCGTTTACAAGTATGTTGATTGTGTGACCTCTCGCAGTTTGATACGAGCTTAGAGGACAATGTCATGAAAGTGTAGATATTATACGGTGACAATGGTGCTTCTCCTGGATATAAGTGTTACTACAAATAGTGAAAACTGTGAGAGTTCTTGAGGTACACCCTTTCACGGCAGAAATACTTCCAATACTGGGAAACACCTGGTTGCTAAATAAATTGTTACATGTGATGATGATGGTTCTTCTATCAGCCAACTCTGTGTTAGAGCGCCGATTCTGCACAGCTTATGTATCTAGGGAGATACTCCACTGGAATTACGACTATCAGGAGTCGGGAACAAAAATAATGTTATATGTACACCACTGTTGCTGGTAAAAATTATAAATCTGGATTTGGTAAGTCCTGTGGTTAAATTTTATTGTTCTCAAATACCATTTGGCGAGCGAACGTTTCTAAATGAAATTGGTAACGCACAAGCCAAGTACAGGAGAAAAGTAACAAACAGAAGAATACCGTTGGACGCCCTTGTGATCAGGTCTGTAAAGAACGCAAGAAAACATTTATGGACAAAATGCTACTACTATATATACACACAGATGGGGACAAGACGATCTCATCTCCACTCCGTCAGTCCTGACTAGGTTTAAAATGTACACGGTGTTACCTTACGCCTACACGTTAGCAGACGTCACTGGCGGCTGAGTTCGTTCGGGCTGAGTTATGTTAATTCGCCCGCTCCTGCTCGCGCCGGCGGTCAGCGTACAGTGTAAATTATTATTTAATTTCTCTATACGCGCTCCATAAACAATGATCGCCTGTCATTAAATAGCTATTAAATTGTCGGCGTCTGTTAGTTTTGTCGTATGGTATTAAAATAATAGACACTATAATAACAAATATACACAATTAAATATAATGGTATTTCTATACTCCCACTATCACTCGCTTTAATGCCTATAAATCCGGTCAGCTAAACCGTCGGGTTTATCTTTCTTCTGTAGAGATTAAGTGTCTCGTCTGCCTACACTGTTAACATAATTACCGTCTAAGGTATTTGGGTAGCGGGTGGCGTAATTTAACATTTTAAATGAATATCTGGTATGAAATCGCTATGCGTTACTTTATTTCACTCTTGTTACTAGCGAGAAAGCTCTAAGTGAAGAATAAATGTTAAAAGCTATCACTTTTTATAACATTAACACTATTATCCTTTTACCAGAAAATACAGAATGAAAGTCTCCACGAACACTAAGAATATTCAAAATTCTGACTGACTTCTGATAGTTAGGTTAAGAAAACATCAGTATATATATATCATTAAATTGCTCTGATCTCTAATGTTGTTAATTTCACGCTACTGTGAGAACGAAGAATTCAGAAACTAGCGATTAAGATGAAAGCTTCCGATTCGGCTACCAGAATCTCTCGTCTGGCGCTGTTGACTGACATCAGAGGCTTTACTTACGGCTAACGGGTTACTTTTTAAAATGCCCGTGTCTCGAGATCAAAGAGCACAGGGGATTATAAACTTTCCCTGAGTAAAACTTCAAAATGGTCTGTGTTTCGACTCTTTCACGTGCTGTCTGTCTGACAGGTATTATGATTGACAGACGAAGCTCGCGTGAGTGGACGAGGTAAACAAACCTGATTTGCTTTCCTGTTATGACTGACAGGTCACGAAGTTTGTAAACACTGTGTTAGCTCGTGTTAAAAGAAAAGAGGCGTGACGAAAGAGTAGCTGTGTAAGTGAAGACAGACAGTATAATGCATGTTTTTTAGCTAGCAAATCACAGAGCAGCTGTGAGGTTACAATAGGCTGTAACATTACTGTGGACTGTTTTTCCATTACACGTCACAGTAACCAACAACCAAAGTTGGATATCTCGCACCTCAACTCGACATTTCTATGTAGTAAAGCAGAGTTACGACGAGCGCAGATGGAATACATTACTTTAGCGCCATACTCTGAACAGAGTCAGTGCAAGATAACCCATACTTCAGCTGGAACTTTCCACAACGAGGATGTGATTATTTTTCGACGGACGAGGCAAGGGAAGCAACTCGGGGTGCATCTCCCCTTGAGACCCTCCGTCATGAAAGCTGCTTATGTATCATCATCAGGAGAACATGTTTCAGTAGGAAATACTATGAGTAACCTTAAGGAGGATTACTTTCTGCCTAGACGGTGGGCAGATGTGCGTGAGTGCTTTGAAAACTGCACACACTGCCAAGCGAGAAACTCAGCCACTCTCCACCGAGGTAAAGGAAGAGAGGACAACTCTACGAGAGAGAGAGAAAACCCGGTAGACAGTAGAACCCATCGAGAAATTACCGCCCCATTGCTAGATATTCTACAAATCTCTTAGGAGAGGGTATATGTGACAGAATGGAGCGGCTTCTATCGATCTTTGTTTCACTCCGGCAGTATCGTTACATTTGTGGTACTGATTTATATTATGTGCTCTCAATTATCGCACTTTTCTTTCTTTCTTCGTTATTTTTTTGTCTGCTAAGTAGCAGATATTTGATTCTATCAAATCATTCGACACTCCCTGTAGGTGATAATAATCACATTTGCTTGGCGCTGCTTAGATTTGTTGGCTATAGGTGTGGCAGATTAACACGTACATTGGCCAGCGCTATCGGCTTAATCATTGATAAGACATGTATGACAAGATTACTTTAGATAAAAGTAAGATTGCTACATCTCGAACACATGGTCATATGAGATTACCGATCTGTCTGTAAGTTTGTACACAAGGGCATCGAAAATCTTATTACCATATAGGGAGAGTTGACCTCTGCCTTACGTTCAAATTTATCCGATGTTGGAATATTTTGAAATTACCCCATAACCCGCCTGTTTGAATATGATTGGAGTTTTTTGATAGCTCACACACGCACACGCACACGCACGCGCACGCGCACACGCACGCACACACACACACACACACGCACACACACACGCACACACACGCGCACACACGCGCACACACACGCACGCACGCACGCACACACACACACACACATATATATATATATGCAAGCACACTCGGAATGAACGCTTTACATGTTGCGGTACAATGATCTTTCATTTGAGCGCTTATTGCCTGGATTCAGTAAGATACCTAGCAACTGATGTTATGATAGATACAAGATAGTTCGATTGTTTCACGTGTTAATGCTTTCCCGTGTACAAATACAGTGCAGTCCGAATAAGCGAAAACCGCCTGGGCCATTTAAAATACTTCGGCTTATCCGAAATTCTGCTTATCAAAAGTTTCTAGCAAAGAAGATTTCTGGCCGAGACCTGCAACATTTCTTTGACTTAACCGAAGTTCGGCTTAATCGAGTTCCGCTTCTAATATTATTTCTTTTCTTGTCATGATATAACCATTATTTCTGTCTTCTTGTCAATCAGCTCTAAACCTATCCTGGTACTGTCGTCCATAAAAAGGTCAAGGTAATCCGATGGCAGATACTGACGTAGGGGAGTGAAGTGTTAGAGAATTCACCATATTAGGTGCAGGGTTTTATGAGGTGGGGGTGAACACTTCCCTTTCTCGCTGCTTTTGCCTTCCCTAACACAAGAGCTATGCATCCATTTTCAGCTGGGTATGCTGGAGCGTGATCCCAGAACCGAGTAACTTTGCAGCGAGAGGCAAGAGCTCTAACCGTTAAGCCAGTCGGACGATATAATAGTGATAACTGGGACTAGTAGTCCTGAAGTTCTCTTGTCCTGTCAGCTATTAAAGCAATGTTTTTGGCATATCTGCTGTTACTGACATCAACATGGTTCATGATGTTACTGACATCAACATGGTTCATGATGTTACTGACATCAACATGGTTCATGATGTTACTGACATCAACATCGTTCATGATGTTACTGACATCAACATGGTTCATGATGATACTGACATCAACATGGTTCATGATGTTACTGACATCAACATCGTTCATGATGTTACTGACATCAACATGGTTCATGATGATGCTGACATCAACATCGTCCATGATGTTAATGACATCAACATGGTTCATGATGTTACTGACATCAACATCGTTCATGATGTTACTGACATCAACATGGTTCATGATGATACTGACATCAACATGGTTCATGATGTTACTGATATCAACATCGTTCATGATGTTACTGACATCAACATGGTTCATGATGTTACTGATATCAACATCGTTCATGATGTTACTGATATCAACAAGGTTCATGACGTTACTGATATCAACATCGTTCATGATGTTACTGATATCAACATGGTTCATGACGTTGTCCCTGATATCAACATGGCTCACGATGTTTCCATGATATCAACATGGTTCACGATGTTGTCCCTGATATCAACATGGTTCATGATGTTGTCCCTGATATCAACATGGTTCATGATGTTGTCCCTGATTTCAACATGGTTCATGATGTTGTCCCTGATATCACCATGGTTCACGATGTTGTCCCGGATATCACCATGGTTCACGATGTTGTCCCTGATATCACCATGGTTCACGATGTTGTCCCTGATATCACCATGGTTCACGATGTTGTCCCTGTAAAAAGAGAAATGGGGCGATAACTCTAACCTTTTCCATCATCTCCCCAAAGTGCATAGACCTACAACAAATGTCTGCCAAGTCTTCCTGTCACGTGTCAACTGCTCAAGGTAAAACGCAACAAAAGCCTATTTGTTTTAGCCGGAAGAAATAATAATTTCTGTCCTTAGTTTCATGTCTGCTTCCTACCCTTCATGTCTGTCTCAAATTCTATTCTCTGTGTATTCCTTGATCTGCCTCTTCCTCTATTACCCTGGGGATTCCAGAAAAAAAACTGCCTGGTAAGCTATTAACTGGTTTCCGCAATATGTGTCCTATCCATCTCCAGCGTCTTCTTCCCATCTCTTGTCCCACTGGTGCTTGACTGGTTCTTGTCATCATGTCCACATTATTGATCTTATCGTACCACTATTCTATGCTGTGATGAAATGGATCTGTGTACCCCACGCTCAAATAATTTTCCCGCTTGAAAATTAACTAAAGTAACTCCGTGTAACACCCCGCTCAAATTCCTCGATTCAAAAAATCTAGTAACGAAAAATTACACCCTATAAACCCCACTATTATATTTGAAAATTGCCAAGGACAAGGTCAATCGTACGCTAAGAATTGGACACAATATTTGAAATTCTTCTACTATTATCGTTTTAAAGGGTTACCACCCGCAAACGCATTCAACCCCATCCTATTATTTAGTGAAGGTTGTAACTATAAATAACTACAATATTTGAAATTTTGCATGAAGGCCATCGCTTATCAAAACAGCCTACGATTGGCACAAGATTTGAATTTTTCTAAGACCATGCGTAGTGAGTCCCATCCCCCAAACACACACGCAGCTCGCGTTACCCTTCCCAATATTTTATGACGAAAGCCGGAAATTATGGCAGAAAACCAACTTGTTACTTCGTCTTGAAAAGGGAGAGAGGGGAAAGGGTGGGTTAAAAAGGAAAAAACAAGCCTAACTTATGCGTTTGAAAATGAAACTAAAACCAAATCTGTGAGGGGCGGAGGGGGAAAAGCTTAGATAATGTATTGCTTTCAAAATAAAGAGAGTAAATAAAAGGGATGTTCTGAATGATAGCGCTAATATTATTTAATATCTTACCGTAACAATCTCCTTTATATTACATCATCTTGCCTTAGAAAATCTATTTGGTTAGGAAGAAAGAGTAAATAATTACAATAAAATTACATAGATGAAAACGATGAAGAATAGTTAGATGAAAACTAGATAGGATGATAGAGGCCAAAGGGCAGTTTAATAATCAATTTTAACTTTTGAAATCGGTCCATAAATGGCTGAGATATGGCAGAAATAAAAATAAATAAAATCAGACTAGCAAACGCACTGATTAGCACTCAATGTTTGGGGTTTTCAAAAGAGTCAAATTTTGGACGCGTTGTTTCATTGGCTAGTGGGATTGATAACATGTAACGCATTCTAGGCTAGAACGCCATTTGAAAATTATAACCGCAGTGCCAAGATGAGAAAAGAAGGGGAGCTTTTCTGAATAATTTTTACCTTCTGGGCGACAGCAATCTGAATTTTGTGCCATCGTTCTGCTAGTCATCTGGTTCATTGTGTGAATGATTCATTATTTGCGGTAAGAGAAATGACTTTATTAATTTTATATGTATGTACAGGCCACAAGGATGTGAGCCATAAATTTGTGTTGTACGACATTGCCATTGGAAAAGAATTACGACATCCTAGCAAGCACATGCCTAAGCAGACTTGGACGGGATGGGGGGGAGGGGGGGGGGGGTGGGGGGGGGGGGGGGGGGGGGGGGGGGGGGGGGGAAATGAATTTACATTGTGTTTGCATATTACCATTACAAATCATACGATTGTAAGTCCAGAAACTACTGGCAGTCTTCTGCAGGCCACAGTGTCCCAGTAACCCTTGGAAAAAATAAATAGGATGTCATACTAAAAGAGTTAACAGATCACTAGAAAGAGAAAAAGAAAAGTGTGTACCCCAGCTGATGATATGGAAGATAACAAAGGTTTAAAGTGACAGGGGCGTTGAAGCCATGTGGGAAGGAGAAGGTACCCACTGAGTGTGAAGAAGTCACATAAAATTAGGGACTGAAGCTATTTGTTAGCACATGTAACTGATCACAAAGAATGTTTAATGATGTTTAGTTGTTAGTTGTGGAGATATATAAAAAGTGTACTTAGGGAGGAATTGTTCCTCTTGTTGCAGGGTTGCATCACCTATTACCACTTGAGACATAACCTGGAGCTGCAAAATACGAGGCAACTTGCCGGTTGCTTATACTTTGAAGTCAAACTGTAGTAGCCGCCTCCAGAAGACACTGCTGTGAAAGAGTGTGCAGTATTTCCAGCAAGCCATCCACTTTCAACTGAAAAATAAGATAAGCCCAAATCTTGATGGCTCATGACATCTCACTATATTTTATTCTCCACACTTTCAATAAACTTTCTTGTGACGTGATGAGAAGACCAGTCCCTCACACTAGTGACCTCTCTTAAGACATTATTACTTCAGCAGGGGATATAATTATAGAAACATTTTAGTAATAACATTTATTGGACAAGATGTCCTTCATATTTATTTAAATTTGTATATAAACATATTTCTTCTGAGTTGACCATTCCTGTTTCCAAAAAAAAATTGAGGATCAGGAAAATAAAAATTGTAAAGTAATTTTATAACTTTAACCACTGTCTTACTTAAGTTCATTATATTGAGTTACAGTTGTGTTTAAGTTATCATCATATCACCACACATACATTACCCTAGACACGTAGCCATATAACATAATAGAACCTAAAATATTACACAGAGTGAGATCTGAGGGTGGTAGCGGTTAGGTACCCTGAGAATACATCATCATCATCAACTATTAGACTCAGGGACTTACATGGCTTGACCTCACTCTGTTGACTCTTACTTTTTAACATCAATAACCTCTAAAACCACCACATACGCAAGCACCCATTTATGAAAGTTTGTCACTTTTAACTTTGTCTTTACCTCATGTTTTAATTTTGTTTCATATTCTCATAATTTATTATCATATCTGATTGCCGTACTCTACTCCCAGTACATATGATTGACTCTTGTCTTATCAACAACATTATAGAAGTGTCTGCAAGAATGTTTATCATATCTACATATTTAAATGACTTTGTTTAGTCTATGAAGCGTAAATATAGATCGGTATTAACTGTCAGTGACAAATGAAATCCTTATCCGTCATGTATTTTGTCGCTTCCTATGGAGTATAAAGCAACCACAGCAACAGTTTCCCCCCCCCCCCCCCTTACAGGAAAGCTACAGGGGCGCACTTAAAGTATTTGGCACCCGGGACAGATCCTCTGTTTGTTGCCCCCCATAAAACACCCTGACAAATATATGACATCCAAACAACACTGACAAATATATGACATCCAAACAACACTGAAAAATATATGACATCCAAACAACACTGACAAATATATGACATCCAAACAACACTGACAAATATATGACATCCAAACAACACTGACAAATATATGACATCCAAACAACGCGATTGCCTAACTACAGGAGAGAATCGTGACTGTACTGTTCTCTTCTTCTAAGATTTAGTACATACCGTTTGACAGTGTTTACCTTGTGTTTTAGGTGGTCGGAGTGGCTAAGAGGTATGGCGTCCGCCTCAAATTATAAAGGTCCTGGGTTCGATTCCCAGTAGCGGAAATATAATTTATGGAAATTGCTATTTAGAACCAGCGGTCCTAGTGATGTCATACTTCTCCCCCCCTTTCCCCCCCCCCCCCCCCAGTCTCCTAGGTAATGAGATCGGATGCCTAGCTTTCTCTGATAAGGGCAAAAAAAAAAAAATAGTAGGTCCCGTGTGCAAGTTACGCACGTTAAAAATCCCACTGCAGTTGGAAATCGTAAAGTGTAGGCCGTAATGCAGCTGCCCTGACAAAATATAAAAATTAGAAACCTACCCACCACAAAAATATTTATAGAATGTGTGATTCCTATAAACACACATTGGGATTCTCACCGGTGCTACGGAGTTCGTGCACTGTGCTGAGATCCTCCTTGTGTGATCTAAGGGAGGAGATCGGAGCAATGATGGAGTGGTCCGTGTGCAATGAGGATAGTCCTTAAAACCAAACCAAACCAAACCAAACCAACCTTTGTATTATCGGGGCTATACTGTTGAACAGGAAAACTCTAAAAGTATTGCGTCTATAAATAGTCTGGGGGTTTCTCTATCCTATATTCCTTTGTTTGAGTTGAATAATGACGATGACCACTGTCTGCGAAGTTTTATTTTTGTGGTGCTGGTTTGGTAATGTGTTTATTCATTGTTCTACTATCGTAGCGAGGAGATGTTGCCGTCCGTTTAGTCCTGAGTTCGATTCTTCGGTAACTATTTCATTTATGTTACTTGTCTTGTGTTTAGTTTTCTACTTCTTTATTTATTATGAAAGCTTGCAATATAAATATTTATGTTTAACTGACAGAGGTTTCGGGGTTTCCTCTGGGTGTTTGTATGTTCATAGCAAAGGATTAAGAGAATAACATGGGCAGGTTTCGGTAATTACTTCTGTAAACACAGATATATAGAGACGGACATCTGGCAGATGGCAAAAGAACAATTGGGCGACCGCAGCTGAGGTTCAAAGATGTCACATAACGTCTGAACATGCTCTTGTGTGTGATCTCTCACACCTGCAGCCCTCCGGCAGTATCATTTATTCTTCTTCATTTTTCTCTCCGATCGCTTATTATTTGGCAATTTTTTGCCCTTTCATTCATTATTTTGCTCTATGCTGAATCTAGTAGGGCGAAGTCTCTAATACTCCACTCCCCTACGGAAGTATCTGCTATGGGACTATCTTTATCTCTTACATTTTTGCTTTACCACTCCTCAGACTTATTTACGTTCCGCCAGGTGAACTGGGGTATTATCGTAACAATACCCGGTCATTTTCACCGGTCAGCGGTAATACTTTTATCTCATTGAATCAATCTGACCACCTTTGATAGGAGACGATTCTCGTTTGACAATATGGTCTCGTACGAGGATGAATGGGATATCGTATTCACACACACAGGCGGTAATGAGATAATCGTTTCACTGGGCCCTCCCTGTGTGTGATTATCGCAGATAATCTGTCTGGCCAGACAATCTTGACGGAAGGCAATCAGTTTACACATTTGTTTATGAGAGTGCACAAGATGTCACCGGAAATATTACGTCTTATTATAAAGAGGTCACGCGTGGGAATATTAAAGTTAATATTTTAAACACGTGGGGGAAATTATGTATTGAAACATCCCAACCCACTTAGTGCGAAAAGAGCTTTCGATTGGATTGAAGTGAGAACCGGAATATACAATGAATATCATTGGCAAGGTTGCCGGGAAGTACAATATGTGATTTGAACTGGAAACTGAAAATAAAATCTAGCGAACTCAGAGACACAGAACAGACAGCTTCGCAACTTCAAACAAGCAACTCCTAAAAAGCCAGAAAGAGAAGGATCGGACATAGAATTCCATATTTATAAGTGTCAGATCGAAGTATTTGGGAAACTTAAAACCTTAAAAAGTAAGCCCGCTCTTATAAATACAGAGACTGAAAAACTTAAGGGGCCAGGACTTTAAATATCAAGACTGGAAACCTAGGAATTGGATCACCCGTCATCAGAGAAACTTTCCCAGACCAAGTGTATCGCGGAACACCCGTCGAGGAGGAATTACTTGTTTCCCAGGCCAAGTGATTCATAGAACACCCGTCATAAGAAGGGATTCAAAATTTCTCAGACGAAATTGATTCTAGAGCATATGCACCGAAATTGCTCGTGTCCACCCGAAGTGCGAGGAGAATGTGTATAACCCAAAATCTTGGGGTAAGTTGTGAACATTTCTTTTACAAATGGGAATTAACATGCTTTCTTGTTAAGTGGTTATATATGAGGCTGGCAACCTCAACATACGAAAATAGTATATTCATAAAACACTACAGCAAGCGCTGGTGATTGTTTCTGGCTAGTCGTGCGGAAAACCCGACAGCAGAGGCGACCCCAGACTCCGACTGGAGCAGTGATGAGTGATGATTACATCACATGTGCCTCAAGTGTATCATATCATTTTATGAGATATATGTAGCTTGTTAATGTTAGTTTAGGCACAAATCATTATTCGCGCTAATCCAGACACATTTCCCCAGTTAATACCCAGAGGAATATTGGTGAATTTTAATCATCTGTCTTGAGCTACGTTGTGTACTCAATAATTTAATTCTTCTGAAAGATTAACATTGGTGGGTGAACAGCGAGAGGATGCGCCTGTTAAGCTTCCAACTCAGTGTACTTAGCAGAGGCATTAGTCTTTCTATTTTTTCTAAATGTACGTGGTTACAAGCATCAGACGGGTTGAAATATTAACATTACGACGCGCTAGCATGTGGAGAATTGCACTCATCATCAAAAAGAAGTGACGGAAACCACGGCGACAGGACTCCTCTAGAGTTACGTTTTCGTGTAAAATAGGCGAAAGCAACGGACTTTGCTAAATCCTCCCCTACGTCTCAGTGACGAAAACTGTATTTACTGCAAAATTTCACCAATCTTTCCATATTTATTTTAACTGTTAAAGACTAATTCATTACTAAAATTGTTACAAGTTATTTTAAAACTAAACAATCATAGTCGCTACAGTTTTTTTATATGTATGAAAGCAAACATATGAGCCAGAATATTATATATTGTCACATATGGAAATAGTGCAGCAGTGACCGTCTCCTCGCCCGCCCCCCCCCCCTCTAGGGTTTTTTTTGCTACATTAACGCCTGATTTACTATCGCAATTAGCACGCAAGCCGTCTGGCAATTAAGCATGGTGGAACAGAGCGAAGTGCGCAGCACGGCGTAATCGTTCTTTGATCAGGGAAACACGCGGGCAGAGGCCAGGCGTTAACAGTTTCTTTGAAGAATCAAGGGCGATAATTCTGAGACGTACCTTGGATTGTTACAGTTTCAGGGGAATTAACTTACGTAGCTGATATGCGGCAGGGGAGGAGAATGAAAGACAAGCCAGAGGTTGTCGGTCGGCAGAGGTGAAGAAAAAAACCTTTCATTCAGGAATCGAACCGTAGATGTGCCCGTCCCTAGCCGTAGGTGCGACTTTCGCATTAAGGAGCGAAAGAACGGCATCTATGGATATATACCCCGTCTCCCCCAAAGTCATTATCAGTTGCTCAGAGAATTTTCTAAAATAACTAGCTCGATATCCTAAGAGTTTTTCGTACAAAGTGAATGCTTAGATTCGTGGATTTGTTTCCATCTTTCTCTGTTTGCGGTAAGTTATATACTAGCCGTTAAGTGATTTAGTGTGTTAAAAGTTTTTCATTATATTTCACTGGGATTTTCTGTGTTAAATTGAATAGCGTATTAAATAACATATAGCTAAATTTCTCCAGCTGTAAAGTAAATTTAATTACTCGCTATTCCCCAGAAAGAGATGCTATAATTGACTAGTACATACATGAAATAACTGGCTACTGACGGTATATTATTTACTTATATCCATTTTGTGTAATTTTATAAATGACTAGTGTTCATATCACGCGTTAAAAGCGATAGGATAAGCTAGACATTTGTGGTTTATAATCTAATTTAATAACGTAGTGGTTAAAGAGGTCTTACCTTAACACGTGTTAGATATAATATTGATATTTTGGTTAAATGTTTATATTTCTTTCCTACAATTTAGGCTGATCAAAAACCCAGCGAACTAGCGGTCTTATGGTCATATGAAATTATGGTCATATGAACTTATGTCTTATGAACTATGGTCGTATGGTCCGTCGGTCTTATAAGTGTATAAGCAACCATAAACTTTATAATATTGTTGAGTCTTCGGGCTATGACCTGTGCGGTCAATTTTCTTCATTTTATGAGAGAGACCAAACTAGAACAATAATTGTAAATGTTAACTGGACCAGAACTATACCAGATTTCACCTATATAAATCTCATCAGCCAGCTGTGGCAAAATATATTGTCAGCAACATTTGTGTAATTTAACATAGTGTCTCAGCAACCAGAGGCTAGACAACATAGGAAATATATATGTATTATTCCTCCTATGTCGGCGATCACCACGAATGAACCTTACTCCAACCAACTAAGGCAGAGATACAGTATTTTATCCAGGAAAACAATTAAATCACCAACTCCAGCGACTACCGTGAAATTTGCAGTCAGCAACTACGGCTAGTCTGGGGCTGGATTTGGCAAAATTTAATATGACACTGAATAGTCTTATTACTTATTAGTGTTTATTTCCACGGAATGCCTGTGACAACTCTTGGGTAAGCGAATATGAATGTGGCCACAGTATGAAGGATTGTGAACTGTAAGAGAGTAACATAATTTTCTGTTGTTACCACTATCATACAAATCTTTTCTTTTTTGTTCTCACTAACCTGAGTATTTACGGGATAGATTAATTAGGAACTTGTTCTTTGTTTTCTTTACTGACTATTCCATACACTTATTGTTAACTTTTGATCTTTTGGGTTAATTAACCTCTGTTGGGATCTTCTTTTTCTTTTCCTTTACCAGAGGGGAGAACCTATTTGATTAATTTTCATTTTTTGTCTGTTAACCATGATCTATTGATGTATATGACTTAATGTTGTAAAGTTCTAGTGATAAATAAACTTAATAAACCTTAAGTTATCGTGTTGGTCAACCCCTACCCTATCTGTTATCCATAGTTGTTTTCACGTTTGTGCGTATTTGTCACAGAATTGTCTGCATGTGGGTGCAGTGTAACTTATATTTTGTACAAGGAGAGAAAGTGCGTCTGATTTAAATATAGTCGTACAGATATGCTGGATTAGAGAAATTACTCAATCCAGAGACTGTCCTTTCTCTTACACTATCACCTCGTGAAAAAAAACTATTTCTTACACCTTACTCTCGCATAGTTATCACTATCACCTTTGCTCAGACAGGACTATAACCATCTATTACCAATCTGATAAAAATCTACGACACACACACACACACATATATATATATATATATATATATATATATATATATATATATATATATATATATATATATATATATATATATATATATATATATATATATATATATATATATATATATATATATATACATATACATATATCCCTAGACATATATTTACCTCTAAAAAGAGTTATACCATTATAAGAGGAATTGGCTGAATTAACTCAGCTGGGGGGTTGAACGGGCCAAAAAAAAAAACCCATTGCTTAAATCCTTCACAAAAGGCGACGGACAGATATATGTTAACCATTGCTCAGCGCTATGCCGCATGGTTCTTGACTTCTGAATTATCTAGTGAAGCTACTTTCGGATAGAAGCGTCATTACACTTCTATCTACATCTCTGCCAAGAGTAATCTTGTGCGAAGGTAAACACCTTTGACGACCATGTTTAGATACTCTTGAGTTTTGGCCACTGTTTGACAGCTTCTATCCCACGGGAGTATTCACAAGATATTCAGAAAAAGCGAAAACAATGCTGCATCGGCTGATCACTTTAATTCTATGATCTGCCGACAACTTTTGTGAAGGACTAAGCAATTATTATTTTCAGCCCCCAACCTTTGATTTACTCAGGGGAATTCTTATTATTCTGGTATATCTCTGCTTACAGCGTGTTTAGTAAATTGACTGAGACAAACATGAAGCACATTTAAAATGATTGAATCGAAGTTAAATTTGTATATTAACAAATAACAGATTTAATAATCATTTAGTTTTAACAAGGGTTAAAATAATTGAATAGTTTAAAAGAAAAGGTTCATTATTAAATGATAGTAGGTTTTATGAAGTTCACTGTGGCAGCTTATGGGTTTCACTTAGCTGCCAATAGTAGTTTCTGCTCCCGCTGATGAGTTCTGTGCAGATAGGTCACTGAAGTTTTTACGTTTCTGGTCAAGATTACAGGTGCAGCACGTTTCAAGTACAATCAAGAAGTAACTACCAAGCTGGTCCCGCGTTTCTACGTCAGTCCACTTATACCCCCACTTTGTCCCAGAGATTAGTACTCTCCTGGTACCACCAACTATGGTAAAAAAAAAAAAAAAAAAAGAAACGAAGCGATCTCCTGAGTATTGCGTTTTCCCAACACATACTTATGTGTCCCCTTTCTTATTCCACTATCCCATTTATCTCAGAATTTACCCTCAATAAGAATTAAACTTAATCCCTAGAGAGAAACTTTCTTTACATTTAAATTGAAAAGCTTTATCCTTATTTTACATTTAAATGAAAAGGTTAAAAGTGCAGATAGAATATGTTTACATTTACATCTCCACAGTTTGAAAAGTGTTCACAATATAAACTGAATCTGTTTTCATTTACATTTACACTGATTGAAAAGTTTGAAACTTTCATTAACTTTAAAGTGAATATGTTTACATAGACATTTACGCTGGTTTGAAACTGTAAGTATTATACTTAGAATGTACATCATTTCTTTCATCTTTCCCTCCCTGTTCCATATGGGACCTGAGACTTACTTATGCTTTTTAGTTCTCTGTAAGGAACTACCAGTAAGGCAGTCACTAGCCCTTGCAGTGGTGGTTCATGAAATCATCATTCTATACGCTGAGGTTGCCAGCCTCAAATGACTAGGACATCCATTAGCGATTTTCACATATTAATATTCACATGGCAATATTTACATATTAGTTCACATGTTAATAATGAAAAATATAGAATGCAAAATGACAACTTACGCCAATCCTGGCTCACCGACTTTTTGCTCAGATGAATGAAGTTAAGGCCTTGATTAGGCCTCTTACACATGTTCTGGGGTCGTTACGTTTATAAGATAATTCCCTCTATGACTCAGTGTGTTTCAGTTTCCTCAGCCTTCCTTATTAAAATGGGTTCCCTGGGCTATGTAGGTCCTTATGAATCCTCCAATAAAAAGTGTCCGGTCTGATAAATGGAAATTCTGAATTCTAACTTCTGGCGAGTCTGGTTGTGTCTTGGCAAGCGTGAATCTCACAGTGTCTTAACACTGAAGTATGTCAGGTTATATTTCTGTCCTACCCCCGCATCTGTTTGCGATGAAGCTAAGAAAGCGCCAATCGTTTTAAACAAAAATGTGGGGGGGGGGGGGGGGAATTTCAAAATATTTTGAACGTAATGTAGAGATCACCTTTCCCATATATGGTATGAAAACATTCGATCCCTGGCAGACGAACTCACCAACACATCTGTAAACTCATACGCCAATGTGTTTCAGATCTAACAATTTATTACTATCTAAAGTAATCTTGTCATAATACGTCGGACAGGAAGCGATTAGGTCATCCGTGTCTGTCCAAAAAGTGTCACCCAGACAAGTAATCTCCTTTCTGTCACGCACACTGGCCGTATCAGCAATTTGCAAATACGCTGGCGATTTGTAGGGCTAATCTGTATTCTGATGTCTGCTGCACCCACGAGTTAAATGGATAACAAACAGCCATGCCGACTTAGCCCAGAGAGGAGTGTAAGAAGGAACATACCAAATATCTGCTACACATAGCAGAGAAAGAAAGAAAGTGCGACAATTGAAAGCACGCAATAAAAATCAGTGAAAAAATGTAACTGATACCGCCGTAGTGAAGCAGAGATCGAGAAGGGTCGCTCCATTCTGTCACACAATAGTCAGTTATGACTGAAGTAGCTATTATTATTATTATTATTATTATTACAGCAGATATAAACACATTTTTTAAAATATATAAATAATAAACATCCATAAGAAAGACATACAGAAAGAAAAGGGGAGCACATAGGTCTTCGGTAATAAGAGTAAGGAAGTAATATGCAATCCCGACATTCGATCTAGGTTAATTTGAACGATGTCATTGCCTCGTTGAGAGAGTGAACGTGTTATGACATACAACCAGCAACGGACTTAATAAAGCTTGAACATGTGCCCTTATATAACCGATGGACCTATACTGAAAGAAGCTTCCCTCACCATATAGAGGTAAAACTGGTAATAAAAATATATGGGCAAATGGACAAGTACAATTATATTCTTGTATGTTGTAGAATCAATGTACATCATTTTCGTCGCGTGGGCTTTATCTACGCAAGACACGACTATTCCCTGGTCCACGGCGCGGCACTGGTGCCTGGGTCCAATAGACGGTGATGAATAGCTCAGCGGGGGACGAAACCTTAAGTACTGCGCCGATCTTGAAGCTTCCAAAGTCGCAACGGCAAGAAAAGACATCAAAAGCTCGCGTACCGCCATTAATGTCCGCACGGCCCAGCAGGGTAGCTGGAATTTCGACCCACGAACCGTCTTAGAAAAGGTGTACTCGCAGAGTAATTTGATGAAAGAGAATCAGTAACGTGCCGGGTATTTCAGGTTACATCGGCGAGTACGGTCAGCCAAGGTGGGGGCTGGGAAATACCGAAGAGTGATGGGTGGGGCTGAGAGGAGTGGCGTACAAGTCACCCCCTCTTCCAAACCACTAAATCTTCTTCAAGTATTATGTCTGTTGGCGTAGGCGATCATGACTGCTGTACTTTTTATCAGTTGTTGACTTCATTCCATATCATGATGCCAAACTGTCCAGCATCTTATCTCTTCATTTTTTTCCTTCAATCTTTCCTGTTTTCAAGATATAGGCCTATGCCATCTTTTATCTTCTCATGACGTTCCCAAAGAAAGTGGATTGCTTTCTTTTAACTATGCTTCCTTTGCGTAGTATCAACACAGGTAATCTGATAAAATAAAATCATTTAAAATGTCTTTCCTGAGGTAAAGGTGTCTTTGAAGAGATTAATACCTATATGTAGAAATCAGGCCAAAAAGATAATCAATGTGTGTAAATAGTAAAAAAGGAAAGAAAGACATAATGAGAATTAGGTGTCGCAAAAATGAACAGAAAGTGGCAATTAAGTTAGGAAATCTGAGAATACAACAGTAATTAAAGACTATTTTTCTCAAAATGTCACTTTTTAAAAATTAGAACAAACTTGCCCTCACAGCGCGATATGTGCATATGGAAGCTCAGATCGCCATCAAACAACGTAAATGTTTACACAGGAACGGATGTGGCATCAGACCATCGTATTGTTTTAGCCGAATAAAAGCTGACACTCAGACACTATCCAGTGACACATTAACAACAGACGACAGTTTAACGACGCTAGATGTCTCAGAAATCAAGAAACAAAAACAAAAAACAAAACATTACTGTCACTGTGTCCGAGAGGTATCAAGTGCTTCGAGCAGAAGACAAAGCAAATATAGAAGATCACTGGCCACATACTTCCTCTTCGTTCACCCTCAGACGCCAACTTGAATATGTTCAAAGAAAGCAGCGGTCAGCTAGAGGCTGTAGATTTCTCCGTAGAGTTTTTTCGAGGAATGGTACTGATGATGGCCATACGCCCTTTCTCTGTCCCTCAAATTTTTGGCACCTTTGAAGGCGATGTCCAGCAATCATTTTATTGGTGCCATAGTTACACCCAAAAACTGTGTAAAGTGAGACATCGCAAGTAATGAGCACGGACAACAACAGAAACCACCAATATGATAGAAGAAAATTAAGAAAACAGAATTCAAGAAAGACGTAAGCAGAAATTCATAGCCAGGACTAATGTAGCCGGGGCAGGCGTTCCTTAGGACTGGAACGGCACCATATTACCTTCATGTGGCAGTGCCGGTATATGCAGTATTTTCAGTTTACTTTACAGAGAGCAGATCCCCGGGGTAAATCTGAGCTATCCGATTGGTCAGGGGAAATCACCCAATTATTAGAAATGGCGTGTAGAAGCGACTCTACCCTAAATATGTGACACTATTTATTATTTTCTGTTTCTCATAAAATATAAAATTATGGGGTGGTCTGTGCTTCCTCTGTCTTGTAAGAATATAGTCTGTTTCCAAAGGAACAACTATGTACACGGCCACACTAATGAACTATGCATAAAAGCAAGCACAGAAGAGAAGGTATAAGAAGAGACAAGAGGAAATAAACTTATGAGTTGGGGGAGAAAGATAGAGGAAGCTAAAGGTAACATGAAGAGCTTGAAGAATAGTGAAAAAAAGTAATTCAATAAACGTATCAAGGGAAGAAATAGAAAATGGCTTTAGGAACATACAAAATATAAATAAATAAATAAAAATTAAAATAAAGAAATGGAGAGATGGAAACAAAGTGGAGGGAAATTTTTAAATAGCCAGCTCCAAAAGATTCCCCGGACATCAAGCCAACACAATGGAAAGAAGGATATCTGGTCAAGTAGCTAAAGAAGGGAGATTTGCTAGAGTGCGTAACAAATGAATGCTCTTACTATCAGTGTCAAGGAAAATATTAAACAGCATTATCCTAAAGAGATTAACCGAGCCAGAGTTAGACAACTGAAAGAAAAACAATCAAGTTTTCGATGGAATAGTTCCTGTACAGACCAGATAGTTACACTGTCCATAATAGGTGAACACAGTTTAGAACCAGCATTTAAACAAATAATGGCAGTGTCACGGGTTGCCTTCCCTTGCTCTGCAGTAGTTGTCCACAGTGGTTAAAACCTAGAGTATCTAATGTGGGTCTTCAAAGGTGTCTACCTTCACACAAGATTACTCTTGGCAGAGTTGTAGATAGAAGGATAGTGATGCTTTTACCTCGAGGGAGTATTCACAGGATATTTCAGAAGTCAAGAACAATGCTGAATGAGACTTAGCACGTTAACTTTTTATCTGAACCGCCTCCTTTTGTGAAGATGTATAAAAATTGTATGATTTAGCTCGTTCAAGCCCCCAGCTGATTTAACTCAGAGAAATTCCTCTTATTAGCTCGATGTGTGTGTGTATATATATATATATATATATATATATATATATATATATATATATATATATATATATATATATATATATATATATATATATGAATATTTACTTGAGGTTCTGAGTCATACGTATGCCTGTCTCTCTGTAATGATTAATTCAACTATGAATTTTTCAAAATCAACATATACAAATTTAATGATCCATTACTTAAACACTTGTAAATAAATATGACTGGTGATTATGAAAAATAACTAGGTTTCTTCACTGAAAAGTCTTTAAGCTTGATGAATCTAGCAAAATAAAGTTTGGTAGTTTTTGGCCTGTTAAAAATGGGACTTGCAAAATGCCAAGGTGCCGATGCTGCTTTTCAGTAGATTCATCTCTGTGGTGAGGGGCACGTTTCAATACCAGTTCAGGAAGTAACCTCTCCTGGTCAAGGCAAGAATCTTCAGGTGTCGATCTCAAGCTTCGAACCACAGTCTAGTAGTACAGCAAATGATCTCTCCAGGTCGTACCGAAAATAGTCGGGTCGCATCGTACTGGTACTACAAACGTTAGAGGGAATAAAAGAACAATTCCGCTGCTAAATATTTGTTTGCCTGATTTTAATCAGGCGCCTTTTCCTGCTGTCTGTCAGCCGTTAGTTTTCTCAGATGCTTTACTCTCCCTGGGCGTATATCATATCACTCAGGGCATGAGATGAAAAATCACCAGTATGTCAGTTAATTTAAGGAACATTTTGTGACTGGACAGCGGCAGTGGCTTGTGCCTGAAGAAACATATTAAGTTTACATACATTCACAAAATGATAATATACAACTATGCACAGGTTGATGTAATCATCACTCATTCCGTGCCCCATTTGGAGTCTGTGTGGTTACTTCTGCTTTTGGTTCTTCCGTGAGAACTAGCATGAAGCAATAACCAGCGCGTGCTGTGGTGGTTCATGAATGTATCTTTTTCACATGCTGAGCTTGCCAGCTTAGTATGAATCTTTAACCACTAGCAAGTATAAACATGTCAAATTCAGAGCATAAAATTTACGTTTACAACTTACTCTAATAGAGAAGATAGATTTCTTGCTCAGTAGAATAGTCTTGGCAACTCAACATAGATGCCTCGAACACACGTCTGGAGTATTATTTCTACTTCAGAATCCCTCTGTGACTTGTGAGTGGTGCTGTAGAATTCCGGGTTCGGTATTAATATTGGCGAGTTGTCAATTGATGTACAGAGATGCTCTTAATACGTTTTGTCCGGTCCTATAAATTCAGAATCCAACTCTATTCTTTTCTATGGCAAGGTCCGAGCTATCTACGTTAACGATTTCTGGAGTTCAGTGCCTTTTATCAAATTTCTTCTACGTTATATCGTAGGTTTCCGGCCCACGCCTCCACCTGGCGGTTTTTACAAACTCTCAATCATAGCGATTGTTTATTCGGGCCTCAAATTCCAGCCTGTACGTTCAAAGTACGTGTTATGATAGAGCAGTGCTTATGGGATTTCCTGTGTGAATCATACGTTTGAGAATTCACTTTATCTATAATAACCTATCCCAAGTAATTAGGAAGTCTGATTATTTGGTTTATCCGACACTGTCGATCTCTTGTATCACATGACTTGTCGCAAATCCGACTGCCTGTCTAGACACATCCTGGTTTATTCAATTAAACCCGTATTGTCAGTCCATTCTGCTGTCGAGTCGGAAGTGATAATGCAATCTTAAGCAAACACTTCATTGCAGCATCTACCTGGAGTCAATGTGGTATTATCACGTTTAGTAATTCAATTAATCTCTGAGGGATAGGTGATTGCTGGCCCTGTCATGCATCGAAGTGTGAAACGTGAACAATGACTAGGAAAAAAGGGTAACAATTCTGAGTAGAGGATAGGCACGAAATTATGTACGTTAAATGTGCCGAAATAATAGATAATAAAGGTGATGAGAGGAAATTACGAAAAAGCAAACAAGCAGATTGCCACAGGCAGAGAGGATAGTGTGCTTCGCTTCCGTAGCTAGGCGGTGGTGCCGTTAGGAAGGTCCTGGGTTCAATTCTGCGGTAAGCCACTCACAATAATGTTGTTTTTCTGTTGTCTAGTTTTCTACTTCTTTATTTCTCACAAGTGTCTGAAACATACCTTTATGTGTGTAATCTTTATTTATTTATTGGAACCAGCAACGGACTTACACTGCTTACAGCGCTTTACACTGGATTTGTGGACTTTGAAAATTCATTGGACATTTTAAGCTGATAATTACTTTGGAAACTGAAGAGGTCCTATGGAGTCCCCTACACGTCCTTTACGCTCACAAAGAAGACATATGAAGATGTGAAATGCAGAGTTCGTCGTGAATTGGTAATTTACATAGCCCTTTGAGATAAGAATTGTAGTGTGCGGGAACTGCCTTTTGTGACTATTCTTACTCGCAGTAGATCGGATTATAAAACTACAACAACATGAGAACTAGAAATGGAATTAAATGAACTCTGACAAAACAGTCCCACGACTTGGATTTTACCAATGTCGTTGCCTTACTATCCCATCAGAGAAACAGCTGCAAGACGAAATCAGAAAATGGCATGTATTGTTTTGTTTTTTGTTTAAATAACATGTTGCCTCGTTTTGGGGAGGCGCGTCCCGATCAACTTAGTCGATGGCGCATGTCCAAATATAAAAGACCTTTAGATCTGAGAATAATGTATATGAGAAATCCCCGCAGGTAGGTCTGAGAATATGGATATGAGAAATCCCCGCAGGTGGGTCTGAACATTCTCAAAGCAATAACATGGATTATAAGAATAATTGCAGCAAATTATAGCGAAATTGCACTTGAAGGAACATCCATTCCAGAAATATAACCAGTGACGGTGGAACGGAGAGAGATATCGAAATAAAAACAAAAAAAACAAGAAGGACGACCTTTACAAAGGGAAAAATATGGATAATCAAATGAAATCAATGTCGTGAATTTAGATAGGTTTGAAAATATTTATGGTCCCGCCTGAGTAGAGTGGATGGTGATAGTACGTGGGAAGTAAAGGTGTGAGAATAGATTTCACGAGTGGATAGTTTAAGGAGAAGATCTGTATCTGGAATGAGAAGTTCCTCTTGTCCAGCCTATCTATACGACTATAATTTAGTATAAGAAAATCTTGCACCTCCCTATATATGTAATATAAGTTTAACTAATCACACACACACAATTATGCGACAACAAGACACACGAACGTGAAAAAAACTATGGTAAATTGGGTATGGGTCTGACCAACCCACAAAAGTAAGTTCTTTTGTTGTTTATTATCTTTAAACTTTACAACATCGAATATCTAAAGAAAGATCAAATAAATCAGAATCTCATACATAGAAAATATCAGAATACATGTGCCCTCCCCCTTATTGAGAGAAAGAACCCAACAGGTTAATAATCCCAAAGGTCAAAGGTTAGCACAATGTTACAGAATAGACAGTAAAGAAAAGAACAAAGTTCCTACTAAATGCTATCCCGTAAAGTAAACAATATTTAAGCAAAGAAAATATATGATGGTACAGTTTCTGTAACTAAGAAAATATTCACTCTCTCTGTCATACGTGGTCACATTAATCATGCTTACCCTATTCTGGTGATGTCCATTTGGAATTACAATTGTTCCTGAATATATAAAGTGTCAGGGGTATTATCCAAGTCGGCCCCAGTCCACTGTCATATATATATATATATGTAAATAGAGCAACAGTGACCCGTCCACCTTTGCTTCCCCATCTAAGGTTTATATTTTTTGCTACGCGAAACCACGAAATTTACTGACTGTAGACTCACCTTTGAAGCCACGCCTATTTTTTCTGTTGAATGCGCTGACAAGGTTTACCTACGTTCAGACAGGCTAAATAACAGTCAACGAGAGCCATGATTCGCTATTTCAATTATTACGCGAGCTGATTTGGCCATTATCATTGTTGAACAGACAGAAGAGCGCGGATAGATATAGCGGCTTCTTCGATCAGGGGGAAACGCGGGCACAGAGTTCCCGGCGTACCTGTTTGATGTCCAACATTTAAGGAGACTTAAGCAAATGCAAAAGGGGCGATAATTATTTTTACCGACCATATTTGTTAGTCCGTGATCCCTGGGGACGTAATTATCTGATCTACAGCAGAGAGACGAGATCAAAGACGGTCTGTTCGCTAGCTAATGTCTATGTTGTTGGTCGGCATCAGTGAGCAGAAAATCTTCATCTCGGGAGTCGAACGCGTTGGTTTTCCCTGATAAGGCCGAAGGCGCGATTTCTCGCACCAGTTAGTGAAATAACAGCATTTCTGTATAAATACTCCGTCCTCCCAAAGTCAGTATCTAGTCGCTTCGGAATTTTCGGAAATATCTAGCTCGCCATTCTAGAGCCATTGTAAAAAGTGGATTATTAGATTTCGTGGAGATTGTTTCATTTTTCTTATTTGCGGTAATATATATTAGCATTTAAGTGATTTAATGTGTTAAGTTCATCATTATAATTCACTGGGATTTTCTATGTGCTAATACTAGCGTAGCAAATAACGCATAGCTAAATTTTTCCAGTGTAATGTAGATTTAATCACCCACTCTTACCCAGAAAGAGATGTTTTAATTGACTAATAAATACACTAGGCGACTGACTATTGACGGAATATAAATTTTCGGTTCTTGTGCGTTAATTCACCGCTAAAATCAAATTGTGGAAATTTATTAGCAAAACTGAGAACCGTACTTTTTCTTGACTGAAAAAGGTTGATTTCACATTGTGATTTGTTCCTCATGCATTCGTAGTTGACACGCTTACGACAGACCCGCCCTCAACCACCCCCCCCCCGTATTTTAAGTTTATAAACTAATAAAACGGTATTGAATCAGTTCTACAAGTTAACGGTACACAGGAAACAAGGGAATTCGCTGCCGTTGACTTCTCTAACTCAAGATCAGAGTCAGGTACCCATTTACAGCTGGTTAGACTGATGCGTGA
Source organism: Oreohelix idahoensis (assembly GCA_024509875.1). Classification (NCBI taxonomy): domain Eukaryota; kingdom Metazoa; phylum Mollusca; class Gastropoda; order Stylommatophora; family Oreohelicidae; genus Oreohelix; species Oreohelix idahoensis. The sequence continues at coordinate 406,299 of JAMPIV010018725.1, read as the reverse complement.
CACTCTGATCTTGAGTTAGAGAAGGCAACGGCAGCGAGGAAGGGAACAAGTGTCACGCATCAGTCTAACCAGCTGTAAATGGATACCTGACTCTGATCTTGAGTTAAAGAAGGCAACGGCAGCGAGGAAGGGAACAGGTGTCACGCATCAGTCTAACCAGCTGTAAATGGATACCTGACTCTGATCTTGAGTTAGAGAAGGCAACGGCAGCGAGGAAGGGAACAGGTGTCACGCATCAGTCTAACCAGCTGTAAATGGGTACCTGACTCTGATAGGGACTTGAAAGCTGCTGATGATGATTATGATGACTAGCAATTCCCTATACTTAAGGGTCTTTTATATTAGGACATGCGCCCTAATATAACCGACTAGGTTGAACGGGACGCGCCTCGCCAAAACGAGACAAAACTGTAAAAAAAAAAAAAGTTCAAGTAAGTTGTATTTTTTCCGGATTACAAAAAAAAAAAAAAAAAAAGGACGGACGGGGTGGGTAAGAGATTTGTGACGTCGCGTAAGACCGTTCGACAATATCCTGCTTGACATTGCAGAATTTTGGCCTCCTCTGTAAATTATGCAGCTACGATGTATGTCCTGATATGTGCCAAGCTTCAGCGATCTTTGGTGATCTGTTCCCCTCACGGTCCTTTTCAGGGCCCACAAAACTGCACCTACAACGGTCCTTTTCAGGGCCCACAAAACCAACAAAACTGTACCCTGTCAAGAAAGCCTTTATTTGTTTTCACCGCTGGGTGTGGAGGGCTGGGTGGAGAGTTGGTCCCCTCCCTCACTATGCACTGACCCTTGTAAAATATTTACCTAATCAGAGCCGGATTAACGTAGTAGCAAAAGTAGCATATGTACGAGCCCCTTTCTTTTAGGGCCCCGCGCCAATAAATATGTACATCATTTTTTGGTCATCTTCTAATACGAGCGTTAAACCAATGATCTTGTGATGTATGCCATCTTTAGCGCCTTTTCATTTGATGTTACGAAATTGTTAGAGAAAGAGCATAACAGGGTGACTTAGTGTGACTCTTTATTACTTTTATCTTAACTGTTTGCGGACAGAAGCAGTCATTTTCTTTGGATTTGTTGAAAGTCTGTACACCTTCTTTTCTGCTTCTACCTACCGGTGGGTCTCCTTTCTACTGCATTATGTGCTGGCGGTAGTCATAATAAGTCCCATTTGCCCTTTGTGAAAAGACTGTCAGATACCAGGTGGTCCGCTTGGGCAGATGCGACAAAAACGTTTTCAAATGACCAGTGCTTCTCTGCAATCTTCTGACCAAGATTTGAATACAGCTTGTGCACTCTATGAATCCCTGCGGGGGAATATTCAAGCTATGCGGTCTACGAGACATGAGAAGGCGCTGAAGATGGATAGGATACACACTGAGCAAACTTGCTTATAGCTTTACCAGGCAGTCCTTCGGGACGCGCCTCGCCAAGACGAAGCAAACATTTTACATTAAAAATAATAAATAAACAATGACCCATGCTACAACCCCGGCCTGCGAAAATGCATAATAGACTAACCCGCAACCCCTAACTGCCAAATGTACAAACACCGCCCGCAGGCGAAAAAAATACTATTGTAAGATAAAAATGTAAGAAATAGTGCGGTGCTCCAATTGGGTAATAAATTGCCAAAATATTAATTTGACGGTGAATTAACGCACAAGTACCAAATTTTCTTCTAATTCATTACGTGTAATTGTGTAAGTGACTAGTGTAATATCATGTGGCGAAACAAATAGCTAGTAATGACAAGCGATATTTGTAAAGTAGTCATAATTAAATTAACACTGATATTGTGTGCTGAGAGTTTTACCGGGGCGGGAGGGGAAAAGGCGCATACCTTAAACCCAACCCTTAACAGGTGAGCGAAGCGTGATAAGATAGGCTAAGACACCCAACCCTTAACAGGTGAGCGAAGCGTGATAAGATAGGCTAAGACACGTGTGCTTTTAATTTAATTAAATGACAGAGTGGATAAGAGATCTTACCTTGCGCGTAATGGGATAGGATATTGATATTGTGATTAAATGTTTTGTTTTCTCCTAAATTTAGTACTGATCACAAACCAGCCTACCAGCGGTCTAAATACCACCAGTAACAATTCTTAGTATTTATCGGGTCTTCGATGTTGACCTGTGCGGTCCTCTTGCTTCATCCAGAGAGAGAGTCCAAACTTATAAACATTAAGAATTAATTATAACTGGAAATACAAAATACCCAGATTTTTCATTCAATTTTATCAGCCCGCTGTGGCCAAATATCTATACATAACATTGTTCCCAACTACTGACCATTGTGTTGTCAAGTGGATTTATCCAGAAAGAATACGTGGTTTCATAATCGGCACTCAACCCCCAGAGAGAGAAAAACCGATAGGAGATACTTTCATCATCATTATTTTTCTAACAGTTTACCCACCAGACATTTCCTTTAACTATTGGAAGTACTATCTACTATCTACTGTGAACACTAGATTGCGGTAAATATTTTGCTACCTGAACTATCTGACGTGACATTATCATATCCAATAATCACCACCAAAGTAGGCGTTCCCCATTAGGAGAATTAATTATTCGTGGAGAAACGGGGGCTCACTTCGGAGAAGCACAACACTGGATTTTGTTACATGTACACTGATGGTTATGTTCAAGATGTTGTTAACCAACTAGTAGGTAAGCGAGATTGTGTGTGGCCACAGATTGACAGAGTGCGAAGAAGAGGAGTGAATATTTCTGTTTGAATAATCATTGTACCCACTTCTTTTTTTGTTCGCTAACACTGTTATTTTACAGGATAGATTAACTAGGAACTCTGTTCTTTACTTTATCGTCTATTTCTATACCTTAGCGTTAATCTTTGACCTTTTGGGGTTATTAACTTCTTGCGGGATCTTTTCTCGACAGAGGGGATGGCACCAATGGGTTTATTTTCCAAATTCTGTAACCTATGATTTTATTGATATATATGTTTGATGTTGTGAGCAATTTATATGATAATAAACTTAACAAAACTTAATTACTTGTGTTGATCAGCCTAGCCCATACCCATACTCCATTTACCATAGTTTTTTCACGCATGTGTGTCTTGTTGTCACAAAACTGTGCGTGTATGTGTGTAGTTAAACATATCTGTATTATCTGTATGGAGAGTAGGATTGTCTGAAACAAACTACAGTCGTAAAGATAGGCTGGACTAGAGTATCTTCTCAATCCAGTGACAGATTCTACCCTTAAACTATTCACTCGTGAAATCTATTTCTTATACCTTAAATCTCCCTTATTTACCACTTTGCCTATTCTACTCAGACGGGACCAAATAAATCTTAATATCTATCTAAAAATTACGACATCCACCCTCTATAACAAATAAGATTTTTAGGAGGGGGACGCCAAATTTTGTGGTCTATTCCTGGATCAACAAACGTCACCTCGAATAGTTAATGTAGAACCGAGATCTGGTGTTCACAGTCCTAAAGAAACTTCTGGTTGCTAAAACTGTTATTTATGATGGTGATGGTAAATCCTATCGGCTGGCTCTGTAGTGATTGTCGATTTTGAAACAGCGTAACTCTTCTGGATAAAATCCACTTGGATACGACTATCAAAAGTCAGATAGTGATGTTATAGGTATTACGCCACAGGGGCTGATAAAATTGAATGAATATATGGGTATTTGTAAGTCCAGTTAACTTTACTGTTTAAAATGTTAATTTGTCTCCTTGGCAACTCCTGTTCACAACTGAACTTGGGGACGCGTAAGCCAAGAAGAGGACAACATTAATCCCATTAGTAAATGTAGACAAAGGACCAAAATAGACCGCAATATACCAAAATAAACAGCTGGTCGCCGTTTGATCAGGTCTGCGAGAATAGAGAAACATTATGAAAAAATGATACTATTATATATATATATATATATATATATATAGATATAGATATATATATATATAGATATATATATATATATATATATATATATATATATATATATATATATATACACACACACACGGAAGGGAGCGAGACGATCTCTCATCCTCTCCGTCAGTCCTGATTAAAGTTTAAAGGCACACGGTGTCTCTAGCCTATCCTATCGCGCGTCGCTTAGCGCGGCGTCTCTAGTTCGGGTGAAGGTATGTGCCCTCCCCGCTCCTTTGCACGCGCGTTAACGATCAGCGCACAATGTCAGTTATTATTTAATTATCCCTACGCGTACTTAACAAATATCGCCTGTCATTAATAACTATTAGATTGTCGGCGTCTGTGGGTCGTCGTATTAAATAACAGTCACTTACTAAAATTACTCCAAATGAAATATAACGTGAATTCTATGGTCCACTATCAGTCGCCTATCATATTAATTCAGTCAGCTAAACCGTATCTTCTGTGTGAGAAAGCGGGTGATGAAATTTACATTAAACTGAACAACTGGCAAGAAATATCTACGCGTTATTTTATTTCACTAGTTTTAACACTAAGAAATCATAGTGAATTATAATGGTAAAAATTAACACATTTTAACACTTAAGCACAAATTTCTATTACCAGAAAATCCGAATGAAATCCCCACGAAGGCTATGAACACACCTTCCACAATGGTTCTAGACGACGTGTTTAGACTATCCAAAATTCTGAGCAACAACTGATAACGGTTTTGGAAAGCCACAGTTTATATACATTATGTTATTATGACCTCTAGAAGATGTTAATTTTCACACTCTTAGTGCATAGCAGAAACTCAGGAAACTACGTTTTCCCCGATAAAAGGTTTTACACTGTCTCTCGGTCGGCGCTTGCCAATCGACAACAGAGACTTAAACCATGTAACGGGTTTCTGTAGATTTTCCCCGTTTCTGGAGATCAAAGCGTTGTCTCCCCCTGTATGTACGAACATCACAGGGTCCCTCGGGAAAATATTTTGCCCGTGGTCTCACTTCAAAGAGGTCCGGTGTTTTTCCACGTGCATCTGTCTGATATCTGATGATTGACAGATCAGTTCGCGTGAGAAACTCAGGTAAACAGACCGGGTTCGCTCCCTGTTATAACTGGCAGGTCGCGGAAGTTGGTAAACAACTTAGTTTTGTTTACGTCTCAGGGAAAAGATGCGTGGATTAAAAATGAGTAAACGCAGGCTGTAAGTTGCATGGCTGTGCTAGCGAATAATAGACGCTGCGAGATTACGAAAAACTGTCAGACACTGTAGGATATATTTCCATTATACGTCACAATCAAGTTCAACACAAAAATAAGAAGAGTTAACTCTAATATCAAGTCAGTCTTATTGTATGGCTCTGAAACATGGAGAACAACATAAAACGACAATCAAGAAGTTATAGACTTTCATAAATAGGTGCTTGAGTAGAATAAAAGGCTTAAATTGATTATGACAACATTATGGATGTGGAACTGACAGATAGGACATAAACGGACCGCATGGACGGAACAGATTGGCATGTATTGACTGAAAGTCTATGCCTAGAAGGGAGCTAAAGGGAGGTGATAATGATGATTTAAAAAGACTTATATATATATATATATATATATATATATATATATATATATATATATATATATATATATATATATATATATATATATATATATATATATATATATATATATATATATATATAATAATAATAATAATAATAATAATAAATTCTTTAAGCACCAAACACGGCGCATAAGGCAGAAACCAGTGCTCTCCAGGTTGTTCGTTGTGACGCCACTCCTCTTAGCTCTTGCACATTATTTAGGCCCAACGTTCTTCCTTCTCTTATTATTGTTCTTCTGAGAGTTTCTTTTGGTCTTCCTTTTTTCCTCTTACCCTCAGGAACCCAAGTGAGCGCCTGTGGTGGTATTCTGTTGTTTTGCATTCGTAGGACATGACCGATATATGACCATCGTCTTTTCCTTATATAGTTGGAGACATATTTCTGCCTAGAGTCTTCTCTTATTTGTCGATTAGTCTTGAATTCTTTCCAACTGATGTTCATGAGTTTTCTAAGACATTTGTTCTCGAATGTATTCAGCTTGTTCTCCAATGATTTTGTTATTTTCCAACTCTCACAGCCGTATGTTAACACTGAGATAACATTTGAATTAAACAGACGAAGCTTGGTATGTATATTCAATGATCGTAATTTCCAAATGTTAGATAATATATTGAAGGCGCTAGCTGCCAAAGCAATTCTAGTATGGATTTCTCTTGTTGTGTCACCATCCTGAGTCATTTTACTGCCTAAATAATTGAAACTTTCAACTTTCTGTAGTTTTTTCCCCGTTCAAGATGATATCAAAGGTCTCGTTAGAAAAGTTCATAACTTTAGTTTTAGAGGCATTTATTTGGAGACCTATTTTAACCGAGAGATGACACAAATTATTTACTGCTTCTTGGGATTGTCTGGGTGTTGAACTTAAGAATGCTAAATCATCTGCGAAATCCAGGTCCCCCAGGAATTTTCCATTTGTCCATTTTATACCTAATTGTTCATTGTGGGTATAGTTTCTCATAACCCAATCAATAGCTATTCCAAAAAGTAGTGGTGACATAATACAGCCTTGTTTCACCCCTGTTTCTACTGTAAACCATTCTGTATTCCCTTTATTTGTTCTAACACAACATCTTGCATTGTCATATAGCGCTTTGATTATATTCACATATTTTGTTGGAAAACCATAGATTGTAAGTACCTTATACAATGATGGGCGGTGTAGACTATCAAAGGCTTTTTGAAAATCGACGAAGGTGATAATAAGTGGCGATTGCATTTCCACTGATTCTTCTATAATTGTTCTTAGTGTGAATATTTGATCAATACGTGATCGTTTCGGCCTGAAACCCGCTTGTTCTTCTCTGATCTTTTCGTCAGCATGCAATTTAAGTCTTTCTAACATCATGCAACATAATAATTTTCCAGGTACTGATAATAGAGATATACCACGCCAGTTATTACAGTCTGATAGATCACCTTTCTTCGGTAACTTTACAATAATACTGTCTTTCCATTGTCGTGGTGGTTGTTCTTCTCTCCATACTTCATTTATAATATCTAAAATTCTCAAGAGGTTGTTGTCATTAACTGCTTTAATCATTTCCCCTGAAATTTCGTCAACTCCAGCAGCTTTAAAATTTTTAAATCTTTTAACGGCTTGTTTGATCTCGTCCAGCGTGAATTCATCGCAAGTTATTGGCAAGGTGGTTGTGGGTGTTTCATTATTAAAATCAGGTGTTACTGTTGGTGGTGGTCTGTTTAGCACCTCCATGAAGTGCTCAGCCCATCTCTTCATTTGTTCTTTTTCTGTTGGTATTGAATTCCCTAATTTACCTTTAACAGGTGTTTCCATAGCAGTAGGCTGGTGACATAGTTGTTTTGTAATTTGATAAAGGCACCTACTATTACCAGTTCTTATAGCATTTTCAGCTTCTACGGCCAGTTCATTGATGAAATGTCTTTTATCTCTTCGAGTTTTTGTCTTCACTTCTTTATTTAACAAGTTATAAGTTAGTTTGCAAGATTCAACTGCATTATGTGTACTTGCCGCTAGTAGTTTAAGTTTTGCTGTTTTCCTTTCTTGTATTTTATCCCAAGTATCTTCTCTCATCCATTTTTTCTTTTTATGTACTAGGTATCCGGTGGTCGCTACAGCTGCTTCTGTCATTGCTGTTCTCAGTTGTTCCCATTTAGTATCGATTGTCTTGGTGGTGATATCGTTGTCAATTTTGCCTAAAGCATCGAAATAGTTGTTCATTTTGACATTATATTCCTCCTTTATATCATTTGATTGCAGTCTGTGTACATCTATTCTTCTATTTTTATTCGGTTGGTATAACTTCTTCAGTTTAATTCTCAGTTTAGCTATGCAGAGGTTATGATAGTGTAGCATATCTTCAATCATGTTTGTACTTCAATCCCTTTTTCTCCTTATCTCTCTCTATCTTTCAATATATATATATGTATGATGATGTCATATATATATATGGAAAGAGAGAGAGGGAGAACGAACGAACGAATGAACGAGCTTTATTTTAAAAGGATTGAGAATTGGGCATGCATGCCCGTCTGACATGAGAGAGAGAGAGAGAGAGAGAGATTGAAAGATAGAGAGAGATAAGGAGAAAAAGGGATTGAAGTACAAACATGATTGAAGATATGCTACACTACTAGATTACTCGACATAGATTTCCCCAAACACATGCTGAAATTCATCTGACAACAAGGTCGAACAACAACAAAAGCAACAGAAACAAAATGTCAACATTAAACAAGGGAACAAAAAGTTCACGTTTCACATACAATAATAATGAAGACATAGTTCAGATTAAAACGTCAATAAGGTTCAACAGGTACACATTTTTGGAACTACAGAAGATAAGATTAATGACAAAAAGGATACTGAAGTAGCAATACACATGTGAAAGGCCAACAATAAAATCTGAAACTCTAACATCAAATTTCTGTCAAGTAAATATTTAGAAGTTTGTCTACTGCTGGTTTTATCTTGTTTCATTATTAGTAAACACGGCATGTGATAATCTGTCACGGACAAAATTGTACCTGTGACGTCTAAGGTCACGTGTGTCCCAACTGTTCAAGAAACTCAACAAATTTATTAAATTTTTATCTCGGTTTGTTTCATTAAGAAAGTTCTCATCTTTCACATACAGTGACATACATAAAAGGCACACAGCATTGCGCAGAACATAAAAGATTCACCAAACAGGGTCCTAAGTCAGTGCATGCCTGGCTTGCGAAACCTTAGAATCTCGAGTCGTTTTGCTTGCGAACTGCCGCGGGAGGGATCTTTGTGACGCGTCCAACCGTAGATGGTCCTGGAATCTTGTGCCCACAGTCACACAGAAGATTAGCGCCGTCGCGCTCTTGCAGGAACACGTGCAAATATCGAGACTACACTGTAGGAAAAAAATCACAAACAACTTCAGTCGCTCATCCATCAATTTTTATGATCCGCGACCAATGTTCTCCTAAGGCACACCTGTGGGCTTCACGAGGATCGGCTCAGAAGATCTGCTTAATTGGACCCCATGGGAGGCAGACGGAAAACTGAATAGGTGTTCGGGACATGAGCCGGTTTAGCCTTCATGGACTTCTAAATGTTGGTATTTTTGATCCCTGATTGTCACATAATTTTTGGGTCGCTCTCTTGTCCACTACGGCCGTATTCTGTGACAGTTTTTGTACTGAATAATTACGTGCTTTTCAGTGGTCGGCATTCTTTTCTTTCTCTGCTATGAAGCAGATATTTGATAATGTCAAATCATTTGACACTCCTTTTAGTGATGATTCATCACATTTGCTTGGCGCTTCACAGCTTTGCGGAGATTAACGCAGGTAAAACACATATGGGCCTGGTCAGTTTTGCCTAGTTTTGTTTGCTCAAGCCGTGCCAGTCGATAAAATTACTCGCCCGCAGACGGATTTTGTGTGCGCAAGCTACGGACAAAGAAATTACTTGTCTGTGCGACACATTTTGGACAGACAGGAATGACATCATCATGTCCTGTCCACCTGTTTCAGAGACATTGCTTTAGAGGAAAGTAATATGTTACATCTGAAACACATTGTCGAAAGAGTGTACGGACGTGTCACTTCCATATATGAGAGACGTGACCTTTTGCATCACGCACAGAATTTTCCATGTCGGAATAATTTTGAATTACCCCACCTAAATATGCAGTTTTGAAACGATTAGTGGGTGTTCGAGATAGAGGAAACACCAAATTCCTGATTGGACGCCGCCTATAATCATAATAAACAACTGCGGGGGAGGTAAAGTGCAATATAACGTGACACGTTTGCAGTTTTAAGACAATGTAAGAATCGCTTGCCAAGACGAAAACCAGACTGCCAGATTCTATCTATACTATTAACCTTTTCATTTGAATGTAAAGTAAATATAAAGCTATTCAATTTAAATGTAAAGAAAGTTTTCTCTCGAGGGATTAAGCTTAATTCTCATCGAGGGTAAAGTCTGAGGTAGATGGGATGGTGGAATAGGAAGATGGGGACACATAAGTATGTGTCGGGAAACTCAATACTCAGAGGGTATTCGTTTCTCTTCTTTTACCATACTAGTTGGTGGTACCAGCTGAGGGTACTATCTCTGGAACAAGAAGGGTACAAGTGGTCTGAAGTCGAAGCTAGACACCATCATCAAACGGGACTTAAAGACGAGGGACCAACTTCGTAGACACTCACTGACACTTCTGGGAACGAGCTACGCCCTACAACCTTGACCAGTGACGAGCGGGATCAGCGATCCAGTCTACCAAGAACCAAAACATCAGAAAGAGCAAAACCGTCACTGACAGCCAAGTAACACATAAAAGCTGCCAAGTGACCTCCTTTACAAACTACCATTGCATCACATAGTGATGATAATTTTCTGATAAATAATTATTCATTTTTTTAAACCCTGTTAAAACCTAAGTGATTATTAAATCTGTTATTTGTAAATATACAAATTTAACGTCGATTTAATCATTTTGAATGTACTGCATGTTTGTCTCAGTCCATTTACTAAATACGCTCTAAACAGAGCTATACCAGAATAAGAAGAATTCCACTGAGTAAATAAGGGTTGGGACTTGAACGATGTGAAATAAATCATTGCATAACCCTTTCTTCACATAAGGCGACGGATCAGATATAAGTTAATAGTGCTCGGCCCTACGCAGCATTGTTCTTGACTGCTGAAAATATATTGTGAATTCTCCTTTGAGATAGAAGCATCATTATCCTTCTATCTACAACTCTGCCAAGAGTAATCTTATGCGAAGGTAGATACCTTTGAAGACTCATATTAGATACTCTTGAGTTTTGGCCACTGTTGGACCACTACTGCAAAACAGGCGAGGCAATTGCGTTACACTGATAGAAGATCTCAGCGTTAGAAAAGAGCAGACAGTCACAAATATGGTTATTATAATAATAGTAGTGGAGGTGGTGGTGGTAGTAGTAGTAGTAGTTGTAGTAGTTATAATAGTAATAATAATAGTAGTAGTAGTATTAGTAATACAAGTAGTTGTAGTCGTAACAGTAATTGTAGTAGTAATAACAGTAGTTGTGGTCGTAGTAATAATAGCAGTAGTAGTAATGGTTGCAGTGATAATAGCAGTAGCAGTATTAGTAGTATGAATAGTAGTAGTTGTAGTGGTAACAGTAGTAATAATAATAGTAGAAATAAAAGTAGTATTAGTAGTAGTAATACAAGTAGTAGAAGTCGTAATAGCAGTAGTAATAATAGAAGTAGCAGTGGTTGGGGTATAGTAGTAGTAGTAGTAGTAGCAGTAGTAGTAGTAGTAGTAGTAGTAGTAGTAATAGTAGTAGTAACATTGACGGTAAACAGTAGCAACAACAAAATGAGTATATTAATAGTACAACGCTGTAGCAGTAATGTAGCTCTCGGTGGTCGCCGCGGAGACTGAACACACAGGATTACTGCGCACCTCATGCATGTCGTAATAGGCAACTACTATGACATTGTGCTTGGGGTGGCCACTTTATTATGTAAATCAAATTGCTACAAATACCACCGTTACCAGATAACGGGGATTTGACACAGGCTTACATCAGGGAAGGGGGGGGGGGGGGTGTCTTACCGCAGGTGTGGTTCCATGCTCCATTTGAGCGATAATGGCAATAAAATGTATGAATCACAAGGCAGTTTGTATTCTAGAATCGCCAAGGTAAAAGACATAGAGAAGACCAAAAAAAACACATTGGTTTGATTTCGGTTTTGGACCTTTCACTTGAAAACCGGTGTTTGTCGTGTGCACGGCATACCCGGTTCAACCCCATGTGGGTTATAATTGGTGTTTTTAGTGTTCATCATTCTATATAGCATATTTCATTGTTGCTTTTCTTGTGAGTTGTCTCTTCCAGGCTGTAATTTATCTGCCGTATGTTGTGGCATTGTTTGATGTCTATGGTGTTTGTAATTTATCCTCTTCCATGATACTTTATTCGCATCTCTCACTATTGATAATCTTTTAAATGTATCGACTTGGCGTTTTTTGATTTTTGAAATGGTTTTTTTTTTGTTTTAAATACTTGTACTGATATTGTATGGACACATTTTTCATTTTTCATTCATTTTTTTTTTTTTGGGTGTTTTTTATTTTCCTTGTCATTCTCATGAGAACTAGACACAGCATAAGAAGGCTTCAGAAAACATTGTTATGAGCAGCAGGGTTTCGCTTGAACTAACTGACGGTCTATGCTCCAGACCAGTGGCGTCACTAGGGGGGTGCGTGGGGTGCGGACCGCACCGGGTGACACCATCAGAGGGGGTGACACCAAAATGACAGTCTATACAATTTTTGTTTCAGCAGAAATTTATTATTTTTTTAAATAAAAATATCCCTGTTGTTAGTTATAACCACAAAAACATTTTTCGTAAGCCCAGCTTACATGTACTATATCAAAACACCTACGTTTTTACTTCGAATTCTAATGTGTTCTTACCGAATTTTCATTTTAACCACATGAAACTATGTAAATGTAAATACATTTAGGCTGTGCGTATGATATTGTAATTTGAAGGTGTAATTTTAATTTTGCTAGTTGTTTATGTCACTGCTATTGCCATTACGTTCTGTGATATACGGGAATTACGATTTAAGAGTAACATTAGTACAAAAAACATTACTAAGGATTCTCTATGGTCTGGTACGGGAGGAGGTCCATGGGGGGGGGGGGGGGGAAGACACCATGAGTTACCGCACTGGGTGACACCAACCCTAGTGACGCCACTGCTCCAGAGGGAGGTGAAAGGAAAGAAGTATTAACAGTAGAGATCTCTAAGATGATAATTTGATTTACCGGAACCCATAGACCTGGCTGTCCCGCCACTGTTAACTTTCCCCATTGGGTGTTCTAAGATGTCTGCACGAGACACATGAAGGTTTTGGACACAAGTCCACCAAGCTGCTGATCTCACCATGTGGCTATGCTCCTGTCGTGAGACATTCTAAATACCCATATATAAATTAAAAAGTAAATGAAACCCCTAACGAATTACTTCAATAACAGGAAAGAGAAAAGGTAAAAGAGAACAGTGCTGTCACAATGGCGTACAAAAATCCCCCTTTTTCTGCTTCGTCTGCAAATCGTAACGTTTTCACGTTGATAGTAAAAGCCTACTTGTAAAGTTTCTTTCTTCTTTATTTCCCTCTCTGTAGAGTGTCAGTCTGTATGCTCTGTAAGGAAGAGTGGTGTGTTGTTGAGATCAGGCATGCTCCAGTCTACCCAGCTGTAAATGGGTAACTCACCCTAGTCCTGAGTTAGGGAAGGCAAAGGCTCCAGGGGAAGCAGGCCCTAAACTTGGTCACTTCAACCGACGCAGGATGGTGTATGTATGAAGTAGAAGTGTAGAGTGTGATTACCGCGAATGGTGTACTGTTCGTGTGCTGACCAATATAACCACTCATACACTTGTGTCTACAAGGCACCAATGCAGACTGCTGGAATCTTTGTTTACTCAATTTATTCAGACGTACACACTGGGACATACGAGTACATCATGGTATGTTGACATATCAATTTGTAGGTATACATAGCAGATCTGAAGTCATGACACATTCAGAAATAATGGGCAGTACATCAAAAGTTCAATGTCATGATATATTATGGCCGCATCCCCCTATCTGACTAAACGCGTCAGTGAAGGCAGATCGATAAATAACTAAAGTTACTTGACGACCATAGTTTGTAGTATATATTATGAAACCACGAAAGAGGGTTTCTAGCAAGATTGAGATCTCCCTGTCACTGTCCGATAATAGGATAAATAATCTGTTCTCTTGGCAGTGATCAAAACATATGATGACCGAAATCTAACATGGCTGCCTCCCTGAGTTGTCGTTCACTCATTCATAGGAAGGAGAATATAAGCCAGAGTTAATTTATAATGGGTATATAAATGATTTCATAAATGTTTCCATACAGCTCTACGGTGATCAGGTTAATTCACGTAGCCATAACCGCTGTAGGAAAGTCTGTCATCTTTGTCGATACAAAACACGACCCTAGCGATACGAAGCACAATGTTCCATCTAGGTCGAATCGACATGAGATCATCAAAATAGGGTCTGGCAATACATGGAGTCCGAATTATACATTGTACCGTACCTTAGGAGAGTCTCTAACATAAACTATAGTAGAGATACCATCTCCTTTAGAAGAAAACCACTTCCTGAATCATATTTCCTTAAGAATCTACCAGCCCTTTGAAAAATGCGTACCCGCCATTATCACGGTACATCGGAACTCATCACGACTTGTCAAGACAACTCATACTTCCGCTAGACCGGAATAATAAGAATCTAGTCCCGCCTACCCATCCAAAATATACAATATAGGACTGATTCTACTTGTACTAATAATATGTAATACATATGAATTCAGGCCATAAACACAATAAGCAAATTAATATATTTTCTGGCCCTAAAAAATAAGTACAAACGTAAGCGCAATATCCTTGCGCCGGATCAATATCCAGAACGATTACTCCTATAATCAAAAGTGTGAATCAAACATGGATTCTCTCGCTTTTACTATAGACAGCATTTTCATACACAAATGAATGAATGTCTATATTTTTTTCATATTAAATAGCCATATCGATTTTTGTAATATGTGCGTCAAAATATGCACGCAACAGATTACCACACCCCTCGGGAAAAAAAAAGGTACATTTTTTTTAAAAATTGATCTAGGAGCAACATACAATAGGCTCACAACGCACCAATACAATGCGCAGATGATAAGCATAAGTTTTATGACCTTAGAGAAAGTACTTCTCTAAGTATAAATATTTCCAGAGAGGTGTCACCAACGCATACTACAATATTAGCAATGACACAATTTCCACATTAGTTTATACATAAATTTCATCTAAGATATCTTAACATCATGATCATCAAAGACGAAAAACATTGAAAGATCAGCGGTGAATAAATATCAATGAACCGCTAAGTAGTGTTACAATCAATATATGATATATTACATATGTGTACACATTTCAACATAGAAACAACTGTATCAAAGTTGTATAACAGTTATGAATCATGTGGGCATCTAGACAAAATATCTGCCATCACATTTTCTGACCCACGGATAGCTCGCACCGAAAAATGAAATGGCTGTAGAGCAATCGCGTATCGCGTTGATCTCGCGCTCTTCAGATTTTTACTCTGAATAGCCGTAAGAGCTTTCTGGTCAGTTTTCACAATGAAATGCGCGCCCAGAAGAAATCTTTGCAGTTTAAGGATTGACCAAACCATAGCCAATAATTCACGGTCTAAGACCGAGTAATTCTTCTCTGCGGCATTTAATTTCCGAGAAATATACATCACAGGATGCAGAGTTCCAGAGTACTCTTGCATTAGTGCAGCTCCAATCCCGGTGGATGAAGCGTCACTACGAAGAATAAATGTCTTATCCTTAGAAGGCAATACTAGGATAGGTGAAGTAGAAAACATAGTTTTAACCTTATCCAAAGAGGATTGACATTCTTGAGTCCAATGGGCTACATTAGGAGACCCTTTCTTTAGCAAGGAAGAAAGAGGTGACATAATGGAGGACAGATTCGGGATGAATCGTCCATAAAATTGTATTAGACCTAAGAGACTTCGTACTTGCTTTTTAGTCTTAGGAATAGAAATGTTAAGTATCTTACTTGTATTATGGTCTTCTGTTTTTAGGAACCCATGACCAACACGGTGTCCTAAGAAAGATATTTCGCTAAAACCAATACATGCTTTCGATGGTTTCGCTGTCAGGTTATGCTCGCGTAAGATAGACAATAGTTCATTTATACCATTATAGTGATCGTTCCAAGTATCACTGAAAAGACAGATGTCATCAAGATACGCAATGACATCTGAGCGATGAGATAGGATTCGACGCATCATGCGTACAAATGTTGCAGGGGCGTTCATAAGACCGAAAGGCATGAAATTCCATTGGAATAGACCCCTAGGCGTCGAAAAAGCAGTAAACGGTTTGGCGTGTTCGGATAGTGGAACTTGCCAATATCCCTTAGACAAATCGAGTTTAGTAAAGAAGTGAGAATTCGATAGTCTCGTAAGTAGCTCTTCTAGTAAAGGCATTGGTTCAGCATCGAATTTAGTCACTTGATTCAATTTGCGATAATCCACGCAAAGACGTATGTTATTGTCTTTTTTCCGTACTATAACCATCGGCGAAGAATATGCTGATGTAGATGGTTCAATAATTTTTAACTCTATCATCTCATCTAACTCTTTCTCTACCTGTGCTTGAAAATGTATCGGGATAGGATACGGTCTGACTCTTATAGGACTATGGTCAGTAAGAATAATGTCATGTTGAATGACATCCGTTTGACCAGGAATGTCAGTAAGGACATCCTGAAATTGTTCTAACAAAGTAGAAACTTGTTTCTGCTCTCCTGGAGATAATTCTGGAGAAATTGCAACATCTTTCCATGATTCATTAGAGTGAAGAGGAATCATTGGAAAAGGTAAATTTACATCCGAGAAACTCGTTTCCTCATCCTGTATTACTGACAGAGATGAGTACTGTCCATGTTGGACTGGAAAATCGTCCGTTGCCTGGAAAACAGGTTGTAAATAATCAGGACGTTCATGGAATTCCGTGAGCATGTTGATGTGGAAGGTTTTACGCTTCCCGTCAATATCGACGATATAGTCAACATCGGAAACTTTTGATATTATATCGTACGGACCTTTCCAAGAAATGAGAAGTCTATTTTCCCTACAAGGTAGCAAGACAAATGCTTTGTCACCTGGACAAAGTTGACGCAAACATCTCTTTTTATTGGCAAATTCCCTTGCCTTCTGTTTCGCAAATTCAGAAGAAGCAGTTGCCAATTTGCATGCTTCAATAATCTTGTGTCTAAGTGCGATGACATATTCATAAGAGGATTTTGTGTCATCGACAATATTATCAGCAGATATAAGATCATGAAGTAAGGACATAGGACCTCGCGGTTTCGCGCCAAAGACAAGTTCAAAGGGAGAAAATCCTGTATGTTCGTTGGCGACCTCTCTATATGCAAAGAGAGCCGCGGGTAAAACCCTATCCCAATCCTGAGGATGATCTTCTGTTATCTTACCTAGTAGGTTTTTCAGAGTTCTATTCAAACGTTCCACCATCCCATTGGACATAGGATGATAAATACTACTCAGCGATCTCTCTATCTTCAGAGTCGACATTACTTGAGACATGGTATCCGATATGAGTTGGGTACCATGGTCGGATAATATTTCTGCTGGAAACCCCAGACGAGAGCATCTGCGACATCAGCAGTAGTTATGCTCTTTAGAGGAACAGCCTCCGGCCAACGTGTGCACATATCAACACACGTCAAAATAAATTGGTGTCCTCTCGCAGACTTTATCTTAAATGGACCAATGATGTCTATCGCCATTTTTTGAAATGGCCGAATGGGAATGTCTGCAGCCTGAATAGGTGCATCATGGCGTGGACCTCTGGATTTAATCTCTTGACATACTTTACAAGATCGACAATAGATTCGTATGTCCTTATTCACAGCAGGCCAAAAGAAAGATTGAAGAACTCTAGCTTTAGTACGGGAAAAACCCATATGTCCAGCACACTGCGAATCATGAGCGTGCTGTAAGATTTTAACTCTCATATTTTTAGGCACAAGGATTTGAGAATGAATGGACTTAGCGGAGTCTTGTACCATACGTACAAGTACGCCATTCTTCATCGTAATCCAAGATTTACGATTAGTATCCTTATTCGGATCACCTTTTGTTGCCAGAGTAAAGAATTTCTTTAGAGTAGGATCATCTTCCTGCTGTTTGATAAAGGAATCGTGGGAAATCTCCAAGGGATCATCTCGGATCTGCGCATCATTATCTTCAGAATGTGAAGATTGAGGCATATTAAGAGCTTGAGCCCTAGTGATTACTGCATTAGCCGATTGCATATTAACATTTTCCCAATTAGAAATTTGCTGTGGAGTGCATTCTTTCACCCCGTGAATGCGACCGATGATAAGATCAGCGATCGGATTCGGCAAGAGACATGCTTGCACCTCTCCTGTAAAGAAAGGCGTAGCAATATTGATAATGGCAGTGGAGTACTTCTCCAATGTGCCACCAAATGTTACACATTTGACTATATTGCCTGTAGCTCGAGAAGGATTTACGAGTGATTGCCTCACTCCAATGGTAGTGCACCCCGAATCGAAAAGAATTGATACCGGAGTACCATCTATTAAGCCCCTATTAAAGACAAGAGCACCCCTTCCATTATGCGCAATTGACGCATGGAGAGCGGGAAGCGGGTGACCGCAGCTTAAAGTAGACACTGTGGTTGGATCGAATAATGTTTTGCATTGCGAACACTCAGATGCTCTAGCAAAATCGAAAGCGGAATTTGCTACACTGTTGGAGTCTTTTTTATCATTATTCTGATTATCGGTGTCGTGGAACTCCTGTTGTGCAGAGTTAGCCTGGTAATAAGATTTACCATGTCTTTTGTGTTGTGATCTACCTCGGTTATAATTGTCTCTATAATTATTATTGCCTCTGTTATAACCCCTATTTGGGTTTGAATCATAATATTCATGATCATAATCATCACGCTCGTTATATTGAGTATCCCTGTAATGTTGTTTCTGTTGTCTCCATGAAGCACTTGGGTAGTTCCTATAGCTACTCCCTTTTCGAGAATTTCTAACATTATGGGTACCTCTCGCGTGTCGAGGACTATCAGCCCGATTCCAGTTCTTCGAAGAAAAACCCTGATTTGAGTGGTTATCTTGGTTTTGATACTTACAGTAGAACTCCATTTATCCGAACCCCATGGGACCGAGCATCGTTCGGATAATCAAATGTTCGGATAATTGGATTACATAATGTATCGAGTACATGTACACATATTTCTAAAAATAATTAACCATCACAAGGAAATTACACTATAAAACATATTTACTTGTACTGTAATAATAATACCCACACTGTATTAGATCACTGTATCACCAAAATCTTTCATTACATTTTGCAGTGCATGTACTACTTGTATTAATTATTTTTTTTTAAGAAAGAGAAATGTTTTCAAAATAACATTACAAACGATTCAAAACCAGGCGCAACTTACGTATATATGTACTTGCACAGATGTAACCCACTATTTAAATTAATGAGGAATCCTCTTTTGCACCAAACTGGATAGTCTCCTTTTGGCTGCTAAGTCCCGCATTCTCTTCAACAGCAGAAGCTGTATAGGACAGCTGTCATCTTCTTGCTCGTACCAAGCCATCGCTGTTTCTAGTGCTATAAAGGCCTCTTCAGGACTTGGTCGACGTTTTGGGTTTTCTTCATAATCTACAAGTACATCATGTACTTCTGAGGAGTCTTCATCATCGGTCACTACATGTATTTGGTTTTCTTCTTGCACAAAAGACAAAATTTCTTCGTCATTCAAAAACTGAAAACCAGAATCATTATCATCTTCTAGCCACATGTGTGCATCATCTTTGTCACAGGCCGAAAATCCGGGCATTGCTTGAAACAGTTCCACAACTTCATTTATACAATCATCATTTGTGTCCACTACAGTAGTTTCATTTCCTCCTTTTTTCCTAAGCAATCTATTCCAAGCCTTGTTGAGATTATCTTGTGACAGGGTGGTCCAAGCATCAGCTAACATATATCAGCAGTCTTTGAGATTAAGCTTTTTGGAAAACGCCACCACACTTTCTTCATCTTCAGCCAACAATAAACGACGCATGACTTCCTTCTTGTACAACGTTTTAAGCTTTGCTATAACACCCTGATCCATTGGTTGAATCAGTGCTGTTACATTGGGAGGCAGAAAAATTACTTTAAAATTTGCATCAACTGCATTCAATGTATCCGTCTCTGGATGAGATGGTGCATTGTCCAGTAGAAGAATTACTTTTCCAGTTTTCTTTTCTTGTTCTCTCAACCTCTTCACATTTGGGATGAACTGATTTGTATACCAATCAAGAAATATTTCACTATTCATCCAAGCACTCTTCTGTGCTTTGTAGCACAATGGGAGACATGTCACATTCTTTAAACAACGTGGTTTTTTGGCTTTACCGATCATTAGCACCGGTAAACGATGACTTCCACTGGCATTCGCGGCTACCAAAATTGTTACTCTCTCTTTGCACTTTTTAAACACAGGGGAAGCTGCTTCGCGCTGAGATGCAAGTGATTTTTGAGGCAATGATTTCCAGCATAAGCCAGTCTCATCGGCATTATACACATCGAGTGAATAATCTTCTTCTTCCAAAAAAGCCAAGAATGTTTCTTTAAAATTTTCAGCGGCAGTTACATCTCCAATTCTCGTATGCCATGACGAGATTTAAAGTTTCTTAACCATCCCTGGCTAGCCTTAAAGTCAGGAGGACAGTCAAGTTGATTGTTGAACTGAAGTGCCTTTTCACACAATAGAGAACCAGAGATAGTTTCCCCTTTGCTTCTTCTTTGCACAAACCATATATACAAAGCCTCTTCCAATTTCAAATCTTTCGCATGTCTCATGGTTTACGTTTCTTCGACCCATTTTCACTATCCAATTTCGGTGCAAAACTCATAATTTTATCCTTGTTACTTTTGATGTCAGAGACGGTAGCTTTCCCAACATTGGAAATCCTCGCAAGTGAAGACACAGTTTCACCTTTTCCTAGTCTCTTGATAATTTCTGTTTTCGTTTCAATTGACAAAACATTGCGGTTCCTTTTATATGCTTTAGGCCTTCTGGAAGATTCCATATCGCACAGAGAAATACTTGCACACCAAAATTATTCTGCTGTAGTAGCAGACACAATTATTTTAAGTTGAACTGTCTGTTTAGCCAGTGTTCTGCGTAGAACGCATACGTACACTAGATTGGTAAACCAGATATTAACTGACTTTATGATCTGACTGACTTCCTGTACGTAAGCGACTGACCATTAGCCCATTCCATCCTCTACAAATTGTTCGCACACATTTGAAGCTTGCAGCATCAAAAGATTCAAAAATAAAGTCTAACATGACTGGTGGCGCCTGATTTTTTTTTTTCTCGAAAAAGTGTTCGGATAATTGGATGTTCGGATAATTGGGGTTCGGATAAATGGAGTTCTACGGTATTCTAATTAACCTTTTTATCAAATTTATTTTTAGCTCCTTGGAATTTATGTGAGTAATTCTGATTATACTCTGTTGCCGAAGCAACTGGCATACTCTCTTTAATGTTAGAGTTACTAAGAATCATGTCAGGGTGTGCCGTGGCATACTGGTCACAATATTCTTCCATGTGCTTTATTGTACCAGGTTTACGCTCATGTAAGAACTCTAGGAATGATTTATTTACAGAAGACATGACCTTGTCTCTTAGCAATAAATCCGTAAGACCATCAAATGTTTTCTCTGTTTTGGATAATTCAATCCATCGTGAAAGTGTAATTCGTGCTTTTGAGATGAAATCTGAGAATTCTACACCTACCTCAGGTCTCATTGTTTTAAACAAAAGACGGTAACCTTCCTCAGACAGCTGATATCTCTTTATCAAAGCTGCCCTAACAGCATCATAATTATCTTTGTCGGCCTCTTCAACAAAATATAACTTACTTAGGGACTCCCCTTTTAGATTTTCAGACAACTGATTCACATACTGTGATTTGTCAACATTATGAGATCGACAAGCCCGTTCAAATCTAGAAAGCCAAAATGTTATGTCATCACTGGTAGGGTTAAACGCTGGTACCTTGACCTTGTACACAAAGGGTTTACCATTACCACCAGATGCCTGATTAACATTACTCATACATGTCAATTTTAATTTCTCTAATTCAAACTCATGTTCTCTTATTGCTTTTCTCTCTTCAGCTTCTCTATCTAATCTTCTCTGTTCTGCAGCAGCTTCTAATTTTTTCTGTTCTGCAGCAGCAGCAACTTCTAATTTTTTCTATTCTGCAGCAGCAGCAACTTCTAATTTTTTCTGTTCTGCAGCAGCTTCTAATTTCTTCTGTTCTGCAGCAACTTCTAATTTTTTCTGTTCTGCAGCAACTTCTAATTTTTTTCTGTTCTGCAGCAACTTCTAATTTTTTCTGCTCTGCATCAGCTTCTAATTTCTTCTGTTCTGCCTCAAATCTCCTTTCCTCCATTTGCATCTGCAATTTCTTTAGTTCAGCAGCAGTATCAGCTTCTTTTTTTAATCTTTTTTCTTCAGCCAGAGCTTTTTTTTCTTCAGCAGCAGCTTCTCTTTCTAATCTTTTTTCTTCAGCCAGAGCTTTTTTTTTCTTCTATTTGAAGTTTTCTCTCCTCAGCCGCAGCTTTTTTTTCCTCAGCAGCAGCTTTTCTTTCTTCAACAGCAGCAGCAGTTTTTTTCTCTTCTGCAGCTAATGCTTTGTCATATTGAGCAACAGCCCATTGTTCTAAGTCTTTTCCAGTCTTATCAAGAGATTTTCCTTGTGCAATGAAATAATCTAATGTAGACATATTGTCTTCTTAAATCAGAAACCTGAAAAAGTAAATAAATTACCCTATTTCACTTTAATGGGAGACAAGTCTATACCATAGACTTAGTCTTAGTCCAAACTTGTATGGTTTATAATAACCAATGATAACTTGAGTACCTGTGGACAACAATAACTGTATCTCAAATACTGTGGGGACAAGCCTTACAAAGGTCTTGTATACCTCAATGTAATCAAAGATCACTTGAGTACCTGTGGAAAAAATATGTCCCTTTACCAATCACTTTGGGAGACAAGCCTTACAAAGGTCTTGTACATTTTGTTTTATAACAATAACAATCATAAAGTACTGATCTGTACTATACTATCAGTGTATACCACTATACGTCATATGTCAACTAAAGACATTACAAAGGACAAACAAGAAAAGACAATATGAACACATTTGCAGAGATCAAATTAAATTAAATAGGAGGAATGAAAAAAATGATCACAGAAACCGTGATGATAACTGCCATAATATAACAAGACAAATAACGCCACAGTGTATAAACATAAGGGTGTAAAAAACTGAAATGAAAGGAAAGATGAGACCTACAATTATACAAACAAATCAAACAAAACTAAGGAACACAAAATTATTAACAAAAACAACGAAGAAAAGAACACCTCATCACAACTAACAGAAATAGCAGCAAATTGTTGCTAACAAATTTCCAATTAAGAAAATGTGTACCTATAGAATACTAGTCCAGACCAATGTCACTCGGCATACCTTGTACTAGTCACACAGAACATAAACTAATTTAATACATAACAAATAACATGTAAGCATAAATAGCATATAGCATACAATATAATTTATGTCATGAATGGAATGTGTTGCAGGTATAGTGTTGTAAAGCAGGCACAGTTTATTTTAATACTAATAACTTGCCACTTTATTCAGTAATAGATTTAATTTTAAACTATTACACTGTCAATTTTTTCTCTGTTGAGCATATGAAGATCCAACGATGAACTATGCACTTTATGTTCAACAACACTGTGATTCTTCTGTACGTTGAGAAATGTCAACAATACTGCTCCAGATATTTTCTACACTTGATACCACTGTCCTGTGTAATACTGTCTGTACAGCGAAAAACTGTCAACAAGCGCTGACCTAGATACAGCATCCTATCGGTAATACAGGTCAAGCTGACATCGACTGTATAGCTTTTTTTTTTTTTTTTTTTTTTTTTTTTTTTTTTTTTTTTTTTTTTTTTTGCGTTCGCCCGCTAATACTCGAGGCGAAATCTCAGGTTATTATTTTATGTCTAACCTGACATTGATTTTACGTGAGTATCCCTTTATTTCTTGTACAGAGACAGGTGTCCCTCGCCATTCAGGCAAATACTCGCCGATTTCGGAGGTACCCATTGCAGCTGGGTCGGCTCAGGAGCCGCCAGTCCCTGGTCGACGACACTCCTTCAAATGTGCTTCCAGGTCTCGAGTTAATCCAGTCCAAATCCCGGTCGACGAAAAATCCTCAAATGCCGTCGCCCGGGTTTGATCCCTGTATCACCCGGTCGCCAGAGCGGTGTTCTAACCACTACGCTAGCGCGGCTCCCGACTGTATAGCTGTCCTACTGGTGTTGATGTGGTCAAACAAATGTTCTTTTAGCTGTAAACTGTGATTCTCAACACAAAACTGCGTAAGCTGGACCCAGGAATCTGGCTCGCCACTGTAAAGTTTCTTTCTTCTTTATTTCCCTCTCTGTAGAGTGTCAGTCTGTATGCTCTGTAAGGAAGAGTGGTGTGTTGTTGAGATCAGGCATGCTCCAGTATACCCAGCTGTAAATGGGTAACTCACCCTAGTCCTGAGTTAGGGAAGGCAAAGGCTCCAGGGGAAGCAGGCCCTAAACTTGGTCACTTCAACCGACGCAGGATGGTGTATGTATGAAGTAGAAGTGTAGAGTGTGATTACCGTGAATGGTGTACTGTTCGTGTGCTGACCAATATAACCACTCATACACTTGTGTCTACAAGGCACCAATGCAGACTGCTGGAATCTTTGTTTACTCAATTTATTCAGACGTACACACTGGGACATACGAGTACATCATGGTATGTTGACATATCAATTTGTAGGTATACATAGCAGATCTGAAGTCATGACACATTCAGAAATAATGGGCAGTACATCAAAAGTTCAATGTCATGATATATTATGGCCGCATCCCCCTATCTGACTAAACGCGTCAGTGAAGGCAGATCGATAAATAACTAAAGTTACTTGACGACCATAGTTTGTAGTATATATTATGAAACCACGAAAGAGGGTTTCTAGCAAGATTGAGATCTCCCTGTCACTGTCCGATAATAGGATAAATAATCTGTTCTCTTGGCAGTGATCAAAACATATGATGACCGAAATCTAACATGGCTGCCTCCCTGAGTTGTCGTTCACTCATTCATAGGAAGGAGAATATAAGCCAGAGTTAATTTATAATGGGTATATAAATGATTTCATAAATGTTTCCATACAGCTCTACGGTGATCAGGTTAATTCACGTAGCCATAACCGCTGTAGGAAAGTCTGTCATCTTTGTCGATACAAAACACGACCCTAGCGATACGAAGCACAATGTTCCATCTAGGTCGAATCGACATGAGATCATCAAAATAGGGTCTGGCAATACATGGAGTCCGAATTATACATTGTACCGTACCTTAGGAGAGTCTCTAACATAAACTATAGTAGAGATACCATCTCCTTTAGAAGAAAACCACTTCCTGAATCATATTTCCTTAAGAATCTACCAGCCCTTTGAAAAATGCGTACCCGCCATTATCACGGTACATCGGAACTCATCACGACTTGTCAAGACAACTCATACTTCCGCTAGACCGGAATAATAAGAATCTAGTCCCGCCTACCCATCCAAAATATACAATATAGGACTGATTCTACTTGTACTAATAATATGTAATACATATGAATTCAGGCCATAAACACAATAAGCAAATTAATATATTTTCTGGCCCTAAAAAATAAGTACAAACGTAAGCGCAATATCCTTGCGCCGGATCAATATCCAGAACGATTACTCCTATAATCAAAAGTGTGAATCAAACATGGATTCTCTCGCTTTTACTATAGACAGCATTTTCATACACAAATGAATGAATGTCTATATTTTTTTCATATTAAATAGCCATATCCATTTTTGTAATATGTGCGTCAAAATATGCACGCAACACTACTGCATCACTACACGCGTTTCAAAAAATAAAACGTGTACTGCATTTCTTAGAAAAACCTTGAGATAGGCGCTGAGTGATGACCTAGATTTAATATTTCATTCATTCCATTTTATACACGGCGTAACTAAAAGACAGATGAAAGTAGGATAGAGAGAGAGGGACGACTGAAGGCAGGAAGCATGCAACACTAACACGCGTTTCGCGATCAAAAGTGAACGCAAAATCCATGCGTAAGGCATGAAGCACTAACTTTTTTTCAAATAGTCAGTGATAAAAAACACTACTACTACAAGAATCAGGTTTAAAAACATGAAAAATTCTTATTAGGAAATATGAAATTCTACTGATTTACATCTAAGCTCCTGACTTTAGTATGACATAACAGTGGAAAAGGCAGGACAGGTGGCGGTTCTAAACAACGAAAAGGAATAAAGAACAAATATACGACTATCTTTGGAAAACACATATTTTGAACGCCGCCATGTAGCTCACTTTAACTTATATATTATTGTACGGCCGGACTTGCTAACCAAGAATATGTTATGTGTTACGCCTTTAGTCTGTTAATAAAATAGTTATGGCCAAAATACAATAGTGGGGGTGCCTGACAGCATGGAATCATTTCTGCTCATAAAATTTTTTTATAACGTGTTTGAAAAACATTACGTTACGGAAATAGCCTACCATGTTAACTCCTAATTGATTGGCGGGAATGAGATGTAAGACTAAACACGATTAGTTGGACTGCAAATACTAGTTTAGTTGTTAGGGGAAACGTGAGAAGGGTAATATTTTTTTGAAAAGTAGGTAAACATGGCATGATTGGTTAGAGCTGCCAATATACTCAATTCAGGGCGTCTGTTCCGGGCCACATCTTGTAATAAACCTACTAAGAAACAGTGCGTTGAGCTCCAGTGCATATTTTTTCTAAATAAAAGCCTGGGACAGAGGCAGATCGGAAGTTGTGCCTATTCATTGCCAGTCAACGAAACTGTTT
This sequence comes from Oreohelix idahoensis, assembly GCA_024509875.1. Taxonomy (NCBI): domain Eukaryota; kingdom Metazoa; phylum Mollusca; class Gastropoda; order Stylommatophora; family Oreohelicidae; genus Oreohelix; species Oreohelix idahoensis. The sequence goes on along the minus strand of JAMPIV010018725.1, from coordinate 379,542 downwards.
ATTTTTCCATGAATTGTGGTAAGCTTGAAATATTTGATATCTTTTTAATGAAAATTGAATGTGAATTGATAATTTATGTCTGTCTATGTGTGTGGTTCAGTGGCCAACATGAGAATAGCCTAAATATTGCTCCAACCTGAATAGGAGGTGTCGGAAAAAAGTAAAACTGCATGGGATTGCCAAACAGTACACTGACACCTATCTTATGGACTAGAAAGAAATAATGCTGGAATTGCAGAGGCGTAGTAACCATTAGGGAGGAGTATACTGCTGTAAATTGTTTCAGATGAAGCTAGCAGTGGCCTACAGCACTGAACGCAAGTGTTTGTTATGTATTGTGTTCAGTGTGGAAATAGAGTGTAAATTAGTTTTGAAATAGGAGGTACCACCTTCTTGTTTCAGGGACGGTGGTCCTAAGTCATTGAGGCAGCATTTGGCCTGAGTTGTGCTGAATCCTGAGGCTGACAGCATACTCCTTGGTCCAGATAGCGACCAGTGAGGTGGCTCCAGAACTCATTGAAGTAATCGAGCAGAGGAGTCTTTTCCTGCAGTCATCACGAAAGTTAAGAATTTGTGGACAAAGGAGCTCAACATTATGTCCCCCCCCACCCCCCTCTAAAATTTACAGTAAATAAAGAGGGCCTATAAACTGTTTAAATTGACAGGAACTGTGAATTTTCCCCAATAATATTTCCACAAGGATCAAACACTTGAAGTCATGAGGACAAACAACACTCTAGCTTGAAAAAACAAAACCAGTATTAACTCATATTACTACTTCACAACTTACACACATAAGATAAGAATAATAAAATATGTTAATACCAAGATTATATTGATAAACTGTGTACATACTACTTGTAATTATAATTGATTGTGATTCCTGGTTCACTGTGTAGTTGAATCAGGATATCTCTATGTAAAGGAATTAATACATAGATATATTTGACTTTTAAAACTGACTCAGTTAAGATGGTCTTATAGAGTGTTACATGTGTGTGATTGTCACAGTGTTGTAAAGTGCTGTGAAATAAATTAAATTGTTTATGTGTCTGTTGTTGTTGTGACTTACACTTCATCATTTGCATAACCCTAGACATTCAACGTAGTCATCACAATATTCCAGAATAATTCTGACTGAGATATAAATGTGGTAGCAAGTAAGGTCACCTGTAATACATCACACTTATTAGATACAGATACCTTCACAGCTGATCTCAGTCAGCACACTAAGCCCCCTATAAATATTTATATCATCCCACTTTACCACATATATTGGGGTCCGGTCCGGGATATTGAACTTTCTCCTGTTATATATATTGGGAATTATAAGAATTAAAAGGTATCCCTGGGTGGAATTAAATAAGGTTGAGCTCTCAGTGCCTGTGGTGTCATTAAATAAATAATTATAGATTATATTGTTTAGTTAGATATTATTTACATTTACCTGTTAGAAAATGGCGGACCTGGCCAAATTTCGATCTGCTGCTGTACAGACTGCAAAAGAGTTAGGAATGGGCGGGCAAGTTATGATTGCTTATGTCACTGCTGAATGTGACAAATATATTGAACGGGAAGAAAGAAGATTAGAAAAAGAGGCCGAAAGAAAATTAGAATCTGAAAGGTTGGCCGAAGAAAGAAGATTAAAGGCTGAGGCTGAGACTGAGACTAAGAGGTTGCAGATTGAGGCTGAGACTAAGAGGTTGCAGATTGAGGCTGAGACTAAGAAATTAGAGGCAGAAGAAAGGAGACTGGCTGCAGAAAGGGAAGACAAGCGATTAGCTGCAGAAAGGGAAGACAAAAGATTAGCTGCAGAAAGGAAAGCAGAAGATAAGAGATTACAAAGGGAACATGAGTTACGACTAAGGGAGTTTGAGTTTCAAGGCCATGCTCCTGAGAATGGTGCCAGTCCCTTTACCTCCGATGCTACTGCTAGTCAGGGAGCCTCAACCTCAGCTATGAATTTTCATTTAGATCATTTTGTTGAGAAAGACGATGATATTGAGAGCTTTTTAAATAGATACGAACTATTAGCTACCACGTATGGGTTAGAGAGAGAAAGGTGGAGCTTAAAGTTATCTCAAGGACTTCGTGGGGCAGCTTATGAAGTTTTTGCCAAAATGAGCAGAAGTGATCAAGAAAATTATGACATGCTAAAGCAGGCTCTGTTGTTAAGATATGAAAAGAACGCAGAATTTTATAGGAAAAAATTTAGGAACGCTAAACTACTGTCAGGTGAAACCTATCACCAGTTCTCTACACGGTTAGAGACATACTTGGAGAAATGGACTTCTCTGGGGAAAACCCAAGATCTTAAGGAAATGGTCCTTATAGAACAATTAAGAGAGTCAATGGCTCCAGACCTGAGAAAGTTTCTCATGGAACAAGGTGCAGAGAGGCTGGGTGAGTTGCTAAATGTTGCTGAAAGGTATCAAGCGGCTCAGGCAGAGGTAACAGGCAATAAAAAGAAACAGGTAGACAATTTTAAGGCACCACAGAACTTTAATAAATTTGATCCCAGAGATCAAAACAAAGGTAAGCACCAATTTGATAGGCCACGGTATGACAATAAAAATAAAACCCCACAATTCGATGAAAGGAAATATGATGAAAGAAAATCTTTCAATCAAGGGAAAAGGTGGTGTAAAAATTGTAAGATGAACAATCATGACACTGACTATTGCAGAAGGAAACCTGTGTATATGGCCACCTGTTACGTACATTTATTACCTAAGGGGGTAGTCTTCGGTCCTGCCAAATGTACGCACCAGTCTTAATATAGTTATATTATTTGAGCGTTCGATTGATTCACGCACTGACGTGCACAATGCAGTGTGAGTTGCTTTGGACGCACGGGTAACCTAGTTTAGGGATTGTGACGTCATGTTTTGAACGGGGTAGTTCGGACCTTGTTGATGTCCGAGATATATTTCTTGGAAATTGCTGGCAAGTTTGAAGAAGCCATTATGTTATATTGATTCTACTGGTATTCATGATGAAACCTATAGTAGAAGTATCAAGTAAGTGTCGCCCCAGGTCATATCAAATATTTATTGAATTAAATTAAAGTATTAGGCTGCTCCTAGTTTGATCTAGCGGGAATTCATCATAGCATGTCATTCCTAGAATGGACAGACGGAGTCGTTAGCCCTTTTGAATTACCGTAGAGGGATGATACCTACGAGTGAACGACGTTAATTGATTCGTATGCTTCACATGTTTTATATGCCGTATTTTGTCAATGCCAAAGTCGTGGCATGGATTTTGTGGAGAGGTTAGTTAAAACCCAAATACTAACCCAGATGTAGCTTCATGTTTACGCCATTGATAGTATACTTTTGAACCTACGTGGTAGGAAGGAAGTCTTGGATCAAGACAGTCTTTTGTTGGATGAATGCGGGATTCAGTGATATGGGAATACGTATTTAGTTGGATTGTCCTCAGATAAGGTCAACGGACATTTTTATCTTACTGTTTCAAACTTAGCATGAACATTACTGGATTCTTATTACGTGAATGTAAGGAAGGTGTTTGAAAGGGATCTACCGCTATACCTGACCACCATCATAGATGTACATAATTTTTGTCAGCGTATCATTACTATGCATCCATGTTGATTGTCTCCGTCAAGAACATTGTCTCGTATTGTTGAACGTATACTGTCAATAAATGATGTTAAACTGTACCACCCGCCTTACAGTTTGCTTCAGTTCACTTCAGTTCACAGCAGGCCTTGGTGGATGTGCCTGAAGTTATGCATCGTTATCTGTTGAACTAATTTTGACAGTTTATTTGGATTCGCGTCTTATCAGCACGATCTTACCGTCATATGTAGAGACCCCTGCAGAAAAGGTCCTAACAGTAATTGGTGGATACATAAAGAGAGTGCAACAGTAATTGGTATGCCAGTGTGTCTTGAATTACTCAGGATTCAACACGGGAACTACCTCACAAGTTCCACAATAGTCGAAAATACGTGGATTTTCTAACAGTACATACTCCGGATAACGGCTACCAGAAGGTCAAGGTCGACAGTGAACCTCCACATCAAGTTCTACATGGTATGACTACGTTGGACCTCATCTTTTAGTCCTCATTACGTGCGAGCAGTACTCAAATACTCAAGGCGAAGTATTTCGAAGTCTCAAACGTACATCTACGGAGACGAGGCACATTTTTTTTTCTTGCACGCGAGATAAGTATTAACGTGGTATCGTTGTACGCTTTATTACGTTTAGCTGTGCCTCGTGTGATTATGTCCACCTATAAACTTTTCATGTTGCTTGTTCTGTGTTTTATATTCGTCGTGGGAGGTAGGGAGGTTGATCTGACGAACGAGATCCATCTCGAAGCCAATTCGGGCTCTTCGTCAGACGTTCTGTAGGGCTCAACTTGTAAGTTTCAATTGAGCGATAATTCCGGTACAAGGCTAGAAACCTTGCCGAAGTTCCGATCGCTAATTGTTCCTTATAATAGTATCTGTTTAGCTGTTCCGTCAAGTTTTTATTGTTGTTCTCGTAGTTATTTTTACTCGTATTTTAGTTTTATAATGAATTTTGTTTGTATTATGCGTCCTTCTAATCTTCCTGTCGTTCAGTTTTTTTACAAAACCTATGTTTTTACACTGTGTTGTCAATTGTCTTGTGCATTATTGGATCGTAGATGTCATCGTAAATTTTTACGACATTCTATTTTAGTTCCACATTTTTATTTTATTTGATTTCTACGACTGTAGTCATTTGTCTTGATTATCGTGTCGTGTCAGTATTGTGCTATTGTCTGTCACGTTATTGCTTTCACACCATTTCATGTTATAAATTACATTATTGATTATTAATATTATTGCCTATTATATAACTTGATTTTACCGTTCTAGGACAGGAACGAAGACCACTAGTTGTAGTAACACTTTTAAGTAGTATTATTACATAATAATATTGAATAATGTCTACCTGGGAATATTTTATGTCCCAAGCTAAATCCCTTGGTATGACTCCTGATGAGGCAACAGCTTTTGCAGTTGTTGAACATGCCACGGCTCAGAGGTTTATGGTATCTCATGTACAGTATCTCATTAATCTAGGGAAATCCCGTGGTTTGTATAAAGAGAAGCTCAGAGAATTCGTAGAAGAAGAAAAAATTAAGAACCTACTCCAGGAAAAGGGTGTTGGCTACCCAACAGCTGTCTCTGTCACACACTCACTAGTCAACGGGTTCAAGCGCATGTTGGCTATTGCTGTTGAGACAGACTACACATTTAATGAAGCAGAAAGGATCAAGGATTTATTAAAGGAACAGAACATAAAAGTTTTGGATAAAAAAGTAGCAAATCTTGATTTGACTGATCAAGAGCTCAGGAATCTTCTATGTCAACAGGAGAAAGTGTCTCAGGAAAAACAGATAAATATTGAAAAATTACTCATGGAGAAACAAATGAAGTACGAACAAAGAAATGACACGGGAAGGACCAATTTTTTGGATGATATTGCTGAAGAGAGCAAAATAGAGGAATTGTCGGAACTCCTGGAAGATAAGGAGCTAGTGATTAATAATTTAAACGAGAGAGTAAGGACTCTTACATTACAGGCCGAGGTTACCAATACAAACTTCACGTCCTTACAATTGGAGCTAGAAAATTCTAAGAAATTGTTGGTAGATGCATTGAAGAAGAATAATACAGATTTTAATGGCCAAATTCATGAGAAAGATTCTGTTTTTACTAAGAGGATTGATGAACTTATGACTAGTCATCATAGTGCTATCGAAGCACTCAAACTTGAACTTGGGCAGGAGAGAGCTAAGGCTTTAGATACTATCAAAACTCTCAAACAAGAAATTAGTAACCTTAAATTAGAAACTACTTCTCAGATAAAAAAATTGAGGTTGGATTTTAAAGATATAAAAATTAGAAAGGGAAATAATAAGAATGACAATATTTATAAGGGGAAACAATTCAAACAAACTGCTTCACTTATTGTTTCTTCGGGCCAATCTTCCAGATCAAAAGATTTTGGTAACAATAATTTTAAATATGATCAAGGAAATTATAATAAACAAAACTGGAGATCACGATCTCAGGGTCCACAAAACATACAAGGTTTTTGGAATAAGTCATTTAACCAACATCATAACGTTAATTATAATAATTATCGGACTCATCCAAATTTTAACTCAAGCAGAAAGGACAATAGTGGCAATTTTAATGCAAATAATCAGAATCGATCGCGTCTAAGAGATAGACCGTCGAGTAAGACACGTAGACATTCTAATGTCTCTTTAATTGATACACAGGCTAACATTGAACAGGGTAAAGTAGCTGAAACTCACAATGCTATGTCTTGTTCTCTTGATTGTACCCAGGTGAAAGACTGTCCAGAATGCTCGACTCTTTTCCAGCCCAAGGCGATCACGACGCTGCGCTGCGGACAGGTTTTGCCAAGTCTCCCGGCTGTGTGTACGGCCATTTCAGCTACACACGATGGACCGGGATGCCTTCAATTAAATCATGGATATTTAAATGGCATTCCATGCTCTCTTTTATTTGATTCAGGCTGCAGTGCTGTGGGAGTGCGGAACTCTTTGGTCGACCCCGCCTGTGCAACTGGAGAGACCATCCAATGTGTTACATTTAGTGGGACAGTGGAAACATTTCCCACAGCCATTATTGATTTAAATACACCATTTTTTTCAGGAAAAATCCACGCCTGTCTTCTTCCGAATCCAATTTCTGATGTCATCCTGGGTCGCATACATGATATAAAGGAATGTACCCCACAGCAAATTGCTGAATGGGAAAAGCAGCATATACAGGATGCCTATGCATTTAAGTCTATACCTAGAGTTGTGTCACATGCACAAGCTATTAACATGTTGGGTAATGCTAATGTATCGGAATCTAGTAGTGAAAATGATTCCATGGTTCATTACGCCACTGTGGCTAATGGATTACAACCTTTACGACATGCTTCCATTCTTAAGAATGATATTAAGGTTTCAACGCAACCTGTGAAGACTAGTAAGTCATTCCGGGGGACATATACCTTCCCTCGACTTGATCAGCAGGCAACTGATCGTAAGAAAAAAGTTACGTTTGTGAAAAAGGAAAATGATGTTCCTAATAAAAATAAGAGTGGTTGTAATTCCGTTGGGAAAATTAATACCAATAAGGTTGCCTGTAAGATTTTAACTTTGCCCAGCAAGCAGGTGTCTACGACATGCCGTACACCTACACCTTTGTCTGGCATAAGTAATAATAATCAAGTACAAAAGTATGGTACATTTAAGAATAATCCTAAAGGTATAAATAATAAATATTATAACGTACCTAAGAGGACTAATGTTACCCATCAACCTTGTTCACATTCTTGTGACTACAGTACCACTTATATTGGTAGAGGTGCATCTTCTCGCACCATCCTTGTGCAAAATCTGCCTCAGCGAACTAGTTGGCAAGCACTAGGAGATTTTCTCAACCACACGGCAGACGTTAGGTTCGTGCGTCTGTTACCTCATACCAATAACAGGTATGGTGACGCCGTGGTTACTTTTAGGACCAATCGAGATGCTCGCATGGCTATCGAGCGGGACAATGGTGTGTATTTCCACCACCATTCTCTCCGATTACAATTGGTTCCTGATTCTGCGTCACGCAGATAGTAACCTACTATATTGGATTTTGATTTCACATTCTTTGATGACTCAGCCTATGCAGTCATCATCTCTTTCTTGTAATGGTTATTTGTTCTTTTTCTAGTTCTCATGAACTTTTCCTATGGAATTTTATGCCATTCGGATTAATGTATGCGCCAGCTACCTATGTACGCATGATGCGCCGCATATTGTCTCATCGTCCCGATGTCATTACTTATATAGATGACATCTGTCTTTTCAGTGACTCTTGGGATGAACATATTCATGGATTAAAAGCTTTACTTTCTACCTTACGGGATTATAACTTAACAGCCAAACCTTCAAAGGCTTTTGTCGGTTTTCATGACATCTCATTTCTGGGTCACCGCATAGGTCATGGTTTCATGTATACAGAAGACAGTAACGTCTCTAAAATTTTAAACATCTCAGCACCTAAGACAAAAAAACAAGTTAGGTCGCTTTTAGGACTAATACAGTTCTATTCAAAATTCATCCCTCATTTGTCTACTATAACTGCACCTTTGTCGCCTCTACTGAAGAAAGGCACATCTAATGTAATAAAGTGGTCGCAGGATCACCAAACGGCGTTAGACTATATAAAACAATTTTTTTCAAATGCACCTTTTTTGAGGTTGCCTAACAAAAATCTCACCTTCATTCTTCGCAGTGATGCTTCTTCCTACGCTATCGCTGCAGTTTTGATGCAGGAATATAACGGCACCTTATTTCCGGTGATGTACGTGTCCAGAAAACTTACGGAGAGCGAACTCAAATACTCCGTTCTCGATAAGGAGCTCCTCGCATTAGTGTGGGCAATCACAAAACTGGAACGTTACCTTCTCGGTTCATACTTTGTGGTGGAATCTGACCAGAAAGCTCTTACCGCACTGAATACAAAGAACGTTAAATCATCCAAGTCAGCGCGTTACGCTATAGCGCTTCAACCATTCAATTTTGAAATACGAGCTATTCCTGGAGTGAAGAATGTGTTCGCAGACTGTTTGTCGAGATGCCCAAGCGAACTTGTCGAAAATAAACCACTTCCAGATGTTGAAACATCCTCACCGATAACATGAATAACTTTGTACATTATCATTGATTGTACATCTATAAAGACTGGTTATATAACTGAAGTATTCGTATAAGTATAACTTTCATGATATACTTACTTGTGGATTATAACATTACTTCTTGTGTGGTAACATTTTGTTAGTGCGGGAACATTGATACTATAGTAACGTTTTATTAGAACGGGAACAGTGGTATTTGAGTAACATTTTGTTAGAACGGGAACATTGGTGCTACAGTAACTTTTTATTAGTATGTAAACATTGTTGGGAGCGACAAATATACATTTGTTATTCCTATGGAACATATTACACTACATATCGTGTTCGAGAATATATTTTATCGTGTATGGAACATTTAGAACATCATCTCGTCAATTACTAACTAGTTGTAACTGAACATTGACTTATTGATAGTGATCTTGTAATTACTTAGAATATATTAGTAACTGGTTATTTGTTGGTAATTAAGAAATATATTAATTAGAATAATTCAATTTAATCTATTTAATTGATTATGGATCACACACATACTAACTTTCTTAGTTGTCACGTAATACCTGCATTCACGGGTCTTAGTTATGATATCTCACTGTTAGATCACTAGTAAACCTTACTAGTGTTAGAAAACATTAAGGTTGTTGATTCTTAAAGTGTTTAATTTTGCATTGCTTCATTTTTGCACATTGTATTTTCAATTTTTCTGTTTTATTGATTCTCTTATCATTGATCATAATCAGTGTTGCTGTTCATTTTCATTTTTGAAAATCATATGTTTCAAATTTCTTTTTGAAAACTTAGTTGAATTTTATTATCATCTTTTTTTTTTTAATGGTTTTTTCATTTTTCATTTTCAACTTGTTTTTACTTCGAATATTACCAATCGTTCCAAAGTAGGTCGATCGTGGATGTGTGCTTTAATGCATACTATCATTTAGTTATATTGATTTCGTTTAATATTCTTTTCTTAATATGATGTAACTTTATGCATTTCATATCTTGTTGTAGTTTTGACTCACCTCTCTCGGGTACTAAGTTCAAAAAAAATTAATAGAATTAATTTTTTTAAGGGGAGGTAATAAGGGAGCTGTTACGTACATTTATTACCTAAGGGGGTAGTCTTCGGTCCTGCCAAATGTACGCACCAGTCTTAATATAGTTATATTATTTGAGCGTTCGATTGATTCACGCACTGACGTGCACAATGCAGTGTGAGTTGCTTTGGACGCACGGGTAACCTAGTTTAGGGATTGTGACGTCATGTTTTGAACGGGGTAGTTCGGACCTTGTTGATGTCCGAGATATATTTCTTGGAAATTGCTGGCAAGTTTGAAGAAGCCATTATGTTATACTGATTCTACTGGTATTCATGATGAAACCTATAGTAGAAGTATCAAGTAAGTGTCGCCCCAGGTCATATCAAATATTTATTGAATTAAATTAAAGTATTATTAGGCTGCTCCTAGTTTGATCTAGCGGGAATTCATCATAGCATGTCATTCCTAGAATGGACAGACGGAGTCGTTAGCCCTTTTGAATTACCGTATAGGGATGATACCTACGAGTGAACGACGTTAATTGATTCGTATGCTTCACATGTTTTATATGCCGTATTTTGTCAATGCAATGCCAAAGTCGTGGCATGGATTTTGTGGAGAGGTTAGTTAAAACCCAAATACTAACCCAGATGTAGCTTCATGTTTACGCCATTGATAGTATGTTTTGAACCTACGTGGTAGGAAGGAAGTCTTGGATCAAGACAGTCTTTTGTTGGATGAATGCGGGATTCAGTGATATGGGAATACGTATTTAGTTGGATTGTCCTCAGATAAGGTCAACGGACATTTTTATCTTACTGTTTCAAACTTAGCATGAACATTACTGGATTCTTATTACGTGAATGTAAGGAAGGTGTTTGAAAGGGATCTACCGCTATACCTGACCACCATCATAGATGTACATAATTTTTGTCAGCGTATCATTACTATGCATCCATGTTGATTGTCTCCGTCAAGAACATTGTCTCGTATTGTTGAACGTATACTGTCAATAAATGATGTTAAACTGTACCACCCGCCTTACAGTTTGCTTCAGTTCACTTCAGTTCACAGCAGGCCTTGGTGGATGTGCCTGAAGTTATGCATCGTTATCTGTTGAACTAATTTTGACAGTTTATTTGGATTCGCGTCTTATCAGCACGATCTTACCGTCATATGTAGAGACCCCTGCAGAAAAGGTCCTAACAGTAATTGGTGGATACATAAAGAGAGTGCAACACCACCCTTCAGGACAGGTCGACCTCAAGACAGGAGGAGGATATTATGTTGGATACCACTCCAGAAGAGATGAGGAAGGCACAGGCTGGGGATAAGACCCTCAAGCCTTGTTTCAGGAAATTGTCAACTTGTCATACAACTCCAGGCAAGGGAGATTTTTACATGAAAAACAAGTTGATGTATAGGAAGACTGGAGCTAGATCCAAAGGTCTGGGACAGCTGGTACTTCCTAAAAGATATAGGGCAGAATTAATAAGGAGCCTACATGTGAAACCAGATGGGGACCATGAAAAAATAGGTACCATCATCCAAAAGGTGGCTCACAATTATTATTGGCCCAAGGCAAGGTGGGACATTGAGAATTTTGTAGAAAGGTGTAGCATAGCACATGAGGGAACACCCACAAGTGGGAACATTGATCAGGACCTGGACACGCCATGGGGCAACCGTAGGCCTGACAATAGAAGGAAAAATAAATTTGATAAAGTGGACCAAATGGAATGGGAAGCCCCTTTTCACGGACAAGCTTCACTTAACTGTTTTACAATGGCCACTATGCAGAGAGTGCAAAAAGATGTCTTACCCCAGGATAAGCCGAAAATCCCTCAATCGGACTTAAACAAACTGGAGGAAGAAGATGTAGAGAGGAAATCTCTCATCAAGAATTTTAAGTGGGGAGAAAGCCCCAAGAGGAAAATTGGTAGCGGTCGTTTTATGCATGATAATTCTGGGAAGAAAAATCATCACTATAGCGCTTCTAGTGGAAGAGACCATACCGGTGCATGGACAAATAGGTCCACAAAATTAAAGCTCCACATGTAACGCTGTTAAGAACGTGGACTGATGAAAAGGCAGAGGAAAATATTACATCCTCATACCAATATGTGAATGAGCTGACCACTCGTTTAAAAACTGGCTGGAAACTTGCCAATGAAAATTTGAGACAAGCCAGGAAGAAACATGCTGCCTATTATAACAGGAAAGCTAAAAACAGAGATTTGGCTGTGGGAGAGAAGGTACTGCTTCTTCTACCCGGTAGTCAGAATAAGTTACAAATTGGATGGCAAGGTCCATATACAGTTCTAGAGAAGGTGTCTAGAACAAATTATAAGATAGATAAGAAGGGGAAAGAAAAAAATCTATCATGTGAATCTCCTGAAGAAATACTTGGAAAGAGAAAATCAGGAAGAGACACACTTGTTGCCATGGAGATGAAAAAGGAACCACTTTCATCATTTGAATATCCATTACACCCCTGTGAGACAGCGGCACAGGTGAAAATCAGTACACATTTAACGAAAAATCAGAAAGAGAGAGTGAAACAGGTTCTAGATAATCATACAGAGGTGCTCACAGACCGACCAGGGCATACGAACTTAATGGAATATGATATGAAACTGATAGACTCCACACCTGTCTGTATGAAACCCTATTCGATTCCTTTTGCTAAGGAGAAAGCTTTGAAGGAAGAGATAGACTATTTGTTGAAGGAAGGAATTATTTCACACAGTGAATCTCCGTACAGTTCCGGTGTGGTGCTCTTAAGGAAACCCTCTGGAGAACATAGACTCTGTATAGATTACCGGAGACTGAATGCTATTACAGAAGGACAAGTGGATCCATTGCCGGATACAAATCAGTTGTTTGCCAGGCTAAATAAAGCTAAATATTTCTCAAAAGTGGATCTGAGTAAAGGATACTATCAGATTTCAGTAAAACCTGAGGTTAGACCATACCTAGCTTTTAGTACCTCAGAGGGACACTATGAGTTTAACAGATTGCCATTTGGATTGAAGAATGCGCCTAGTGTCTTCTCTAGAATGATGAGAAAATTATTGGACCCTCTGAATAATCCATGCATTACAAATTTCATGGATGATATCCTTATAGCAACAGAAACATTTGAGGAACACATTGACTCTCTGAACATGCTGTTTAATCGACTTAGAGAAGCGAATTTAACAGCCCGACCAACCAAATGTTGGATGTAAAGAATTAGAATTCTTGGGACACACAGTCTATCAGGGAAACATGACCCCTGACCCAAAGAATTTAGAAAAACTAAAGAAAGCCCCGAGACCACAGACCAAGAAAGACGTGAGATCCTTTGTCTCATTATGTGGTTTCTACGAAAAGTATGTCAAAAACTTTAATTCCATATGTGCACCGTTAACTGATTTGACACGTAAAGGAAATCCAGATCGAATTACATGGACACCACAATGTGAATTGGCTTACCAGGAATTGAAGGAAAAGCTTACAAGCAAACCTATTTTGAAACTACCTGACTTAAGTCAAGAATTCGTAGTAAGAACGGATGCCAGTAATATCGGGCTGGGTGCGACTTTGTTACAGAAATCAGATGCATTAGATGGGGAATTAAGCTCAGTGGCATATGCTAGCAGAAAGTTGAATAAAGCTGAAACCAACTACTCAACTAGCGAAAAAGAATGTCTTGCAGTAATATGGGCGCTAAAGAAATTCAATATTTATCTGTATGGGAAGGCATTCAAATTGCAAACGGATCACAAACCCTTGTCGTTTCTAGCACAGGCTAGGCATGAGAATTCTCGTTTACTCAGATGGTCTTTACTTATGCAGCCATTTGAGTTTAGCATAGAGTATATATCTGGAAAAAACAAATCTGGGAGCGGATTTTTTAAGCCGCCATCCGTGTGATGAGAATCACCGTAAGCCCCAGAAATAATAATAAATTTCTCTATGTGTATATAGAATTATAGACTGACATATAACGTCTGTTTTAAGTGGGGAGAATCTGTCGTGAGACATTCTAAATACCCATATATAAATTAAAAAGTAAATGAAACCCCTAACGAATTACTTCAATAACAGGAAAGAGAAAAGGTAAAAGAGAACAGTGCTGTCACAATGGCGTACAAAAATCCCCCTTTTTCTGCTTCGTCTGCAAATCGTAACGTTTTCACGTTGATAGTAAAAGCCTACTGCATCACTACACGCGTTTCAAAAAATAAAACGTGTACTGCATTTCTTAGAAAAACCTTGAGATAGGCGCTGAGTGATGACCTAGATTTAATATTTCATTCATTCCATTTTATACACGGCGTAACTAAAAGACAGATGAAAGTAGGATAGAGAGAGAGGGACGACTGAAGGCAGGAAGCATGCAACACTAACACGCGTTTCGCGATCAAAAGTGAACGCAAAATCCATGCGTAAGGCATGAAGCACTAACTTTTTTTCAAATAGTCAGTGATAAAAAACACTACTACTACAAGAATCAGGTTTAAAAACATGAAAAATTCTTATTAGGAAATATGAAATTCTACTGATTTACATCTAAGCTCCTGACTTTAGTATGACATAACAGTGGAAAAGGCAGGACAGGTGGCGGTTCTAAACAACGAAAAGGAATAAAGAACAAATATACGACTATCTTTGGAAAACACATATTTTGAACGCCGCCATGTAGCTCACTTTAACTTATATATTATTGTACGGCCGGACTTGCTAACCAAGAATATGTTATGTGTTACGCCTTTAGTCTGTTAATAAAATAGTTATGGCCAAAATACAATAGTGGGGGTGCCTGACAGCATGGAATCATTTCTGCTCATAAAATTTTTTTATAACGTGTTTGAAAAACATTACGTTACGGAAATAGCCTACCATGTTAACTCCTAATTGATTGGCGGGAATGAGATGTAAGACTAAACACGATTAGTTGGACTGCAAATACTAGTTTAGTTGTTAGGGGAAACGTGAGAAGGGTAATATTTTTCGAAAAGTAGGTAAACATGGCATGATTGGTTAGAGCTGCCAATATACTCAATTCAGGGCGTCTGTTCCGGGCCACATCTTGTAATAAACCTACTAAGAAACAGTGCGTTGAGCACCAGTGCATATTTTTTCTAAATAAAAGCCTGGGACAGAGGCAGATCGGAAGTTGTGCCTATTCATTGCCAGTCGACGAAACTGTTTATTTTTCCATGAATTGTGGTAAGCTTGAAATATTTGATATCTTTTTAATGAAAATTGAATGTGAATTGATAATTTATGTCTGTCTATGTGTGTGGTTCAGTGGCCAACATGAGAATAGCCTAAATATTGCTCCAACCTGAATAGGAGGTGTCGGAAAAAAGTAAAACTGCATGGGATTGCCAAACAGTACACTGACACCTATCTTATGGACTAGAAAGAAATAATGCTGGAATTGCAGAGGCGTAGTAACCATTAGGGATGAGTATACTGGTGTAAATTGTTTCAGATGAAGCTAGCAGTGGCCTACAGCACTGAACGCAAGTGTTTGTTATGTATTGTGTTCAGTGTGGAAATAGAGTGTAAATTAGTTTTAAAATAGGAGGTACCACCTTCTTGTTTCAGGGACGGTGGTCCTAAGTCCCTGAGGCAGCATTTGGCCTGAGTTGTGCTGAATCCTGAGGCTGACAGCATACTCCTTGGTCCAGATAGCGACCAGTGAGGTGGCTCCAGAACTCATTGAAGTAATCGAGCAGATGAGTCTTTTCCTGCAGTCATCACGAAAGTTAAGAATTTGTGGACAAAGGAGCTCAACATTATGTGGCCCCCCCCCCTAAAATTTACAGTAAATAAAGAGGGCCTATAAACTGTTTAAATTGACAGGAACTGTGAATTTTTTCCAATAATATTTCCACAAGGATCAAACACTTGAAGTCATGATGACAAACAACACTCTAGCTTGAAAAACAAAACCAGTATTAACTCATATTACTACTTCACAACTTACACACATAAGATAAGAATAATAAAATATGTCAATACCAAGATTATATTGATAAACTGTGTACATACTACTTGTAATTATAATTGATTGTGATTCCTGGTTCACTGTGTAGTTGAATCAGGATATCTCTATGTAAAGGAATTAATACATAGATATATTTGACTTTTAAAACTGACTCAGTTAAGATGGTCTTATAGAGTGTTACATGTGTGTGATTGTCACAGTGTTGTAAAGTGCTGTGAAATAAATTAAATTGTTTATGTGTCTGTTGTTGTTGTGACTTACACTTCATCATTTGCATAACCCTAGACATTCAACGTAGTCATCACAATATTCCAGAATAATTCTGACTGAGATATAAATGTGGTAGCAAGTAAGGTCACCTGTAATACATCACACTTATTAGATACAGATACCTTCACAGCTGATCTCAGTCAGCACACTAAGCCCCCTATAAATATTTATATCATCCCACTTTATCACAGCTCCTTACGGCGCCACCTCTGATTGGGCGATAAGAAGCTCTGACAATAAGCAGAAGAGAAAAGAACATGCCGAAAGAAACACCAGGCACACAAAATAAACAAACAAACAGCTGAGGGTGTTCATCTCAGGCAGAGGCGTATTCCCATAGTCATTAATGACTGAAAGGGAGTACTACTATAAATACTTGACTACCTCCAGATGACGCTCTTCAAACTTCAAAAATCAATAACATGATAGTCTCTAGGATAAAGCTCTTGAAAAATAAAAAAAGTCAGTAACATGATATCTCAAAGATGACGCTCTTTAAATATCAAAAATCAGTAATTTAATATCTTAAAGATGACATTCTTGATATCTCACACATGATGTTATTGATATCTCACACATGGTGTTATTGATATCCCACACATGATGTTATTGATATCTCACACATGATGTTATTGATATCTAAAAGATAATTGATGCTTTTTTTTAGCTCTAAGATGATGCCATCTACATCCAACAGGTGATGCTCAATGACGGTTCACACGTGTCCTGTTTATGTTATTGAAATATTAAGCAGGGTGTATGTTTGTCCAAGCGTGCTCTCGCGCTCTCATACAGGAAATACAGACATATACATACACAACACAACTTAAACTGGATACCAATAAAGATTAATATAAAACGAGCAAGTGGCCATGTGACAAAACGTCGATGTGCATGTACTTTTGAGCCCCTTTCTCACTCCTTCATCCCCTCCGGCAGTATCACTTCTTTTCTTCATTTTCGTCACCGATCGCTTTTTATTTGGCATTTTTCATGCACCTTCATTCCTTTTGCTGTGACCGGACCCCAGACTTGTTTACGTTCCGCCAGGTGAATCGTAACAATACTAGGTTAATTACACCGGTCGTCGGGTGATATGTTTATCTCGAGTCGCCTAGCCACCTTTGTTAGCGACACTCTTTATTTCCCCATATTGTCGCGTACGAGTGATGAACAGAATGCCATATTGTCTGTCTAAGAGATCCGTCTGGCGGAGGCACGAAAACACAGGTGATAATGAGATACTAGCTTCCGCCGGGCCATCCCTATGTAATTGCTACAGATACCCTGTCTGGGGGGAGACAATATTGGAAGGTAGCATCTGGACATCACATAAGTTTGTGAGTTCGCGGAAGTATTACAGCATTATTATAAAGAGGTCACGCGATGGAATTTTAAAATGTAATATTTTAAAACACGCAGGGGAGGTTAAATTAAACACCCCGACCCATATAGTTCACAGCTTTCGATTGGATTGATTTGAGAAGCCGGAATAGACTTTGACTTTCATTGGAAAATTTGTCGGAAGTACAATCTGGGATTTGAACTTAGAATGAGAGATTAATCTAGCAAAATCGGAGTCACAAATCAAACTGCATCGCAACGTCAAATTAGCAACTCCCAAGAGCCAGAGAAACATAGGACTAAGGATTCTAAAATTATAAGTGACAGATCAGAAGTATTTGGGCAACTTTAAAACTTAAAAGTAAACCCGCATTTTAAAATACCAAATATGGAAACTTACAGGACCAGGATCGAAGTATTTGGACAACTTTAAAACTTAAAAAAGTAAACCCGCATTTATAAATACGGATACTGGAATCCTTGTCACGGATTGCCTCCCCTGTTTTGCAGTAGTGTTCCACCAGTGACCAAAACGCAAAAGTATCTAAAATGGGTCGTCAAAGGTGTCTACCTTCGCAAAAGATTACTCTTGGTAGCGTTTTAGATAGAAGGGTAAAGACGCTTCTATCCCCAGGGAGCTTTCATAAGATACTTCCAAAGTCAAGAACAATGCGGCATTGGCTGAGCAATTATTAACTTATTATCGGTCCGCCGCCTTTTATGAAGATTTAAGCAATGGTTATAGCCCGTATAAGCCCCCAGCTGGTGTAAATCCAGCGAAATTCCTTTTTATATGTATTAGCTCTTGTGACGTATAACGGAAATATAGCCTCCTGTATCCTACAGCCTTTCGTGACCTCGGCGTAGTTTTAAGATTCGCTAACTAAGTCACTCATTTCTCTGCCTGTCTGACTCACCTTTTAATCCACGCCTCTTTTTACTGACCATAACAAACTAGCTTGTTTACAAACTTTCGCAACCTGTCATTCATAGCAGGGGCGAACCACGTTCATTTACGCAAGTTTCTCACGCGAGCTGATCTGTCAATATTACGATAACTGGCAGATCGCACGTGGAAAAACACGTTGAAGAGTAACGGCCTTCGAAGATTCTCTATAAGGGGAGCTAATCCTTTGATGTTCGTACCTACAGGGAAACATAACTCTGCGATCTCGAGAAACAGGGAAAATCTCGGACGGAAGCCCGCTGCACGGGTTAAGCCTCTGTTGTCGGTCAGCAACGGCCAACAGAAGCGACCGTTAACCTTTTATCTGGGAAACGTAGTTTCAGATTTCCCTGCTAGGAAAACAGAGTGTGAAAATTCACATCTTCTAGAGATCATAACAACATGATCGTATATAAACTGCGTCTTTCCTAAAATCAGTATCAGTGTCGCTCAGAATTTTTTCGGAGAGTCTAAACACGTTACCTAGAACCATTGGGAATAGATGTGTTAATAGTTTCGTGGTGTTTTCTTTCTGGATTTCTGGTAATATATAAATTTGTGCTTAAGCGTATTAAAGTGTTAAAAGTTTTAGCATCTTAAATTCACTGTGATTTTCTAGGTGGCAGAACTAGTGAATTAAATAACGCGTAGCTATTTTTATTCCAGATGTTTCAGTTGTAATGTTAATTTAATCACACGCTATCACACATAAAGAGACGGTTTATTTGACTAATTAATACACTAGGCGACGGATAATTGACGGAATAGAACTCACGTTTATTTCATCTTATGTAATTTAGTAAGTGACTGTTGTTTAAATATCATACGACTTAACAAACCGACGCCGACCCTCTAATAGCTACTTAGCGACAGGCGATATTTGTTAAAGTGCGCGTATGGATAAATTAAATAATAACTGACCTGATAGGAATAAGCTAGAGACAACGCGTGCTTATATGTAGATATTATTAGCAGTAATTTTTTCGTAATGTTCCTATATCCTTTAGGAATGACCTGATCAACGGCGACCAGCGTGTTTTTTATTTGGCTTTATCTTGGGCCTTGTCTCCATTTTACTGATTGGATTAAAGTTATCTTCTCTGGGCTTACGCGCCTCCCAGTTTAGTTGTGAACAGGACGGGCCACAGAGACTAACGAACATTTTAATAGTAAATTTTAACTGGACTTACAAATACCCAGATATATATTTTTTGCATTTTATCAGCCCACTGGGGTGTAAAAGATATAACAATTCTCCCGACATTTGATAGTCGTTTCCAAGTGGATATTTATCCAGAAGAGTTACGCTATTTCAGAATTGGCAGTCACCAGAGCCAGCCGATAGGATTTACCATCATCATCAAGTAACAATAATTAACAGTTTTTAGCAATCAGATGTGTTCCTACTGTTTACGGTGAACACCAGATCTCAGAGAGTCTCGGCATTAACTATCCAAGGTGACATTATGTATTCAAGAAATCAACCACCAAATTAGGCGTTCCACATAAAATTTAATTATTGAAAGGAGGGACTGGGGCCCAATTCGGACGATAATTACTCCAGACCTTAAATACATATTCATGGATTATACATCCAACAGATTGTTTCAGCAAGAATAGGGTAAGAAGCGAGAGTGTGTGGCCACGTATGACAGAGAGAGAGAGAGAAAGAGAAATATACCTGTCACAAAAAGTAGGGGATATTTTAAGATGATATGTATTATTTTACAAAAGAGTGGATTTCGTATTTTAATGGTTGTATGGACATATCGAGCACGCTTTTCTCAACTATCACGTGCAATATCATGTTGACCTAGTGACTCGTGATGAGTAAGCCAATCCCAAGAACAGAGGTGGGGCCCATCCGTAAAGTTCTCACATTATTCTTTTTCACAAAAATGCGTGTATCTCGGGTTTGATGAACACTACTCACCATGGACAGGTATAAAAAGACTCTGCAACAGATACAATTTCTTTTCTTCGTCATGGAACGTTTGACAGAACAGCAGAAATGGATAGGCATAGGCATGTTGCAAACCGAAGTCGGCAAGTGGATGTTGCTCGGAACCTCAATGTTTCACAGTCAGTTGTCAGCAGACTGTGGAACAGGTATCAAAATTTCCGCACAGTGGCTGATCTGCCTCGGACTGGCCGCCCAAGAGTCACTACACGCCGCCAATATCAACTTCTTGTTACTCAGGCCCTCAGAACTCGGACTCTAAATGCTACTCAACTTCAGCAACACTTTCAACAGACCACTAGGATCCGGGTCTCAACTCAGACAGTAAGAAACCGTTTGCACCAAGTGCAACTGGCCTCACGCAGACCGTTTGTAGCTTTGCCCATGTCACCACAACACAGGCGAGCAAGAATGGATTGGTGCCAACGTCATCATCGGTGGACTAATCAACAGTGGGCATCAGTGATGTTTTCTGATGAGTCATGTTTCGTTTTGGATTTTCATGATCGTCGAATACGTGTCTGGCGACGGCGAGGTGAGCGTTACCAGCCTCCTGCAACTGTTGCACACAACCGTTATGGAGGTGGCAGTGTAATTGTGTGGGCAGGCATCTGTATGAATGACAGGACCGACCTTCACATATGCCAGGTCAATATCACAGGGCTCTACTACCGTGACAATATCATCGAGCCTATCGTTGTGCCATTTGCTCAACGGCACAGACCAGATTTCATCTTCCAGGATGACAGTGCACGTCCTCACCGTGCTCGCGTCGTCCAAGATCACCTTCAGATGCAGCATATCCGAACGTTACCGTGGCCGCCGATGTCCCCCGACCTGTCTCCTATTGAGCATTTGTGGGACCTCCTGAATAGACGCGTCCAACAACGTCCAGCCGCTCCACAGACTCTTCAGCAGTTAGCCCAGGCCCTTCAGCAGGATTGCAGAGAATTCCTCAAGACAACATCAGAAGGCTTATTTGCAGTATGAGACGTCGTTGCAATGCATGTTTAGCGGCAAACGGGGGCCCTACACGTTTTTAGAAATATTGGAATATTTTTGTGAAAATGAAGTACCTACCCCGCCTTGGTTGCCAGTGCGACTAAAATCATGCGAGCAAAGCCATAACACTTCTTATACCGCAAATGTCTTGTTATGATGCTTAAGTTTACTTGTACGAAGGAATAAATGAATTAATTTGAAATACATTGTCTTTGGATAACTTTTAAATTCAATATCCCCTACTTTTTGTGACAGGTATATTTTCTTTAGTACAGGAAACATTATACCATCGGCACTCTGTTTGACTATTGTTTAATTTTATTGGATAACGTTTAGTGGGAAATATGTTCTTTGTTTACTGTCTATACTGTAACCTAGTGCTAACCTTTAATCTTTGGGGTTATTAACTTGTTGGGTTCTTATCTTCTCAAGGAGGGGATGGCCTAGGTATTCTGTTATTTTTCTATGCATGTAATTCTGATTTTATTTGATCTTTCTTTTAAGATATTCGATGTTGTAAAGTGTAAATGATAATAAACAACAAAAGAACTAAACTTTGTGTGTTGGTCATACCCATACCCAAATTATCCATAGTTTTTCATGTTAGTATGTCTTGTAGTCACATTGCTGTGTGTGTATGTGTTAAGTAAACTTATATTTCTCAATATAGGGGGGGGGGGGGGAGGGGGGGGGGCACAATTGTCTTATACTAAAATATTGTAGTATAGATAGGCTGGACTAGAGAAACTACTCAGTCCAGAGACAGATCTTCTCCTTAACTATTCACTCGTGGAAACTCTATTTTTTACACTTTTACGTCTCACGTACTATCGCCATCTCCTATACTCAGGCGGGACCTTACATAACTTTAAAACCTATCTAAGCAGGACAGCTCTGTAATTGTAAATATCTGTCTAAATGTAGATATATTAAAGAGTCTTGCTCATACGTTTACTTTCATACTTAGAATTACTGAATCAACTATGATTGTTTAGTTTAAAATAACATGCAACATATTTAATAATCAATTAGTTTTAACAAGTTAAAATAGTGATGAAATGATGGTGAATTTTATAGTTAAATAAAATTTCTCGTCATTGAGACGTGGGTTGAATTTAAAATTAAACTTTAATGTCCGTTTGCTGGTTCATTTTACAAGCACTTAGCTGGTATGAATCCTGCAGCCTTTGTTTTTGGCGATTCTTTTGTGATGATGACACTTCACAGTCTAGTAGCTTCGTTCCTCAAACGGTCTGGTAGCTTAGTACCACAATCTTTTAGACAAAATAATAACAAATGCCTCTGCTAAGTACATTTGTGGGCTGTAAATTAACAGTCCCATTGTCTCGCTGTCCACCCACCAATGTTATTCTATCTGAATAATTAAATTCTTTGTATTTAGTATACACAGCGTAACTCAGAGAAGGTGATTAGAAATCACCAATATTCTTCTGGGAATTAAACTGGAAAAATATATGCTTGGACAGCGAGAACAACGATTTGCTTGAATTACAAGTAACAAGGTATATATATCTCACAAAATTATGATACACTTGATGCACCCGTGACGTAATCATCACTCATCACTGTTCCAGTCAGAGTCTGGGGTCACCTCTGCTGTCGGTTTTCTTCTACGACTAGCAAGAAGCGATCACCAGCGTTTGCTGTAGTGGTTTGTGAATATAGTAGTTTCATAAGTTGAGGTTGCCAGTCTCATATATAACCACTTAGCAAGAAAACATGTCAAATTCACATTTGTAAAATAAATGTTTACACTTACCCCAAAGTAACTTTTGGGAACACAATCTCCTCGCACAGTTTAGAATAGACACAGCACTTTATTAGATGCTTCGAATCACTTGGTCTAGGAAATTATAGTAATCCTCTTATAGCGGGTGTTCTGCGAATCACTTGGTCTGGAATATGTTAGTAGTCCTCATATGACGGGTTTTCTGCGAATCACTAGGCCTGGGAAACTTTAGTAATCCTCTTATGACGGGTGATCTGATTTCTTAGGTATCCAGACCTCGTATTTAAAATGCGGGTTGACTTTTAAGTTTCAGATTTGCCGAAATACTGTCCTGGTCCCTTAAGTTTCCAGTCTTTGTATCTATAACTGCGGGTTTACTTTTAAGTTTTAAAGTTGACCAAATACTTCTGATCTGTCAATTATAATATAGGAATTCTTAGTCCCATCCTTCTCTCTCTGGCTTTGGTGAATTGCTAGTTTGACGTTGCAATGCAGTCTGATTTGTGACTCCAATTTCACTATATTATATCTGTCATTCTAAATTCGAATCCCACATTGTTCTTCCGACGAATTTTCAATTGAGAACCATTGTGTATCCCGTCTTCTCAAATCAATCCAATTGAAAGCTCTGAGCTATATGGGTAAGGGTGTTTAATTTAATTGTCCCCCGCGTGTTTTAAAATATTACATTTTAAAATTCCATCGTGTGACCTCTTTCTAATGCTGTAATACTTCCGCTTGCAACTTGTGCAAAACTCATAACCACCATCTGTGCACTCATTTGTGTCCAGATGCTTACTTACTTACTTAGTCGTTCCTCTTGTACCGTTAGGTGTAGAGGTTTGTAAGAGAGAGCGCCGTACTATTCTATCGGCTGTCTTCCTCCTGGCTTGGTTCCATTCTAGTCCTCGGTCCTTCAAAGATTGTCTAATGTTGTCCTCCCAGCTGACTTTGGGTCGTCCTGGAGGTCTGGATCCCTGGCTCTAAGTTTCCCAAGCTTGCCGTGGTAGCCGATCTTCTCCCATTCTGCAGACATGGCCAAACCATCTCAATTGGGACTGTTCTACTTGGATCTGCAGGGGTTGGATTTTTAGGCCTTGGCGTATCGTCTGGTAGCAGACCGTGTCTCTTCTTGTTACTTCAACCACCTTCCTCAGATACATCATTTCTGAGGTTTGGATCTGGCTTTTGTGGGTTGTAGTCATTGCCCATGACTCGCATCCATACGTCACGTCTGGGACATAGGTAGAGCAGTATACAGCCATCTTCGTATTACCAACTTCTCTTTTGCTGATGAATCCTCGATTTATAGCTTGAAAAAGTCTCCCAGCTGCTGCTCTTCGGGTAGCCAACTCTTCTTTGATGCCTCCCTTTTGGTCTATGACAGCTCCAAAGTATTTAAAGTGGTCGACCTGCTCCAGGACCTGTTCTCCCAGCTTAATCTGATGTCTTCTTTCCTCTCGTGAAATCACCACGGTTTTTGTTTTCAAGCTGCTTATGATTATGGCAGGGCGTTAAAGTAAGTTGTTAGGATGTACTCGTGTGGCTGTCCGCTAACACTAGTACGGTTCTTATTCTTTCATGTTGGGAGTATTGGTTGACTACCAGAGATGTTGATACTTAAATGAAGGTTGACTCAGGTTCGTTCGTTCTTTTGTTGATGGTAAAGGTTGCCTCAAAACGTGTCTGATATAAAGTTCCTAAGCATTTAAGCTATACAACAGCAACAATTTAACTTGAAGAAAGTATTTAACCTGTAGTCCATCAAAACCTTTATTTCAACAGCAAAACATTTCCTTGGCAATATTTACAGGATCATGGGTTTCATACAGCAAAGTTTCCCATTGATTACCTCAATATATTCTAGGGTGTAAACGTACTCGGTTTCACTGATTAATTCTTTCTTTTCTGGTGATTTCTTAGTACTTATCAGTACTTTAATATTCCGTTGAGCCTCTCCTACAATATATGTATTTTCCAGCAATTTGGATATCTCTTTAACTTGACCGATGCCTGTGTTCATATCCTAAGCATCTCTAGTTGAAAATAAAAGATGTAAAGAAGTTTTAAAAGAGAGTGCAGTATGTTCAAACTGCTACTTAGGCCTACTTGGTACGAGATAAAATAGGAGTATGTGTGTCACAATACTCCGATGTAGAGATCTTCACTCTATTAAACACTCTGCAGTTCTTGTCTTGAATATCGCAAGATGAACTTTGAGAAGGACAAAGTCACGATATCTCAAGGTGCGTACTATCTCACGGTCGGGGCAACACTTGGATAAAATCGTGACTGTGCAAGTGGCTCTCTATCAGGAACTGATTTTAAAATCCTAGATTTTGCCTGAGCTCGAAAATGGTGCCGGGACTCGCCACTTTCGATTGGTAACCTAAAATCGTAGGGATTTATTTCATTAGCTGCCTGCATTGACGTCAATGCGTTGTCTTGGTAATATCGTTACCTACTTATCATAGGTAGCGTCTGGGCGGCCCACCTATGTCATCGATAGTTAGTTTCAGTTTCGATTCTATTTGTAACCTGCATATACAATGTTATGTCAGAAAAACGCCGTATTTGCTTTTCTCGTTTTAACTCCTTCTATATCAACTAATGGTACTGCTAATGCTAGGGTAGATGGTTGAAAGGGGCGTGCTACAAAGAAAGTAGCAAACACGTTAAAAAAATGCTAGGGTGGGCCATCCGGTCATATGATCATCCCTCTCTTCTCCAGCTCTTCCTTCCAGACTTGCAGGTTGGATAGAAGATGTGCCTCTGATTTAGCAATCAGGGCAACATCATCAGCAAATGCCAGCTCTGAAATACAGACCTGTCTCATCTTCCAGTACCCCACTGATTACTTTCTTGTCCTCTCCTTATATGCCTTGATGACATCTTCCATGAAGAGTATGAAAAGATAAGGCGACAGGATATCACCTTGTCTTACACCAGTAGTGATCATGAATTCTTCTAACTTATGGTTTGCCGTCCTCACATAATTTCTGCAAGACTTGTAGAAGCTCTGTATAGCATGAATCAGAGGTGTTGGAATGTTCTTCCTTGCCAAACAGTCCCAGAGTTTGTTCCAGAGACCTTGTGAAATGCCTTTTCCAGATCTAACAAGCAAAGATGGATCTCACTCTTATACTCAAGAGCCTTTTCACTTAACTGTCTGAGTGTGAAGATTAGGTCTTGAGTACTTCGATTTGCTCGGAAGCCACACTGGACCTCATCCATTTGTGGCTCAGCTAGGCGTCTGAGTTTCTGCTCCAGTATTCTAGAGTAGATTTTACCAGGGACACTGAGAAGGGATATGCCTCTATGGTTTTCCACATTGTCGGTTGTCACCCTTTTTGAAAATCCGTGTTATTATGGCAATCTCCCAATCCTTTGGTATGGTCTTGTTGCACCAAGCTGCCTGTAGGACCTTTAGGAGTAATAGGTCGTCTGCTGCTCCCATGTACAACCATTTCTGGTGTTATGCCATCATGTCCTGCTGCTTTGCCCATCTTGATTTTCTCCAGTGCTGCCTTCAGTTCTTCCATCTTTATGTCATCTTCATAACCATTGGTTTCCTCTTCTGTGCCAGTGGTTATCATTTCTGATGCTTGACCTTGCTCACCATCCTGGAGCTCTGAAAAATACTCTTTCCATCTTTCCATTACTTCTTTTGGTTCAGTAAGCAATTTGCCTTGCTTGTCCTTTATAAATTTATTATTTATTCTTTAGGGTCTTATACTGTAGAACAATTTCTGGTTTTCTTGCGCATCTGTTTCTAGCTTTTCTCCAAATTCTTCCCAGGACTTCTGTTTTGCTGCTAGCACCTTGTTCTTTGCTTCTGTTTTGAGTATCATATATTCTCTGTATTTCTCTGTTTTTCCTGCTGTGTTTTTAGCTCCTAAGTATTGTTTCCATGCTTTTTTCTTCTCTCTTATTTTCTCTTTAACCTCATCTGTCCACCAAGGTGTCGTCTTTCTCTTGTTCCCAAGTCGAACTTCACCACATGCTTCTGCTGCAGCTGTCTTTATGATGTCCTTGCATTTCACCCAGAGTGTTTCCAGGTCATCAGGTTGTTGTTCTGTGTTTCTCACTGCTGTAGCAATAAGCCCCTGGTATCTGGTCTTCACTTTTGGCTCTCTCAGCTTGTAGGTCTTAATGCTCGTTTCCCCTGTTCGTTTAATTAGCTTCTTGCGTGATGTTAGGCAGTTCCTAGGCCGAGTAACTCTTTCAGTTGTTCTTTTAATTGTTAACAAGTAGTGGTCACTTCCAATCTCTGGCCCCCTCCACACTCTAGCATCTTAGACATACTGAATGAGCTCTTCCTAACTATGGCATAGTCGATCACTGATTTCTCACTCTTTGTTGGTTCACACCTAGTGTATACATGTATGCGCTTATAGGGGAACTTTGTGTTTGTAATGATCAGATTCTGCTCCGATTACTCCACCCCATCTAGCATGGTCATTTCCAACTCTGGCATTGAAATCTCCGAGCATGATAATTTCATCTAGACAGTCGTCCAGTGTCATTTGAAGCAGCTCGAAGAATTCCTCATTGACCTCTGCTCGCTCATCTTCGTTTGGCCCATACACAATGACAGAGTTGATTATGGTTTGTCCTTCTTTTAGTTTTAGGACCATAATGTGTTCCGAGACAAAGTTCCGTCCCTTGATACAATCTCTTTGGTTTTTGGCCACAGTACAACCCACGCCCCCTTTAGCTCTTTCAGATATGGGGACACCACTGTAGAGCAGCGTGTCGCCATCGAGATCCATGACTCCTTGTCCTTTTTTCTTTGTTTCTGTTAGAGGCAGGATTTCTAATTTGGCTTTCCTCATCTCTTCCACCGGTTCCTCTTCCTTCCCATTTATAATTCTTGTTTTCCATGTTCCGTAAGCCGTAGTCCGCTCCAGTTCGTCGCCTTTAGAATCAGTCCGGTTTTCTCTCTTATGTTTCGCCTCATCTGGTTTTTAAGACAAACAGGTGATTGGCCTGTTGTGCATTTGCATGATGGAGGGGCTGCCTCCTTACGGCCTCCATGCAGGCCGCCCTCCTCCTTTTTCAGCCGGGCTTGGGACCGGCCTAGGCGGAGTTATGTCCAGATGCTACCTTCCAATATTGTCTCCCCCAGACAGATTATCTGTAGTAATTACACAGAGAGTGTCTGGGCTAAAGAGATAAGCCGATATCAACAACGTACTCAAATCGTTCACGAGACAGATAATTGCTGATACAGCCCTTCGCACAAACATTATTCGACGACACACCTGGCCGTCTATTGTTCTGTGGAGTGTCGTGATAATCTTGGATCACCCGGGGCTGTCTCTAACAAAGGTTGGCTAGACTGACTCAAAGAGATAAACGTATCTCCCGCTGACCGCTGTAATAAACTGCGTATTCTTACGATTCATCTGGCGGAACGTAAATACGTCTGAGTACGGTCACAGCAAACAAATGTAAGGGCACTAAATGTGCCAAATAATAGGACTATGAGGGAGAAAAATGAAGGGATACTGCCGGAGTGAAAGAGAGAGAGAGAGAGATAGAGGCACAAAAGTACACGAACAAACCAGTTTTGTCACATACCACGTCACCTAAGAAATTGCATTAAATATCCATGTTTGGGCGTGAACTTTTGCGTGGTGTGCACCGTCCTCTACTACTCTTTTGGACGACAGTGTTATTCTCCTCATTATACTGTTGGCGAGTGTTTGAATTGCTCGCTTGGCAATGTGTACAGTTTAAAACAAACTGACGCACGTCTTCCCACTGTTTGGGCCAAAAGTAAGCCTCTTGAAGGTTACTCATAGTGGTACCCACGGGAACGTGTTCCCCCGATGAGGATATATGAGCCATTTTCATGACGGAGGGTCTTAAGAGGAGAGGCACCAGAAGCTGTTTCTCCCGCTTCGTCCGTCGATAGATAATCCCATCTTCTTTGTGGAACGTTCCAGCTGAAGAATGAGTTATCTTACTCTGGTCAGAGTAAGGTGCTGGGGTAATATCTTCCATCTGCGCTTGTCGTAACTCTGCTTTACTACACAGAAATGTAGAGTTGAGGTACGAGTTTTTGTCACAAAATGAGGCGATCATCCTCGATCTTTGTTTCACTCCGGCAGTGTCGGTACATTTGTGGAACTGATTTTATTGTGTGCTTTCATTTGTTGCACTTTCTTTCTTTCTTTTTCTGCTAAGTGTAGCAGATATTATGTATTTTCCTTCTTACAACCTTCTCGGGGATAAGTAGACATGTCTGGTTGTTATCCATTTCCCGCAATGTTGCAAGGAGTGGCAGCGACCTAGCCATGTTGGCTATCGTGGGCGCAGCTGATATCAGTAAACATATTATTACGTAAATCACCTCAGCGCAGTCACTAATCACTGATAAGATACGGGTGCTCTTATCACCAAAGATTGGAATTCGGGGAGACAGTCACAGATAAGAGATTACTTTCTAATAAAAGTAATGATTAGTACATTGGGAATACGTTTTCATATGAGTTTATCGACGTGTTTGTAAGCTGGTACACAGGGCAACCGGATGTTTACCGCCCAATTTCAGAAAAGTAATGTTTGAAATTTTGCCCTAGATGATTCATGCAACAAATTCAAATCAGATTAGCTGATCCTGTGAGGCGCGCATAACAAACCTATTTTCTCAAGCTATTTCACTTGATAAATCGCTCGCCAAGATACCAGACTTTGCTAGACTGAAGAATTAAAATTCAGAATTCCTTCAAAACATACCGGACACCTTTTATGGGAGAATTTTGGACTCACTTTCATAGCCCAGGAAATCTCTTTCATATTAAATAAGGAAACCGGGACTGAAGAAACCGAAGGTCCACACACGAAGTCAGAGAGGGAACTTATTAAATTAACGACACCCCAGACGCGTGTAAGAGGCCGATTCAAGTCTTTTTTTTTCATCTGAGCAAAAGTCTGTGAGCCATGATTAGCGTAAGTTGTGATTTGCATTTCATATTTTATTACTAACATGTGAACACACACATATAGATGTATATATTACCATGTGAATTTTAATATGTGAAACTCGCTAGTGGATGTGAAAGTCATTTGAGGCTGGCAACCTCAGCGTATAGAACGATGATTCATGAACCACCACTGCACGGGTTGGTGATTGCTTTATTGCTAGTTTCGTACAAAGGACTACAAGCGTAAAGTAGTTCCAGGTTCCCTATGGAGCAGCGATGGAAAGATGAAAGAAATGATGTACATTCTAAGTATAATACTTACATTTTCAAAGCAGTGTAAATGTCCATATAAACATATTCACTTTAAAATTAATGTAAGTTTTCAAGCTTTAAACCAGTGTAAATGTCTATGTGAAAATATTCATTTTAAAGTTAATGGAAGTTTCAAACTTTTCAATCAGTGTAGACATAAATGAAAACATATTCAATTTATATTGTAAACACTGTTCAATCAGTGGAGATGTATATGTAAACAGACTCTATCTGTATTATTAACCTTTTCATTTAAATAAAAAGTAACTATAAAAACTATTCTATTTAAATGTAAAGAAAGTTTTACCCCGAGGGATTAAATTTAATTCTCATCGAGGGTAAATTCTGAGTTAATTGGGATGGTGGTATGGGAAGATAGGAACCCATAACTATGGGTTGGAAAACGCCATACTCAGAAGAGCGTTTCGTTCTATTCTTTTACCATAGTTATTGGTCGTACCAGCAGAAAGTACTATCTCTTGACAAGAAAGGAACAGTGGCCTAAGCATTAAGACGAAGGACTTACTTGTTAGACTCTCCTTGACATTTCTGGGAAACGAGCTACACCCAACAACCTTGATCAGAGACGAGCGTCAGCAGTGTGAAAAGAACCAACCCATAAGAAGGAGCAGAACCGCCATTGGCAGCTAAGTTCAAATCTATGCTGCCACTTGAACTTCTTGTAACATTTCACAATCCATAACGACCGTGATGATAACTTTTCTTGATCCATAACTATTCAAATTATTTTTGAACTGTTGAATCTTAAGTGATTATTAAATTTTGTTATTTGTAATTATACAAATTTAACTTCGAATTAATCAATTTAAAATTACTGCATGTTTGTCTCAGTCCATTTAATATTCACACTCTAAACAGAGATATACTAGAATAATAGAATTCCACTGAGTAAATCAGGGGTGGGGGCTTGAACGAGCTGAAATTAATAAGAGCTTAAATCCTTCACAAAAGTGTCGGCAGAATTACAGAGTAAACATACTCAGCCAAAGCAATATTTTTCTCGCTTATTCTGAATATCTTGTGAAGACTCCCTGGATATAAAAGCGTTTTGTTTCTTCTGTTTACATCTCTGCCAAGAGTAATCATGTGCGAAAGTAGACACCTTTGAAGCCCATATTAGATACTTTTGAGTTTTTGCCACTGTTGGACTACTACTGCAAAGCAGGGGAGGCAATACCGTCAGTTTTCCAATGTTGGGTGTTGGATACTCTGCTCAACCTCTGTCTTCGTAGTTTCATCTTTCTGGTTGTCCGGGTTATGGCGAACAGAGCAATCTCTCACGAACTGTCGAATTTCCTCTCGCATACCTGGCCAGAAGTGATTCCAGGATACCTTTTCCTTCAGGGCATATGAACCTTTAATGGGATGGGGCAAGGTGGAATGCATTTCCTGCATTAGGCGGGTGCGAAGGAGGAGTGGGACAACTAATTGTCTCTTATTCCATACCCGTCTATAAACAAAACCTCTCTCCCAGTAAAATTCTCCCTAAGGAGTATGGGAGTAATTGCCATACAACTTTGAAAAGCAAGGCTTTAGGGTTTTATCGGCCCTTTGTGCCTACTCCAGCTCCGAAATATTCGGGCTGTTTAGAGATAAGAGCTCAGGGGACGCTTGGGCGAGTACTGTGTTCTCTCTCTTGTGTCGACACATATTTCCTCCTTAAAATGAGAGGGTAGACTAAATCGTCTACAACTGCGGCATTGATTTTGTCTCGTACATATCGGGTTGAAACATCAATTTCCGCTACTGGAAGAAGCACATTCTTTATACTCTTTCGGGACCCCTGATTTCTACAGTTTCACCAGTGTACTTGTGAGCCTTCACCAAAGATGGGGAAACTAGAGCCCAATATACTAAGCCAGAATCATATAAGCACCGTTCGGTATGGTTACCAACGGTTACCTACTCAATAATAGAAGGGTATCTGGGATTTTTTCATATGCCTGGGGGTCTATGTTCCCTATCGGACCCCTGATAAGACATGCGACATTATAAGGGCCTGTTTTCTGCCTCTTACAATGTTATGTAAAGTGTGTATCGGTTTTGCACAGTTTACAATATCGTCTTCCAGTTCCCTGGGCTGAATTGCTCTGTTTCAACCTATGGTGATCCTGTGGTTGTTGTTGTTGCTGTTGTGCCGTGTTGTGTGAGGTCTTGGTCGTACTCTTGGATTCGGTGAAGGGGTGCTCCTCTCGTTAGGGGTGACTATCGTGTGGGCGCCTTTTACCCGGGTTCACTTACGGCTGGGCGCTCTTGTACCGATCAGCAAAAAGTACTACCTGATCAAGAGTTTTGGCCCCGTGCTCCGCCAGGAAATTTCTCATGTCAGGGATGAGCGAGTCCTTGAACTGCTCGACAATAGTCATCTCTTGGAGCCCTTCGTTCGATTCGTCGAAGGCGCTGAGTGATCCCCACTTCTCCAAATACATAGCCAGACGTGTAGAAACTGCTTGTACGATTCGTCTTTTCGTCTCTTGGCTTCCCGGAATTTGTTCTGAAAAGTTTGTGCTTTCAGCTGAAAATGCTGAAGCAGAGCTTTCTTCAAAAAATCATAATTGTTGTCTTCCGGGGCTATTTTGAGAAAGACATCATAAGCCGGTCTTCTCAGACTCTGAGATAACTTCTTGTTGTATCTCTCCCTATCTAATCCATATGTGGCAGCTAAAGCCTAAAACCTAGCAAGAAATTGTCTATTTTCCCAGAAGCCTCTGAGTAGACATCTAACTGAAAAGAGGCTGCGCTCGGAACTACCATGTGAGATACATTTCCCCCCTCACTACCTTGAGAGCGCCCCGACCCATTAGTGCTAGAGCTAGATTCGATTCTTTTAGTTTCGATCTCCAATTCTTTCAGTGTAATGGCTCTGTCGGCCTGTTCCTTCCTTTCTGCTCTTTCAGTCTGTTCCTTTTCCTTAGTGAATGCTTTTTCGGCTTGTTCCTTCTCGAATGCTCTTTGCTTTTCCTTCTCCGCTGCTTCCTATTCTGCTTTGGCTGTTTCGTGTTCTCTCGTCATCTTCCTTTCTTCTCTTTTAGCGGCCTTCTCTGCTTTCTCCTGCTCTTTGACTGCTTTTCAGCCTTCCTCTCTTCATGTGCTTTTTCTTGCTCGGGTTTAACCGAACTAAGCACAAAATATGTCAGAGTTTGGCCTGTCATGCCCAGTTCCCTACCGATATTCAGATGAAAGGTGTGGAGGTGTCATGAAATATTCTAATCCACATATATAAATTATTAGGTAAATATGAAGCCTAACAAATAAAATTAATAAAGAGAAGAGCAATGGTAAAATGACAGTGCTGTCACAAGGAATGTACTCGAAATCCCCCTTGTTTTCTGCTTCGTCTGCAAATTGTAACGCTTTCACGTTGATATAAAAGCTTACTGTATTATTACCCGCCTTCTTCAATGAAACGTGTGCTGCATTTCTAAGAAAAACATTGAGACGTACTGCGTAATGACCTAAATTAATCCTAACATTAATTATATTACGTTACCAAAACGAACGAACAGATGGACAAAAGGATAGCGAGAGGGGAGGGCTGAAAATCAGGAACGCATGCAACACGCGACGCGCGATATACAAATGCTGGCATCACGCGTGTAAGTCTACAAGCACTAACTTTTTCAGACGGACAGTGATAAAATACACTACCCTTTCCCAGAGTTAGGTTTATAAATCATAACAAACTCTTATTAGAAAAGACAACATTAGATGGGTTTACGTTTGAACACATAACAGTACCCAGACAGCACATCTTCGAAACAGGAGGTAGAAGAAATTGCATATTTTGAACGCAGCCACGTAGCTCCTTTAAATTAGTATTTTTGGGTTCCTTAGGGCTTGCTGACAAATAATATGTAAAACGTTACGCAAATAGTCCAGGAATTAATAAATTATACCCAAAATAAAATATTGGGGGTGCCTGACAGCATAAAATCATTTCTGCTCATAAGATTTTTTTTAACGTGTTTGAAAAAAATTTACGTTACAGAAATAGCCTACCATGTAAACTTCAAATTGATTGGAGCGCAACAAATGAAAGCCTAACCACGATTGGTCGGGCTATAAATACTATCTTGGTTGTTAGGGGAGACGGGAAAAGATAACATTTTTTCAAACACTTGTCGAAACGTGGCTCATTGGCCAGTCTCGCTGATATACACACTTGGGAGCGTTAGTTCGAAACCACTTGTTTAAATACACTTGATAAAGCATCAGTGCGTTGAAGCCAGCTTATATTTGGCTCAATAAAAGCCTGGAAGATAAGCAGATGGAAATTTGTGCCAGTTTGTGCCAGAATTCATTGCTAATCAACGTATCTGTGTGTATTCGTATGAATTGTGGGACAGTGGTCTTGATGGTACTGAGCAGCATCTGGTCAGAGATTTGCTGAATCCAGAGTCGGACAGCATACTCCTTGGTCTTTTTAGCTATCAGTGAGGTGTCTCCTGAGCCCAGAGGAGAATTCGAGCAGAGGAGTCCTTTCCTGCCGCCATCACGCCAGATAAGCGAATTGGCCAGCTGAGCTCAACATTATGTCCCCTCATCTTGAACTGACTTTTAAAATTAACATTAAGAGGGGAATTTACTTGTCTTAAAATCAGGAACTGTGAACATCTCCAATACTGGTCCCTAAAGACAAACTATTGAAGTCATGATGACAAATACCAACAGAGCTTGAACAAAACAAAACCAGTATTACCTCATTTTACTACTACACAACTGACACACATAGAACATTTGTAATAATATATGTCACTACAATATTCATATTAAATACATTCTGTACATAACTTGTAATTTAAATTGATTGTGATTCCTGGTTCCCTTGTAGTTGAATCAGGACACATATTCATTCATGCCAGTAATGAATACATGTTGTTATTTGAAACGTTACGAGTGACTCCTTTAAGATATTCTCATAGAGTGTTATATGTATGTGAGTGTCACAGTGTTGTCAAGAGTAGTGGATTACATTAAATTGTTTATCTGTCTGTTGTTGTGACTTACACTTCATCATACACATACCCTAGACACATAACGTAGCATCACACTATTCCAGAATAATTCTGACTGAGATATAGAGATATGTGGTAGCAAGTAAGGTTATCTATAATACACTACTCTTAATAGATATAGATACCTTCACAGCTGATCTCAGTCAGTACACTAAGTCCCCTATAAATATTTATAACATCCCACTTCACCACATATATTGGGGTCTCGTCCGGGATTTTGAATCTTTAACTATTAAAAATATTGGGGGTAATTCACTTCAGGGAATATAAGAATTAAAAGGTATCCTTGGGTGGAATTAAATAAGGTTGAGCTCACGGTGCCTGTGTTGTCCATTAGATATATAGTTAGAAATTGAATTGTTGGGTAGACATTATAAAAATTTACCTGATAGACAATGGCGGACCTGGCCAAATTTCGATCTGCTGCGGTTCAGACTGCAAAAGAGTTAGGATTAGATGGGCAAGTTATGGTTGCCTATGTTACTACGGAATGTGACAAATTTATTGAACGCGAAGAAAGAAGGTTTGAAGCCGAAAGAAAGTTAGAGGCTGACAGGGAAATTAAGAAGTTACAATTTGAAGCTGAGGCTGAGACTAAGAGGTTGCAGATTGAGGCTGAGGCTAAGAAATTGGAGGCAGAAAGAGAAGACAAAAGATTAGCTACAGAAAGAGAAGCCGAGGAAAGAAGACAGGCTGCAGAAAGGGAAGAGAAGAGATTAGCTGCAGAAAGGGAAGCAGAAAAGGAGGAGAAGAGATTACAAAGGGAACATGAGTTACGACTAAGGGAGTTTGAGTTTCAAGGCCATGCTCCTGAAAATGGTGCCAGCCCCTTTGCCTCTGATGCTACGGTTACTCAGGGAGCCTCAATCTCAGCTATGAATTTTCATTTAGATCATTTTGTTGAGAAAGACGATGATATTGAGAGCTATATAAATAGGTATGAGCTATTAGCTACCACGTATGGGTTAGAGAGAGAAAGGTGGAGCTTAAAGTTATCTCAGGGACTTCGTGGGGCAGCTTATGAAGTTTTTGCAAAAATGAGCAGAGGTGATCAGGAAAATTATGACATGCTAAAGCAGGCTCTTTTGTTAAGGTATGAAAAGAATGCAGAGTTTTACAGGAAAAAATTTAGGAATGCTAAACTACTGTCAGGTGAAACCTATCATCAGTTCTCTGCACGCATAGAGACATACTTGGAGAAATGGACTTCTCTGGGGAAAACCCAAGATCTTAAGGAAATGGTCCTTATAGAGCAACTAAGAGAGTCCATGGCTCCAGACCTGAGAAAGTTTCTCATGGAACAAGGTGCAGAGAGGCTGGGTGAGTTGCTAAATGTTGCTGAAAGGTATCAAGCAGCTCAAGCAGAGGTAACAGGTAATAAAAAGAAACAGGTGGATAACTTTAGGGCACCACAGAACTTTAATAAATTTGATCCTAGGGATCAAAATAAAGGTAAGCACCAATTTGATAGGCCACGGTATGAAAATAAAAATAAATTCCCACAATTCGATGAAAGGAAATATGATGAAAGAAAATCTTTCAACCAAGGAAAAAGGTGGTGTAAAAATTGTCAGATGGACAATCATGACACTGACCGTTGCAGAAGGAAACCTGTGTATATGGCAACCCTTCAGGTCAGGTCGACCTCAAGACAGGAGGAGGATATTATGTTGGATACCACTCCAGAAGAGATGAGGAAGGCACAGGCTGGGGATAAAACACTCAAGCCTTGTTTCAGAAAATTGTCAACTTGTCATACAACTCCAGGCAAGGGAGATTTTTACATGAAAAACAAGTTGATGTATAGGAAGACTGGAACTAGATCCAATGGTCACGGACAGCTGGTTCTTCCAAAAAGATACAGGACAGAATTAATAAGGAGCCTACATGTGAAACCAGATGGGGACCATGAGAAAATAGGTACCATCATTCAAAAGGTGGCTCACAATTATTATTGGCCCAAAGCAAGATGGGACATTGAGAACTTTGTAGAAAGGTGTAGTATAGCACATGAGGGAACACCCACAAGTGGGAACATGGATCAGGACCTGGACACGCCACGGGGCAAAATTAGGCCTGATAATAGAAAGAAATATAGATTTGATAAAGTGGACCAAATGGAATGGGAAGCCCCTTTTCACGGACAAGCTTCACTTAACTGTTTTACAATGGCCACTATGCGGAGAGTGCAAAAAGATGTCTTACCCCAGGATAAGCCGACAATCCCTCAATCGGACTTAAACAAACTGGAGGAAGAAGATGTAGAGAGGAAATCTCTCATCAAGAATTTTAAGAGGGGAGAAAGCCCCAAAGAAAAATTGGTAGCGGTCGTTTTGTGAATGATAATTCTGGGAGGAAAAATCATCACTATAAAGCTTCAAGTGGAAGAGACCATACCGGTGCATGGACAAATAGGTCCACACAATTAAAGGTCCATATGTAGCTTTGTTAAGAACGTGGACTGATGAAAAGGCAGAGGAAAACATTACATCTTCATACCAATATGTGAATGAGCTGACCACTCGGTTGAAAACTGGCTGGAAACTTGCCAATGAAAATTTGAAACAAGCCAGGAAGAAACATGCTGCCTATTATAACAGGAAGGCGAAAGACAGAAATTTGGCTGTGGGAGAGAAAGTACTGCTTCTTTTGCCCGGGAGTCAGAATAAGTTACAAATTGGATGGCAGGGTCCATATACAGTTCTAGAGAAGGTGTCTAGAACAAATTATAAGATAGATAAGAAGGGGAAAGAAAAAATCTATCATGTGAATCTCCTGAAGAAATATTTGGAAAGAGAACATCAGGAAGAGACACACTTGTTGACCTTGTCCATCGCCATGGAGATGAAAAAGGAACCACTTTCATCATTTGAATATCCATTACACCCCTGTGAGACAGCAGCACAGGTGAAAATCAGTACACATTTAACGAAAACTCATAGACTCCACACCTGTCTGTATGAAACCATATTCGATTCCGTTTGCTAAGGAAAAAGCTTTGAAGGAAGAGATAGACTATCTGTTGAAGGAAGGAATTATTTCGCACAGTGAGTCTTCGTATAGTTCCGGTGTTGTACTCTTAAGGAAGCCCTCTGGAGAACATAGACTCTGTATAGATTACAGGAGACTGAATGCTATTACAGAAGGACAGGTGGATCCATTGCCGGATACAAATCAGCTGTTTGCCAGGCTAAATAAAGCTAAATATTTCTCAAAAGTGGATCTGAGTAAAGGATACTATCAGATTCCAGTAAAGCCTGAGGTTAGACCATACCTAGCTTTTAGTACCTCAGAAGGACACTATGAGTTTAATAGATTGCCATTTGGATTGAAGAATGCGCCTAGTGTCTTCTCTAGAATGATGAGAAAATTATTGGATCCTCTGAATAATCCCTGTATAAAAAATTTTATGGATGATATCCTTATAGCAACAGAAACATTTGAGGAACACATTGACTCTCTGAACATGCTGTTTGATCGACTTAGGGAGGCAAATTTAACAGCCCGACCAACCAAATGTTGCGTTGGATGTAAAGAATTGGAATTTTTGGGACACACAGTTTATCAGGGAAACATGACCCCTGACCCAAAGAATTTAGAGAAACTACAGAAAGCCCCGAAACCACAAACCAAGAAGGACGTGAGATCCTTTGTCTCATTATGTGGTTTCTACCAGAAGTATATCAAAAACTTTAATTCCATATGTGCACCTTTAACGGAATTGACACGTAAAGGACTTCCAGATCGCATTACATGGACACCACAATGTGAAATGACTTACCAAGAATTGAAGGAAAAGCTCACAAGTAAACCCATTTTGAAATTACCTGACTTAAGTCAAGAATTCATAGTAAGGACGGATGCAAGTAATATTGGGTTAGGTGCAACTTTACTACAGAAATCAGATGCATTGGATGGGGAATTAAGCCCAGTGGCATATGCTAGCAGAAAGTTGAATAAAGCTGAAATCAACTACTCAACTAGCGAAAAAGAATGTCTTGCAGTAATATGGGCAATAAAGAAATTCAATATTTATCTATATGGGAAGGCATTTAAGTTGCAAACTGACCACAAACCTTTATCGTTTTTAGCACAGGCTAAGCATGAGAACTCTAGGTTACTCCGATGGTCTTTGCTTCTGGCTCCATATAATTTTAGCATTGAATATATATCTGGAAAAACCAATCTGGGAGCGGATTTTTTAAGCCGCCATCCGTGTGATGAGAATCACCGTAAACCCCAGAAATAATAATAAATTTCTCTATGTGTATATAGAATAAAGGACTGACATATAATGTCTGTTTTAAGAGGGGAGGTGTCATGAAATATTCTAATCCACATATATAAATTATTAGGTAAATATGAAGCCTAACAAATAAAATTAATAAAGAGAAGAGCAATGGTAAAATGACAGTGCTGTCACAAGGAATGTACTCGAAATCCCCCTTGTTTTCTGCTTCGTCTGCAAATTGTAACGCTTTCACGTTGATATAAAAGCTTACTGTATTATTACCCGCCTTCTTCAATGAAACGTGTGCTGCATTTCTAAGAAAAACATTGAGACGTACTGCGTAATGACCTAAATTAATCCTAACATTAATTATATTACGTTACCAAAACGAACGAACAGATGGACAAAAGGATAGCGAGAGGGGAGGGCTGAAAATCAGGAACGCATGCAACACGCGACGCGCGATATACAAATGCTGGCATCACGCGTGTAAGTCTACAAGCACTAACTTTTTCAGACGGACAGTGATAAAATACACTACCCTTTCCCAGAGTTAGGTTTATAAATCATAACAAACTCTTATTAGAAAAGACAACATTAGATGGGTTTACGTTTGAACACATAACAGTACCCAGACAGCACATCTTCGAAACAGGAGGTAGAAGAAATTGCATATTTTGAACGCAGCCACGTAGCTC
Source organism: Oreohelix idahoensis (assembly GCA_024509875.1). Classification (NCBI taxonomy): domain Eukaryota; kingdom Metazoa; phylum Mollusca; class Gastropoda; order Stylommatophora; family Oreohelicidae; genus Oreohelix; species Oreohelix idahoensis. The sequence continues at coordinate 339,303 of JAMPIV010018725.1, read as the reverse complement.
CTTTAAATTAGTATTTTTGGGTTCCTTAGGGCTTGCTGACAAATAATATGTAAAACGTTACGCAAATAGTCCAGGAATTAATAAATTATACCCAAAATAAAATATTGGGGGTGCCTGACAGCATAAAATCATTTCTGCTCATAAGATTTTTTTTAACGTGTTTGAAAAAAATTTACGTTACAGAAATAGCCTACCATGTAAACTTCAAATTGATTGGAGCGCAACAAATGAAAGCCTAACCACGATTGGTCGGGCTATAAATACTATCTTGGTTGTTAGGGGAGACGGGAAAAGATAACATTTTTTCAAACACTTGTCGAAACGTGGCTCATTGGCCAGTCTCGCTGATATACACACTTGGGAGCGTTAGTTCGAAACCACTTGTTTAAATACACTTGATAAAGCATCAGTGCGTTGAAGCCAGCTTATATTTGGCTCAATAAAAGCCTGGAAGATAAGCAGATGGAAATTTGTGCCAGTTTGTGCCAGAATTCATTGCTAATCAACGTATCTGTGTGTATTCGTATGAATTGTGGGACAGTGATCTTGATGGTACTGAGCAGCATCTGGTCAGAGATTTGCTGAATCCAGAGTCGGACAGCATACTCCTTGGTCTTTTTAGCTATCAGTGAGGTGTCTCCTGAGCCCAGAGGAGAATTCGAGCAGAGGAGTCCTTTCCTGCCGCCATCACGCCAGATAAGCGAATTGGCCAGCTGAGCTCAACATTATGTCCCCTCATCTTGAACTGACTTTTTAAAATTAACATTAAGAGGGGAATTTACTTGTCTTAAAATCAGGAACTGTGAACATCTCCAATACTGGTCCCTAAAGACAAACTATTGAAGTCATGATGACAAATACCAACAGAGCTTGAACAAAACAAAACCAGTATTACCTCATTTTACTACTACACAACTGACACACATAGAACATTTGTAATAATATATGTCACTACAATATTCATATTAAATACATTCTGTACATAACTTGTAATTTAAATTGATTGTGATTCCTGGTTCCCTTGTAGTTGAATCAGGACACATATTCATTCATGCCAGTAATGAATACATGTTGTTATTTGAAACGTTACGAGTGACTCCTTTAAGATATTCTCATAGAGTGTTATATGTATGTGAGTGTCACAGTGTTGTCAAGAGTAGTGGATTACATTAAATTGTTTATCTGTCTGTTGTTGTGACTTACACTTCATCATACACATACCCTAGACACATAACGTAGCATCACACTATTCCAGAATAATTCTGACTGAGATATAGAGATATGTGGTAGCAAGTAAGGTTATCTATAATACACTACTCTTAATAGATATAGATACCTTCACAGCTGATCTCAGTCAGTACACTAAGTCCCCTATAAATATTTATAACATCCCACTTCACCACAGGAGGTTTTGTGATTCGAGCATGCTGTGCAAGGAAAATGTTTATTGGCTACACGAAAAATGCATTTGCTACTAAACACTAATAAAATTAGCCGCTCTAATGTCAAAATACTAGCTGACTAAAATTATCCAAACCACAACTAATGACACCAACAGAAATTAGGCTTCAGCAGTAAACAGTTTTTTTCCTCTTCCAATTAATTTTAGAGAAGATTTTGATTTTATCAATTATTAACTTTACTCTTAAAATATTTCACCTTATCTATGTATTTATTGCAAGATGTATGAGCAGATCTATCTAAACTAATAACTAACAATACTCTTTCAGTGAATCTAAAATTTCTTGTCAGATTTCTAGGGGAATTAATCTTCAAGTTACATAATAAAGACGAGGTCCGCAATTGTCATTTATAACAAATGCGTGTCCGAGTACAATAATCCCGGAGCGAGTCGCCCAACTGTCACGGATTGTTTCCCCTGCTTTGGAGTAGTAGTCCACCAGTGGCCAAAACGCAAGAGTATCTAAAATGGGTCGTCAAAAGTGTCTACCTTCGCACAAGATTACTCTTGGCAGAGTTTTAGATAGAAGGGTAAAGACGCTTCTATCCCCAGGGAGCTTTCATAAGATATTTCCAAAGTCAAGAACAATGCGGTATTGGCCGAGCAATTGTTAACTTAGTATCGGTCCGCCGCCTTTTATGAAAATTTAAGCAATGGTTATAGCCCGTACAAGCCCACAGCTGGTGTAAATCCAGCGAAATTCCTTTTTATAAGTATTAGCTCTGTAAATGTAAATATCTGTCTGAGTGTAGATATATTAAAGAATCTTACTCATACGTTTGCTTTCATACTTAGAATAACTGAATCAACTATGATTGTTTAGTTTAAAATAAAATGCAACACATTTAATAATCAATTAGTTTTAACTAGTTAAAATAGTGATGAAATGATGGTGAATTTTAGAGTTAAATAAAATTTCTCGTCATTGAGACGTAGGGAGAGGATTTAAATTTAAAATTAAACTTTAATGTCCGTTTGCTGGTGCCTTTTACAAGCATTTAGCTGGTATTTGTGAATCCTGCAGCCTCTGTTTTTGTCGATTCTTTTGTGATGATGACACTTCACAGTCTGGTATGTCCATTCTAAACTGTGCGAGGAGATTGTGTTCCCAAAAAAGTTACTTTGGGGTAAATGTAAACATTTATTTTACAAATGTGAATTTGACATGTTTTTCTTCCTAAGTGGTTATAAATGAGGCTGGCAACCTCAACATATGAAAAAAGTATATTCATAAACCACTACAGCAAGCTCTGCTGATTGTTTCTTGCTATATTCTCAGAAACGCGAAAGCAGCAGAGGTGACCCCAGACACCGACTAGAGCAGTGATGATTACATCACATATGCCTCAATTGTATCATATTATTTTATGATATATATACTGCTCAAAAAAAAGTTAAAGGCCACTTTCAATTTTTAGGTCATTTCAACTATGCTGTTTTTTTAAAAACCTGAACACTCAGTCAAAAATGTTTTGCTGCATTTTGTTGCATGCTTAAACAATGTTTGTTAATCTGACAATAAATCAAATCTGTGTTACGTGTGTGTACCTCCAAGGTCAATCAAATGTACGTGGTGGAAAGGGAAATAATGCATGTTTGAAAATGCTTCCTATGGCAAAGCCTGTTGATAACATTGCTGAAATTTGCTTTTCACGTGCAAGTCGTGACTATGGTGAACACATTTCACCAACTTTTCGGAAGGAACGGGCAATGGGTATGTTTGTAACATTTACCATTTTAGCCATGGCTCAGCTAAGACGCTTGACCAATGTTGACAGATGGAGAGCGATGGCATGGCTGCAGGATGATGTAGGGCTGCGAGAAGTTGCTAGGAGATTAGGAGTTGCCCACTCTGTCATACAAACTCTGCGTGATCGTTATAATCAACCGGCAGTGTCGCAGAACAACGCAGGTCAGGACGTCCAAGGTCTACCACAAGACGGCAAGACACGCTGAGCCATGGCTAAAATGGTAAATGTTACAAACATACCCATTGCCCGCTCCTTCCGAAAAGTGGGTGAAATGTGTTCACCATAGTCACGACTTGCACGTGAAAAGCAAATTTCAGCAATGTTATCAACAGGCTTTGCCATAGGAAGCATTTTCAAACATGCATTATTTCCCTTTCCTCCACGTGCATTTGATTGGCCTTGGACGTACACACATGTAACTGTTACCGTCATTTTCGACGGTGAAAAATACACCATCCTAATGTATGTTTGGTTTAATGTAATCAAAGAAAGATAAACGTTTATTATCTTTCGGTGACAAGTTTGACTGGTGATTATCTTCTCCTGTCTTATGTTGTCCTGTCTTAGACATGTCTTAGAGTTGACATGTCTTAATTCTATTTATAGGATCATACGGTGTATCTTTGTCACCCGTTTGGTCGGAAACGCCTGGTCTGGGTGTGCCTCGATCTGGTCCATGCTCTTTGGGCATGCGCGGGGTCTTAGCGGCAAAAGCCGGGAGACCGATATTCAGAGAGTGCGTACCTGTGGCTTAGAACGGATGTCCCGATCCGTAGATTCCTCTCTGCCAAGTTTTTGATAGGGAGTGGAAATTCTGGGAATGGCCGTTTGGCATTCTTCCGTCCCTGAGTGTTTTCTTTATGCCAGTATTGGCTGTATTGTGTTACTTAAGAGTGTCAGGATTCTTTAAAAAGGTAACTGAAAACGCTATTCGATCTTTTCGTCTCGTTTAGATCTTACATGTACGTTTATCGCTGATGGCGGCATAGTGAGCGAAGCTCACAAGAAGTTATTATACTGCACTCCAGTATGACTTCATATCTACAAGACTAGGTCCAGTTGACCTGTTACTCACATAAGCCTAGGAATCATCTTTATGGATCCGCAATGCAGGCGGAATATGATTTGGCAGAAAATGTATATTTAATCTCAGGAGCCTGTGTAAACTGAGAGTGACCTGTTTATCGAGGCCCGCGACCTGCGGCCTGATTTCGTTGTCACCATATCTATTCTTCACCAGAATGAAGTATCTGGCATGTGAGGCCAGTCTGAAGTCTTTTTGCTAATTGTAGGACAATGGCATTGACTTTGTTTATATAGATGATATCGCCCGTACTACGCAATATATTTGCTAGGGCTTACCTGACGGGGCTCAGTCAGGGGTTAGAGCTATCGCATAAACTGTAAACACTGATAAAGACATTGTTACATGTCTAGGATCTGTGATGGTTGAAGCTGACCTTTGTAACTACACATATTATGTACCCGATTGTATACTATTGACTGTTTCGTTCATCATCATCGTATTATCGTACGTCACAAATAAACATTGTAAACGTCAGCAGCATTCCCTACTTCACTGACTTCTACTTGTGGTTGTGTGAGTTAATGTGAAGACGTCCAAGAGCCTATACGGCCTTCGTGTTATCAGCACTGTTATCTACACACTTACACCATCAACCATATTGTCATACAAGTATTACACGTCTGAATCTGCAGGAATACTGACATTATGTATGTGTCTACTAAACCCTGGCGATACCTCACGCTAGTGACCTAGATTCCTTGCTACTACTTGGTACTGCCCAGGACAACATGACACGCTCAACGTACTACCATTCATAACACAGAAAAACAGTACGTTACATCAGTACATTTACACTGAGCAACCTTATACATCTCCAGTCTCCGTGCAATCCAACTTTTACTGTCAAACAGACTTCAACAGTAACACAGATTTGATTTATTGTCAGATTATCAAACATTGTTTAAGCATGCAACAAAATGCTGCAAAACTTTTTTGACTGAGTGTTCAGGTTTAAAAAAAAACAGCTTAGTTGAAATGACCTAAAAATTGAAAGTGGCCTTTAACTTTTTTTGAGCAGTATATGTACCTTGTTAATTGCAATTCAGGCAAATCATTGATTTCGCGCTGTCCAAGCACATATTTTTCCAGTTTAATATCCAGAAGAATATTTGTGATTTCTAATCATCCTCCCTGAGTTACGCTGTGTATACTCAAAAAAGAATTTAATTATTCAGAGAGACTAACATTGGTGGGTGTGACAAACGGACTGTTATTTTTGTTTTCAACCCATCCCGTCCTTTTTTATTATTTTGGTTGTTTCTTTTTCGCTTCTATTTTTATCAGGTTTTCTGATTTTTTGATGTTTTCATGTCTTGTCATGGTTCTAATAATTGGAGTAACACCACCACCACCCTTTTCTTTCCGGGATGGGGGTAACCTCTACCCGCAATTTGCTTGATCTATTTTGTTTTATTCTTAGCGGGGATAGTGCAGGAAGACGGTCAGTAAATTGATGTAACATTAGGTAAACACACAGCGGTAATCGGCTTTGTTTCCTAGTGGCCTTCATTATAAATGCATAGCGGGACTTGTAAGTGGTCTGTGATGAGGAGATTTTACGTAAGTAACACCTGTGGTTTTGCTTCATCAGGGCGAACCTTCTTCGTGTTTGCTCACGGGCGAGCAATAACTAGTCCTTTGATCTCCGATTTCAGGCGTTCGCTTGGCGGTTGGTAGCGGCTTTCTGTGGTAACTGTTGTCAGATGTTAAGATAATGTTATGCTGTTTCAGGGAACCCCTTACGATTGTTTTAGAATTTAATTTAGGAGGTAGTCCTGTTATTACGTCAAATTGGAGGAAGTTGCATCTTGTTGGAGATAATTCTAGATCTATTACGTATCGCGTCTGTCTACTCGTGCACTCATTCCTAAGTTGCATCAGATAGTTTTTACTGTAAAACAGGCCCTGGTTCGTTAGTCGTCTCTCAGTCCTGGAATTTTGTTGCCGTGAATAGTGTCAGATATAAATTCAGTTTGCCTGAAGGGATATTCTGAAGTTTGGTATGTACTTAGAATTAAATAGTTGATGTGAAGGAATTTTGACTTAGGTTTTTTTTTAGCAATACAGTGTAAGCCTTCTAATGGGATTATTTTAATTATTAGTCTGTAGTTGCCATCAATTACCTGACTTCTAAATGCTATAGCCAGGGTAGTGTAAGTTGTGTTGATAATTATACGATGTCTAGCGAGCGAGTTTCTTGGATATAGTGGCGCTGTTTGGATATATTTAACTGTATGAGTATAGAAGCTTAGGCCTGACGTAAGCACTGTGTAATGTAATAACGAGTTCAGGGTAACCACATTAGGTTATGATAAAATAGAAGCGAATGTATGCGGAGTTTTGTGTGTGTGCTTAAGTGGTATATAATTTAGTTCAGAAGGATACGGGGGGGTGAAGGCTGTTTAGTATTATGATATGGTGTTTGCAGTTGTGTGTAAATATTTTTGCTATTTTGATAACCTTCCATGGGCTGCCTTTAATATAAGAATAGTGCTGGGGATTTATTTAGTAAAGTTATAATATTGGGAGACAGTGAAGCGGTGTTGTGACGCGTATCTGCCTAGGTCATGAGCTGACTTCAGAAGCATTCACGTCAGCCCGCGTCTGTGTTAGCGTAAGAGACAAGCTGTTGTCTTGTGAAAAAGAGGGGAAGAGGTGAGCTGTTGTCTGACCCGAGGGCAGAAATAGGGTAGAACATGAGGACTTGTATTTATTCTGGAGTTTTATTATGGTATGGAAAAGCGAGGTGTATGTAAAACTTTGGTTGTTACTGTGTGTGAATTATGATTTTAGTGAATTGGTGTATATAAGTTATTATTTTGTTTTACAGCGATTCACGGCGTTGTAGGTAACCCTAAGCCTGCAACGGACTTTGCCTTCTCGGAGAGGGAGGCAAGAGACCTCATTGTAATTGAAATCTGGGTACGCGTAAAGTAACGGGAGCCCCTAGTTACGTCTGCAAGACGGAGAGGCATTAGGAATTCTCCTGACGTGAGGAAACATATACCTCAGCGTGGAATTGCCTAGAAATTGGAGCGCTTGGCTCCTACGGCCCAATACATAACAGGCTACGTTGCCTCGTATTGTTTACATACTGCCACAATAAAGCAGTAGGCTAAACCCCGAAGCGGTTTAAATAGTCGTTTGTGTGAAGAATTGAGTGCCATCATCATTTCTAGATCTACATCTAGATGCATATATATATATATATATATATATATATATACATATATATATATATATATATATATATATATATATATATAGTCCCCAAGGGCCATTCATCAGTTATTCTGGGGAGGAGAGAGCAAGGGAGATCATGCCTCTCTAACATTAACGGGAGGAGGTACCCGACGAAGGGTAACGCATCTGAGCCTCAGACGAAGGCGATAGCGACCGGAAGGCACAGAACTGAAGGAGAGGGGAGAGAATGGAGTTAGTTGTTTTCAGGAACTAAAGAGTTAGATAGCTAATACTTGGATGTGAGCCTCTGAGTTAGTTCTGCAGAATTCAGTGGTGTAGAATTTAGTTGTGTAGGACAGCCGGGAGCGCCTTGAGACATTTTAGTCCGATTAGTCAATAATTCTTCCTCTGACTGATTAAACGGGTAAGAGTGAAAACTAGTGGAGTGTAGCCTTGTGGTGGGTGGGACTCCACGTGTATTTAGTTAGTAATAGTAGTGTTCAGTTGGTGGTGGCTCTTACATAGAGGCCCCCCCCCCCCGGTTAATTTTTTGTAACCTTTATGTTTTTCGTGTAGGTGTGGAAGAGAGCGTAAAAATTTGATATTTGTGTAATTTATTTATATGTTCTTTTTTCATCTTGTGCGAACTCGCACGTTAATGTGTGTGTTTTTTTTTTTTGGCTGTGGTAAAAATTTGTGTTTTGGTCTTTTAATAAACTTATAAATGTGCACTGGATCAGTTTGTCTTTCACTATACTGTACCTGTATTATTTAACTGTACAGTTGTGTCTGTAGATAGTAAGTAGCGTAAACTTTATCTTAGTCTGAGCAAGAGGTCGTGAGGCAGCAGCTGTAAAAACAAGTCACAAGTGGCGAGGGAGAGTCAATCAAGGTTCTCACCCTTGAAGCTATAAGTCGCGTCCTCTACAGTCACTTTAATTCTCATCTTAATCTCAGACTTTCTTTAGAATTGGTGTCTTGTCTCTTTACTTTGACAGACTCTTATATAAGCCATTTTGTTACAGTGGGCGGACAGCGAGACAATGCGCCTGTACATTTGCAGCCCACAAATGTACTTAGCCGAGGCATTTGTTCTTTTTTTGTCTAAAGTTCGTGAAACGAAGCTATCAGACCGTTCGAGGAAAGAATCTATCAGACTGTGAAGTGTCATCATCACAAAAGAATTGACGAAACCAAGGCTGCAGGACTCATTTATACCAGCTAAGTGCTTGTAAAAGGCACCAGCAAACGGTCATTAAAGTTTACATTTAAATCCTCAAACCAAGTCTCAATGACGAGAAATTTTATTTAACTCTAAAATTCACAATAATTTCATCGCTATTTTAACTTGTTAAAACTAATTGATTATTAAATTTGTTACACGTTATTTTAAAACATAACAATCAAAGTTGATTCAGTTATTCTCAGTGTGAAAGTATACGTATGAGCAAGACATTAATATATATATATATATATATATATATATATATATATATATATATATATATATATATATATATATATAGATATATATATATATATATATATATATATATATATATATATATATTCACATCTATAGAGCTAATTCTTATAAAAAGGAATTTCGCTTTATTTACACCAGCTGGGGGCTTGAACGGGCTAAAACCATTGCTTAATTCTTCAAAAAAGGCGACGGACCGATATAAGTTAACAATCGCCCTGCCAATGCAGCATTGTTCTTGACTTAAGAAAATCTTGTGGACATTCCCTTGAGATAGAAGCGTCTTTACCCTTCTATCTACAACTCTTCCAAGAGTAATTTTGTTCGAAGGTAGACACCTTTGACGACCCATTTTTAGATACTCTTGCGTTTTGGCCACTGGTGGACCACTACTGCAAAGCGTGGGAGGCAATCCGGGACAGGCCCGTCAAAACATGGCGGGAAATAATTATGTCGTGCGCTTTCTGCTGCATGCCCTACAGACGACACCAAATCCTCCCTGGACATTTCATTCATTTCCATTTTGTTACAGGAGTAAGTCGATGACACGAAAACAGTGGCACGAAAGCATAGACGCTTAATCTATGATGAGTAATAATACTTTTCTGGCTAAATTTATAAATATAAGATGATGACTCATTGCGCGTTGAACTCTGTTTAATATAAATGGAAAAAATTCCAGAAATGTTGTCAATAAACAAATAAATAAACAACTAAAATAAAAAATAGCCATGAAGATATAGGAAGAAACGTGCATTATTTCAATGGGCGTGGTATTTAGTGATCACGCCGCAATGCGCGGCTTTCCATAATTTCCCAGAAATGCGTCATGAAAAGATTGCAAGTCGATGGGACTTTGTTACAGACGGGACACTGAGAATACTATATGAACGAGCAAGAGTGAGATGTCTTTTTTACATACTTTATTGTTTCGTATATTTTGTGCCCATTGTCGTGAAACATTCTAAATCCACATATATAAATTAAAAGGTAAATGTAAAGCCTAACACATAAATCCAATAAAAGGAAAGAGAAATGGTAAAAGTACAGTGCTGTCACAATGGCGTACAAAAATCCCCCTGTTTTATGCTTCGTCTGCATATTCTCACGCTTTCACGTTGATAGTAAAGCCTACTGCATCACTACACGCTTTCTGCAATAAAACGTGTACTGTATTTCTAAGAAAACCTTGAGCTAGGCACCCTGCGTAATGACCTAAATTAATACTTCCATTAATTTCATTTTATACACGGCGTGATGAAAAGACAGATGAACTTAGGATAGAAAGAGAGGGAGGGCTGAAAGCAGGAACGCATGCAACCCTAACACGCGTCTCGCGATATACAATTAATGCCACCCTCCCCAAGCGAAAGGCCAGAAGCAATACTTTTTTTCTGATGGACAGTGATAAAAAACACTACCCATACGAGAGTTAGGTATAAAAACCTGAAAAATGCTTATTGGGAAACATGACATTATACTGGTTTACGTTTGAAATCCTGACAGTACCCAGACACCACATCGTGTCGAAGTGAACAGGAGGTAGAAGAAAATGCACATTTTGAACGCAGCCACCTAGCTCCCTTAAATTTATATAATTGGGTTCCTTAGGACTTGCTGACAAAGAATATGTTAAACGTTACGCAAATAGTCTAGGAATTAACAAATTATAGCCAAAATAAAATGGTGGTGCTGTCAGACAACACCAAAATCAGAATCGCACAGTGGCATGTTTTGAAACCACTATTTTACGGGAAATGGGCCACCATGTAAAATCCTATTTGACTGGATAGAAGTAAATGTAAGGCTAAACACGATTAGTCAGGCTACAAATACTATTTTTTGTTGTTAGGGGAGACGGAAGGAAGGGTACTTTTTTTCAAACGCTTGTGTAAACATGGCTCGATTGGTTAGACCCGCCAATATAGGCAATTAGGAGCGTCAGTTCAGTGCCACATGTTAAAATAAACTTACTAAGAAACAGTGCGTTGAGAGCCAGATCATAATTTTTGAAATAAAAGTCTGGGACAGAGGCAGATCGGAATTTGTGCCATTATTCATCGCCAGTCAACGTATCTGTGTATTATTTCCATGAATTGTGGTAAGCTTGATATATTCAATATCTTTTTAATGAAAATTGAATGTAAATTGATAATTTATGTCTGTATATGTGTGTGGTTCAGTAGCGAACATGAGGCAAGGCCTATATAGTGCTCCAACCTGAACAGAAGGTGTCGGAGAAAAGTAAAACTGCATGGAATTGCCAAACAGTACACTGACACCTATCTTATTGACTAGAAAGAACTAATGCTGGAATTGCAGAGGCGTAGTAACCATTAGGGAGGAGTATACTGGTGTAAATTGTTTCAGATGAAGCTAGCAGTTGGCCTATCGCTCTGAACTCAGTGTTTGTTCTGTAATGTGTTCAGTGTGGAAATAGATTATAAATTAGATCTGAAGTAGGAGGTACAACCTTCTTGTTTCAGGGACTGTGGTCCTAGTTATTGAAGCAGCACCTGGTCTGGGTTTTGCTGAATCCAGAGGCTGACAGCATACTCCTTGGTCCAGATAGCGACCAGTGAGGTGTCTCCAGAACACAGGAAGCAATCGAGCAGAGGAGTCTTTTCCTGCCACCATCACGAAAGATAAGCTTCTGTGGCCAGAGTAGCTCAACATTATGTGCCCCCTCAAAAATTGACATTTTGTTAACCACAGAGGGAGACTTAATTTGTTCAAATGACAGGAACTGTGAAAGTTTCCCAATACTATTTCCCCGATAATCAAACACTTGAAGTCATGATGAAAAACAACAACTAAGCTTGAACAAAACCAGTATTACCTCATATTACTACTGCACAAATTACATACATAGAATAATAAACTATGTCAATACAAAGTTCATATATATAAACTGTGTAAATAATACTTGTAATTACATTTGATTGTGATTCCTGGTTCACTGTGTAGTTGAATCAGGATATCCATTATTGACAAGAATTAATACAGATATTTTTAAACGTAATCACTTGACTCATTTAAGATAGTCTTATAGAGTGTTATATGTGTGTGAGTGTCACAGTGTTGTAAAGTGTTGTAGAATAAATTAAATTGTTTATCTGTCTGTTGTTGCTGTGACTTACACTTCATCATTTTCATAACCCTAGACATTTAACGTAGTCATCACAATATTCCAGAATAATTCTGACTGAGGTATAAATGTGGTAGCAAGTAAGGTCATCTGTAATACACCACACTTATTAGATACAGATACCTTCACAGCTGATCTCAGTCAGTACACTAAGTCCCCTATAAATATTTATAACATCCCACTTTACCACACCCATGTGTGGTTTTATTATTAATATTTATTTAATTATTTCTGTCATCAGACGAAATCAAGCTGAAACGTTCGATCAGAGCCTGACCTTGTGAATTTTTCAAGGTCGTACGAGATCTTTGTGCCGGCGCACACTTTCACATAAGCAAACATTTATTTACTGTGAACTTTTCTGTTTCATTTGTCTTATTCTTTTAGAATGTTACAGTTTTTATTATTTTTTTTTAATGTATGTCGGGGCCTCTCTGTACTTTGACGCCCCGTGCGGCCGCCAAAGAGATGACCCTGCCTAGGATAACCCAAAACATTATTCATAATGTTTGAAGCTTTAAGTAGTTTTTATCTAAATGTTATGCGCATACAGGATGATGATGCTTTGTGGTAATGACCCTAGTGGGTCCACCCCTTCAGAATATCCCAAAGGTAAAAGGACCAAAACGCTTATCTGACAGAGGGACAACTTCTGATGAGTAGATTACCTGCTCTTGTAATGCTCTGTACATAGTTTTCTGTTACTCTTAATCTCCCCTTGTCCATGCTTTTCTTCCTTGTTGAGATCTTCATATTTACAGTGGTACTTATATCTATTTCTTTCTTGCTTTCTTGTGTTTGTAAAGACAACACTGTCTCTCATTGATAGTTTTTATACATTCAGCTAGTCTTTTTTATTATTCATATTTCAGCTGCGTAGTTGGTTTAGTGTTTGCTTTTTGCAATGTTTTTTTTTCTTGCACTTGCAATGCTTTCTTTCCATATTTTCTTTTTTGTCCTTGCAATGTTTATTTTTCATATTGCTGTGTCTTACGTTTGCAATGTGTTCTTTCTTTCGCCATCAATGTCTTTTTAGGTCAGGAAAGAATATCAATACAGTTCCCTATCAGGTATGTCGTAAAAGGCTACTAAGGAGGGTTAAGCATGTAGCCGGCTAATCCATCAGTCACAGAAACATGGGTAATAATAAAATGACAAGAACTACTATAAGACTTTGAGAAACTGTTTTGAAAACAAAAATAAGGTAGTCCTATTGCAGATACTGCCGTAGAGGGAAGAAGCGTTAGAGAGATCACCATACTAGGTCAGCTTTTTTTGGTAGACTGGAGCGTGACGCTACAGTTGGGCAATCGGAAATAGGTAGTTCTATTTGGACAAAGGACATACAATTGAAAGACGTTCCGACCCCAAGGCCTTTGTCCTGTGGTGAACTAACGAAAATAGTACAGAACAGTAAATAAGGACTAATTTACTTGCATCAAAAATTTCTTTCTTTTTTTTTAAATGATACGAGCCGTATATGGGAATCGTTGTCATGCTTGTAGCTTCCACTGAGAAATGCCGCAGGGACACGATGGGCAATTAGAAATGTTATTGAAAACGTAAGACTATTCCATTTTTGTTTAACCCGCCGTAGTTTGGAAGCATAAGCAAATCAATAAGGGCAAGCAATGCAAGTATTTTAACCAAGCCCTTCAAACTGGAAACAGGTCCTCCGTGAGTGAGATTCTTGACTTACTGCACAGGAAGCTGAAAGAAATCTGGACTGCTGACGGACATCATTTCACCAAGGAGAAAAAGAGAATCTCCAGATTTGGCACCTGTATATTACAACTCTCTCTGCAAATATGTGCTTGGGCTTAACAGAAGGACTAAATTGAATGTTATGGGCACCAAAGTACAACTGACAAATACCAATGTAGTAAAATGTGAAGAAAAAAAACGAGGCACGTTAAAGAAACCTGTTACTAGCATTACAAGGTAGTTCTTCTGAAATTCCTAGGGTAAAGGAAATAGAGGGGAGAATTAACTACATACGGAGAAGAGTGCTGGATACACAGTTTAAAAGTTGCAAGAAAGACGTTGAAATAATAATGTAATGTAAGGGCTCAATAATTAGAAGCATGGAATACGATTACTGTATCGTCAACTCAGATGTCAAGTCAGTCCTACTGTATGACTCGAAGCATGGAGACGTTATAGACTTTTATAAGTGGGCGCTTCTTAAAATGTAAGGTTTGAAAGGGCTTAGGTGCAGATATCACAGGTCCGGCGTAAACAGACACAACGCAACCAACGTCCTTTTCAGGACGAACGAGGAAGCAGAAGAAGAAGAAATGGCTTGACAAGGCCACTAATGTAGAACTATTGATAAGAACTAGTCAAATACCAAATGGGCACAAGATGAGAAGAAGCGCTGGCGAAGGATTGGACACTTATTGAAGATACCTGCTGATATCATTACAAGCCAGTCTTTGGTCTTGAATCCCCAGTGCATAACAAGTAGAAGAAGACCACATGGAGAAGTAGACCACAAGTAGAAGTAGACCACAAGTATAAAGAAAACCACAAGTAGAAGTAGACCACATGGAGAAGTAAACCACAAGTAGAAGTAGAACGAACGAACGAACGAACTTTATTTTCAAAGGGTTAAGAATTGGGCACGCAGCCCCGTCTGACATTCTGCCCTTCCTCTCTCTCTTATTGAAGACTGTGATGAATTTACCATGATACAACGTTAAAATATCTCCAAAATTAACGATAAAATGTAGGGATAAAAATAATGCGTAAGATACTAGGAGACATGCTCGCCCATGCCCACCTTTCCTACCCGCCATTTAAAACTAACGAGTAGACGTGCAGGCGAAACGGTTTACCCTTTTGTAGACGGGAGAGAAACGGAGAACACAAAAGGAAAAATATGACTGAACACGTGTTTGAATATAGCAAGGCTAAAAGACGCAATTGGTAGCAAAAGAAAAAAAATTCACGTCACTAGTTGACACAATGTAAGGAAATGGACAAAAAACGACTTTAGCTCTTGTCAGAAACAGTCATTTCTTGGACGTTTTACGATACTTGGTTGTTATTTGAATTCAGCGGCAAACGCCGTGGAGAAGGTTCTCGAACATATTTCAAAAAAAAAAAACTAACCTTGAAAAAGTAACTTTTTCTTAATAATAATGTTATGAATATAAAACCTAGCTAGTTCGATAGCCCGTCTTGAGCAGAGAAATAATATACTTTAAATTATACAGACGGATAGATAACAAGGAAGATATTGACAAAAGACTGTGTTGTTCATATCAGACGAGCGACTGCACTGTTAAAAATTTCACTAAAGTTTCAAATTCTCGTCCTTGAGACGCAATTGCAAAAATCGAGCTGTAATTAAAGAGAGGGGAAAGGTGGAGAATTGTGGCTAAAAATAACTTCGGAGGCAGAAGTGTGCAGGGTATTGCATGGAGTTGGTCCAAGAACCAAGCGTGTTTTTTATGAAAAAACAAGTAGAGACAGACGGACCAACAGACAGTAATACATACTTGACTGAGAGCTGACTGAAATTTGACTTTTGGTTGTAGATTTGAAAGTTAGGGGGGGAGTCTGTGATTGGATGAATGAAATCATATTGGCAGGACAGAGATGCGCATTTTTGCCATTCGTTACAAGACTGTCCAGAGACACAGTGGTTTTATTGCCTGTGGTGTTGTTTCCAGAAGATTTACATACATTTAGTGGGACGCCATCATATAGCCAGCAGCTCAGCTGAGTTTTGCTAGCATTTAACTGTGTTCTCAATTCTGAATTCTGGTAAGAATGAAAGTATTTCTTTTGTATATTTTAATATTTCGAGTGATTGATACTGCCATATCATATAAAATGATTACGACAAGTAAGCGCTCGCTCTAGATCCCCAGCCCAAGTTCAGGGTCTAGAGACAAACAAAATATATGGACGCCTACTAAAACTATGGAAGGCGGATCTATTGTTGAGATCAGTGGAACATATCACCTATCTAATTGAATAGAAGGAAACTATTGAACATATCTCAGATGCAATGTAGTCTTGGGGAACTAGTACTATGTGAAAACAACTGGGCAAGATGTGCTGTGTGGTCAGAGAGATCTGACCCAGTCTGTGTGGTGTTGTTGTGTAGTGTTGTGAGCAGAAGTGGCTCAGTAGGTAGAGTTCTGACACATGCCACAAAACTTTTATTTCAGAATTGTGAGTTTCTGTTTGGCACCGAAGAGGTGCCAAATGCTGTTGTGAAATACACAAGAGTGGACCAGTGCAGTCTAACCTTGTGTCAGAGCAGCCGAATATTGTACTCCAGCACGGAGAGGAGGGGCCACCAGACTCTTGTACAAGATCGACGCAGTCGAGATACGTGAGATTCTGGCCTGCTGGAAATTCACCAACTAATCCACCAACTAATTCACCATCTAATAAAGACATACCATTGTGGGAAAATAAACCATGTATTCATCCCATAAGTCAATGGACAATGTTTTGGTAGTCACAGATTGGGCGTGATGATACCACCCCAACAGTACATTCAGTAATAGTTCTCCTGGGACAATCTAATATAATTAATATTAACCAGTCTTTTAAAATATTTATGTACACACATTGTTGCGTGCATATTTTGACGCACATTTTACAAAAATCGATATGGCTATTTAATATGGGAAAAATATAGACATTCATTCATTTGTGTATGAAAATGCTGTCAATGGTAAAAGCGAGATAATCCATGTTTGATTCACACTTTTGATTATAGGAGTAATCGTTCTGGATATTGATCCGGCGCAAGGATATTGCGCTTGCGTTTGTACTTATTTTTTAGGGCCAGAAAATATATTAATTTGCTTATTGTGTTTATGGCCTGAATTCATATGTATTACATATTATTAGTACAAGTAGAATCAGTCCTATATTGTATATTTTGGATTGGTAGGAGGGACTAGATTCTTGTATTCCGGTCTAGCGGAAGTATGAGTTGTTTTGATAAGTCGTGATGAGTTCCGATGTACTGCTTACAAATGGCGGGGTACGTTTTTCTAGAGCTGGTCCTTTCGTCAGAAAAAGATGTCTTACGAAGTGGTTTTTCTACTGAAGGAGATGGTGTCTCTACGATAGTTTGTGTTAGAGACTCTCCTTATGTCAGTATATAGATGATTCGGACTCCAGGTAATCCCAGCTCCTATTTTGATGATCTCTCGTCGGTTAGGCCTAGCTTGACTTTTTGGGCTTCGCTATGCTAGTGTCGTGTTTTGTATCGACGAAGATGACAGATTTTCCTGCAGCGGTTATGGCTACGTGAATTAACCTGATCACCGTAGAGCTGTATGGAAACATTTATGAAATCCTTTATATACCCATTACAAATTAACTCTGGCTTATATTCTCCTTCCTATGAATGAGTGAACGACAACTCAGGGAGGCAGCCATGTTGGATTTCGGTCATCATCTGTTTTGATCACTGCCAAGAGAACAGATTATTTATCCTATTATCGGACAGTGACAGGGAGATCTCAATCTTGCTAGAAACCCCCTTCGTGGTTTCATAATATATGCTACAAACTATGGACGTCAAGTAACTTTAGTTATTTATCGATCCGCCTTCACTGACGCGTTTAGTCAGATAGGGGGATGTGGCCATAATGTATCATGACATTGAACTTTTGATGTACTGCCCATTATTTCTGAATGTGTCATGACTTCAGATCTGCTATGTATACCTACAAATTGATATGTCAACATACCATGATGTACTCGTATGTCCCAGTGTGTACGTCTGAATAAATTGAGTAAACAAAGATTCCAGCAGTCTGCATTGGTGCCTTGTAGACACAAGTGTATGAGTGATTATATTGGTCAGCACACGAACAGTACACCATTCGCGGTAATCACACTCTACACTTCTACTTCATACATACACCATCCTGCGTCGGTTGAAGTGACCAAGTTTAGGGCCTGCTTCCCCTGGAGCCTTTGCCTTCCCTAACTCAGGACTAGGGTGAGTTACCCATTTACAGCTGGGTAGACTGGAGCATGCCTGATCCCAACAACACACCACCCTTCCTTACAGAGCATCCAGTGTGTGTGTGAAAGCAACTTCTACAGAGTGGAAAGAAGAAAACAAACTTTACACACATTCCATTTTATTATGTCATATAATTATGCATTCCATTTATAACTCCATAATATTTCATATGTTCTGACCAACAAACATTTGGTTCAGAACAAATAAATTTAACAAAAGATTTAATATTTAAAACTAAAACAGCCTGAGTTAGTTCAGTGTGTTATAAATTTTATTATTATTATTAGACTTATTAAATATCTGTGTGTGTGTGGGTAATCTACTACAACACATTACATTTCAGTACCCTAGATTTTTAACGTAGCTACATTCATATTAGTAGAGAAAAAAAGATATGTTTGAGGTCGTAAGTGGTAGTAAGAAGGGCCTTCTGTAATTCGCATCAACATTTATCTCAGGAGCCTTCACAGTTGACCTCATTCATTACACTAGGTAACATCTCAACCATACAATACCATCAAAACCACTACAAAGACTACAAGTAGAAGTAGACCACAAGTAGAAGTAGACCACATGGAGAAGTAGACCACAAGTAGAAGAAGACCACATGGAGAAGTAGACCACAAGTAGAAGTAGACCATAAGTAGAAGTAGACCACAAGTAGAAGTAGACCACAAGTAGAAGTAGACCACATGGAGAAGTAGACCACATGGAGAAGTAGACCACATGGAGAAGTAGACCACATGGAGAAGTAGACCACAAGTAGAAGTAGACCACAAGTAGAAGTAGACCACATGGAGATGTAGACCACAAGTAGAAGTAGACCACAAGTAGAAGTAGACCACAAGTAGAAGTAGACCAATTGGAGAAGTAGACCACAAGTAGAAGTAGACCACAAGTAGAAGTAGACCACAAGTAGAAGTAGACCACAGGGAGAAGTAGACCACAAGTAGAAGTAGACCACATGGAGAAGTAGACCACAAGTAGAAGTAGACCACAAGTAGAAGTAGACCAATTGGAGATGTAGACCACAAGTAGAAGTAGACCACAAGTAGAAGTGGACCACATGGAGAAGTAGACCACAAGTAGAAGTAGATCACATGGAGAAGTAGACCACAAGTAGAAGTAGACCACATAGAGAAGTAAACCACAAGTAGAAGTAGACCACAAGTAGAAGTAGACCACATGGAGAAGTAGGCCACAAGTAGAAATAGACCACAAGTAGAAGTAGGCCACATGGAGAAGTAGACCACAAGTAGAAGTAGACCACATGGAGAAGTAGACCACAAGTAGAAGTAGACCACAAGTAGAAGTAGACCACATGGAGAAGTAGACCACAAGTAGAAGTAGACCACAAGTAGAAGTAGACCACATGGAGAAAAGAACTGGAGACACAAATGAAAAAGCTGAGGAAGACATGTAAAGACATCGCTGATGGCACGTGACAGGAGGACTTGGCACGTGTTTGTTCAAAGCCTATGCTCCGTGGGGAACTTATGGGTATTCATTAATAGGATATTTGTACTCTGCACCACAAAACATAAGGTACGGAAGCCACTACTACGGGTACATGAGTGCTTCAATGCAGCCTTCCAGTAAGGCCACAAGCTTCAGTGGTGGTTCCACGCTTCTGACGGGCTAATACAGGACATCAATGGGTGCCCCAAAAAAGCTTCAATAAATTACTATTAAAAAATATAAATAAATCAATTACCGTAAAATATACATTACTTAAATAGCCCGATGTAATTTCGGGGGGGGGGGGGGGGGAAAGGGACTACTGATCCCTCTAGCATGCCGTAAGAAGCGGTTAATGTGAGCGTGTTCATGCGCCTGGCAACTGTCTGATGTGTCCATAAAGTGCCCAGAAACCACCTTTTTATGACTGCCTAGATGTGGGCTTCCTGCACGGATACCAGTTGCCAATGTGGCTCATTACTCCACCAGACACCAACGGGCTGATCACCCGTTTGCCAGTCACTTCGATTACGGAAACAACAGCAGATGGATTGATTTGCCGTTGCCCTAAAGACGCCAATAGGCGTGATGGGAAACAATGGCAAAGAAAACCTATCTGCTGTTGCCCTAAGACGCCACTAGGCGTAATGGCCACTGACTGCTTTGACGGTCGGTGGCTAAGGACGGAAGAAGAAGAAGAAGACTCCACCAGACACAAACATACAAAAGAAGAATGAATTTAAATAACAACACATTTAAAAAAAATAATCAAAAGACGCAGCTATTAATATTTATTACCCATCATCAAACATAAACATATACTTAACAACAGAAACAACATGAAATGAAAGATAAATAAATCAATACTTAACAAACATGATGAAATAATTGAAAAACATTCACACCTCAAAACAATAACAGGAAAAAGTCCGTATAAATAAACAAACATAAAAGTCAAAGAGATGAAGTTGTCTGAAACATTTATATTTGTTTACTTTGAATGAAAACTGGTATAGACAAGAGCAATATGGACAACACACGTTTTTATAATCATGTTCTAATTCTGAATATCAGCCATTTGTTTTACTTTGCGCATATTAGTAATTGTCAGAGTTTAAAAACATGAAGTACAGAAACAGAAAATAAGTCAGGTACAAGATGAAATTGTAAACATATTATGCTTCTAACTCCAAATCTTAAACATTACATTTCTTTCTACCTTTCTTTCTTTCAATTATGAACCGTGACTAAAAATAGTTATCTAAATGTTTAGCGCACCCCCACCCCCCTTTCCTCCCTCCAGCCCCAAGACAACCAAG
The DNA here is from genome assembly GCA_024509875.1 of Oreohelix idahoensis. NCBI lineage: Eukaryota > Metazoa > Mollusca > Gastropoda > Stylommatophora > Oreohelicidae > Oreohelix > Oreohelix idahoensis. The sequence goes on along the minus strand of JAMPIV010018725.1, from coordinate 318,405 downwards.
TGTCAGGAACCTAAAGTTCTCAAAAACTTATTTATATCTTTCTAGTTTCTAATTATTTATCTGACCATTTTGGGTTTTCACCGCCGGCCTCTTTTCCAACTAACTGCTCCTGTTTAATATCGTTTCTAGTTTTGTATCTGTCCTAGCGTCATTGGTGACTTGTTGTATCTGTCCTAGCGTCATTGGTGACTTGTTGTATCTGTCCTAGCGTCATTGGTGACTTGTTGTATCTGTCCTAGCGTCATTGGTGACTTGTTGTATCTGTCCTAGCGTCATTGGTGACTTGTTGTATCTGTCCTAGCGTCATTGGTGACTTGTTGTATATGTCCTAGCGTCATTGGTGACTTGTTGTATCTGTCCTAGCGTCATTGGTGACTTGGAATATATGAGAGTGACAACAGCGGTTTCTGTTTACGGCTCATGGCAGTTTCTACATTTTTTTATGCATATTACTTAGTTCCCCATGTCTTTCCTAGCCTGTGTTTTTGGTAGCTTGTCCCAATACGAACACCGTTTGTCCCAGACGAACACCGTTTGTCCCAGACGAACACCGTTTGTCCCAGACGAACACCGTTTGTCCCAGACGAACACCGTTTGTCCCAGACGAACACCGTTTGTCCGAGACGAACACCGTTTGTCCCAATACGAACACCGTTTGTCCCAGACGAACACCGTTTGTCCCAGACGAAACCCGTGTGGTTGTACCTTTTGGTTTTTTTTTCTGTGTTCTTCGTCCTAGTAAAAGACAGTTAACAAAAAACCGTTATGGTTGCAGTAAAATTCAATATATACACTGAATAGAAGCCACGCGCTCTCAATGAAAATCAACTCTTATACTCTCATTCACAAGTGCCATGCCATAACTGTGTCTCCCCACACACAACCGTGAGAGTACAATATACACAAATGATACTCCTCATATGCAAAATGACATTTCATCCGCATATACGTCTATTCCTGAATTCGCGCACACAAGCAAACACTCAGATAAATACTTTATCTTGTACACTGGTAGAAGCACACAACACACACACTCCCACACAGTCACACGTACATATCTCATTTACGCACTCACACTTTCACACAAACATAAAAATATATACTAACAAGCATATACTTTTTTTTTAAGTTTGTGAAGCCTGTGTATCGCTGACACCTGAAAACAACGAAAAAAAAAATAAACATACAGAAAGTGTTTCCGTGAAATATTTAAAATTGGAGGATATTTTACATTCTGACATGACAGTGAACCCAGGTAAATCCCTGCATAATTCTGCACCTGTTCCAGCACTCGGATAAGGTACGCAATAAAGATACAGTAATCAATACGTGATCAAACATGTACCCTCGACATAAAAACAGCATAAGACGCTACAGGTAAACGGATATCTTGTTTTAAGTGGTACGCAAACCGTACATCTGCAGACAGAAGGACTAATTATTGGCGCAAACACATTGGCACGTAACAAGAGCAAATAATCAGTACACACAATCAATGTCTGCTGAAACGATCAGCTATTACATAACGGATTCCTTTGGAAGTGGTATGTAGCCATTTCTTTGTCATTTGTCCTAGTAAGACGCACGCTATCAATGTTCATCCACCCAACCGTTTATCCAGTCCCTGATAGAATACTGGAGAGTAACAGAAAAAGTAATATCGAAATTGTTCTCTGTCCATACAACCTGCCTAAGCACAAACACAACCTGCCTAAGCACAAACACAACCTGCCTAAGCACAAACACAACCTGCCTAAGCACAAACACACCCTGCCTAAGCACAAACACAACCTGCCTAAGCAAAATTCTCAGAATTTTTAGGACAAATATCATCACCAACGAAGAACAACTTTCTCGGAGCAACCAAGAAGACATGCACACCATCATAGCTGGCAGACGCTGGAGTTGGGTTGGCCACGTCATCAGAAGAGGCCCCGGTGCCATCACAAGAACTACTATGCAATGCGCCCCACAAGGAAAGCGCAAGGGCGGCAGACCAAAAACAATTTGGCGGAGAACTATGAAGGCAGAGATGCTACCTGGCGGAGAACTGTGAAGGCAGAGATGATACCTGGCGGAGAACTATGAAGGCAGAGTTGGGGCACCACACGAAGAATGGCCGCCGGCTGAGCAAAGGGGATACAGTATGTTGCTGCCCCATAGGACGCCACCAGGCGTGATGGCCACTGACAACTTTGGCAGCCAACAGCTAAGGATCCGATAAGAAGAAGAACCGTTTATCCACAAAAACAAAAACAAAAACCCAACAAACAACGTTCCCTCTTTCTTCATGCTGATAAAGTAAGATTTTCTTTCGTCCATCGTGAGTTTCTCTTGTCTCTCTGACACATATAAACTCACATGTATTATTACCAAAGACCGGCTGGCATAATCTACAACGTTGTTAATCACATATACATGAGCAGACGAAATGCCAGCTCTAGCGCGGGCTCTGATAAAATCCCTACCAATATTTATAGCACTACTAGTGAAATAATAAAAACAAGCATGTTCAGTTGTACGATCACTCATACACACAGACAACGAAATACACAAACCTTCTTGTATTAATGAATTACATAATAATTTGAATAACAAAGATGTCATGAATTAACATCGACAAAGAAATTGAACATTTTAATTTTGCGCTGAAGATTTTATGTTTAACAGAATTCACACATAATATGATATGGCTATACAGGTTTCCGTAATTTTTGTACAGCCTAGAGACACCTATATCTCTGTACACATCCTCAGTAATATTGTTTAAAAAAAAATGATACACTTGTGCCGGACATACAACACGATAATTTACTAGTAAGACATGTAACAAACAAATATTTTGTATAATTTTATGTCACAACTAAATAAAACCTCAATCTAGTCTTATTTCACGGTTTAAACCACGACTTAATTTGGGAGTTGCAACTAAGGTGGAGTGGGTTCAGTTCTCATCGCAGCCGGAATAATCAACAGGATACTGACACTTAGGAGTCATGACCCAAGTGGGCCCACTTCCCTTCGAAAGTAAAGCACATAAAAGGGCTGAAACACATGTCTGTCGGGGGTAAATAGTCTGATGATCAGATTGCCTCCTGTTGTAACGCTCCGTATAGAGGTTCCTATCACCGCATTAGAGGGAGACATTCTAATTCAGTTTATGAGGCCAGGGAAATATCTAATTCATGTTCCCGTTTGAGAGGAATATTCTAATTTTGGTTCTATCCACACGAGGAACATATTCAGGTTTTCGGGGAAAAGGGAAATGCTAAGTTTAGATAAAGCTTAGGTCAAGTTATGGTACAAGTATAAAAAAAAAAAATGTTTGTCATGCCTGGATAAAAAGGTAGTTCCATGATAGATACTGCCATAGGGGGAGTGAAGTGTTAGAGACTTCACTATACTAGTCCAGCTATATAAGGTGGTGTGATCAGTTCCCTTCCTCGCTGCGTTTGCCGTTTACAGCTGGGTAGAGCTTGAGCTTGACGCTACCAGGTATCGATCCCGGTAACTTTGCCGCCGAGAGGCAAGCTCTCTAACCGCTTAACCAATTGGTCGTTCATAAATTACCTGGTCTTAGAAATCTCGATAAAGGCCTGATACTTCGGCAATTTGCGTCCAGTGATCGTGTGAAACTATTCCTTCCCTTTGTGCGTTATGTCTTCCCCAGTCTACTGGCATTATTAGTGTGTTATGTCTACCCCAGTCTACTGGCATTATTAGTGTGTTAAGTGTGAGAAAATAATAGACTACTTCCAATCCAATATTTTTCAGTGAAGTCAATTTACAGGCAATCACTAGCTTATCAACGATAAGTGTTCACTCACTGATCTGTTTGTCAATGATATTGGTTGATTGAATCAATTATAAACTTGCAACAACAAAAAAAATAGATTCATAGACGAATGATAAATTATCAACATAGCATAGATTACGTAAAAAAAATAATCCATAGCTATTCTACGATGTTGGTGGTTTCTGAATGTTTTACTTAAAAATAGCGCATATTGCGACATGTGTTGTAACCTTCATTTACCTATTTGGGCTAGAGGAAATACATTTAAAAAAAAAAAAAAAATAAAGACCTTTGGCTATATCATTAAATGAACTCATCTCACAACTGCTGGCTACTATAATTATTCCTGAATTCAGCCGATGTGACGAACAATTTTAGCCTCCTCAATCATAGAAAAACCGTATATCGTAGATACATTACATACATAGGCCACTCAAGAGCTATCCTCACTCGTTCATTAATGTCTTTTAAATTATGAGAATGTGTCCAGATGCAGCAGGATCACCAGAGCGTTTAGACACAGAAGACCAAACTGCGTAAAACAGAAATTGGGTCAGTTGAAGTTAAGTTTACATGTAGGTGTCTTCTTGGAATTCACAGACAATTCCAGAACCTTATCTAGAACAGACTTTCTATTATAAGTGGTTGTGGAACTAATGTTCTTTTTTATCCAGCAAAACACTTAGTTAAATGTACACTTTGTTCTATCTATCTATCTATCTATCTATCTATCTATCTATCTATCTATCTATCTATCTATCTATCTATCTATCTATCTATCTATCTATCTATCTATCTATCTATCTATCTATCTATCTATCTATCTATCTATCTATCTATCTATCTATCTATCTATCTATCTATCTATCTATCTATCTATCTATCTATCTATCTATCTATCTATCTTTCTATCTATCTATCTATCTATCTATCTATCTATCTATCTATCTATCTATCTATCTATCTATCTATCTATCTATCTATCTATCTATCTATCTATCTATCTATCTATCTATCTATCTATCTCCCTTTTCAGTCATTTCTGACTATAGGAGCGTACTCCCTAAACGTAATCTCGGTTGCACGAGGTTGGGCACTTGAATAAAGAGGCCAAGCTGTTGCCCATGCAGCATGCCTCTGCTGGTGCGATCAGAGGAACGGTGTGGCCGTTACAGTCTGAAACCAGAATATTTAAGTTTGCTATACCTCATGTCATGACTTTGATGCTATACCTCATGTCCTGCTTGAACTAATAAAAGCGCTCTTTCCGCGAGGGTCGGAGCTTGGTAAGCATGTATTAGCTCTAGAATTGCCACAGTTATCCAAGTAGGATCGTGTCATCTAAGGAACCTCGACTGATTTAATGAGCCATTCGCGTATTCACCGTGAGACAGTGTGAACTTAGACATGCGTTGCTTAATCATTGAGACAAGCATATGACTACTGGCAGGATCAACCAGATAACTGTCCGGACAGATCGACCATCTCGCGCGGGGAGGGAGACAGCGCTCTGTGCAGAGCGAATCCCGGCGGCCCCGGTGGTTTTATTCTTGCGAGAACCACTGGCCACCTGCCGATAAGACATTCCCCTAGTCGGACAGGACGGGCCGAAAGCGACACCAGGTTACTGACTACCGGCCCACGACTCATTGCGAGAGCAGGGCTTTTTTCGAGACCGTTGTCGAGCCACGATATAGAGATGCGACGGCTTGCTCACATCACGACCTGGGCTGCGATTTACAGACACAAGAGCCAAACATGCACGAAACCACTGCCTCGCTAACCGATGAACTGGGAGGGCCCTTTACCGGGATCACCTCGCGCAGTTTTTCTTTATGGTCCGTTTTTACAACGATAATTTAAGAAAATGTCTTGTCACTACTTGGTACTACATTAAACTTTTCACAGCACGTCTACGGTGCAACATATTTTTAGAACTTCCCAGTTAACACGATACCATACAAATATCTTTTCACAATATTATATAAATTATATATAAAAATCTTCTCACTTAACGTGATGTTCTCTGTACATCTGTCGCATAGAGATTTATGATCAATAAATTTTCTATATTCTTTCCTTTTCTACCCGTGTTCTCTACTTTATTATCGCTCTTTTATCCTTTTCCTGTTTTTCGCATTCGTTCGTTTGCGACAAAATATTACTTTCCCATTCTGACTTTTACCGTTTCTTTCTCATACTAGTAACGCATTTTATTGCGTAAAATGTCAGTCCCTGGATGTGAACGAAATAGTGTGAGAATTCGTCTATTCAGACATAGAGAGCAGACATTTGTCTACATTTTCATCTGACACGAGTTTTTCTTCGGCTAGTTTCTCGGCGTGAGGTGTGGAAGGCGCCAATCTGCATAGCTCAGAAATGAGACATGTCGCAGTAGGTGTGAAGACGCACTTTTGACAGTTATGGCCAGCGTCTAAAGTAATGTGAAGTGTTAAGAGAGAGAGAGAGAGAGGGGGGAGAGAGAGAGACCGGCGCTATTCGGGTTTTCGTAATAGCGTGGGATCCTTTGTCTGTTTCATATATCTACCCTGCAGTTTGGACTTGATTTCATTCAGTCATTCTCCAGTTGCAGTAGACAGATCGCTAGTGCTAGGAAATCTCTTGTGTATTGCGAAGTCCTAGTTTCTCGACATTTTGCCGAGTTCTGGAATACCCTTATATTGAATGATTCTAGTTCATGGTGTTAGTCTGTAGTTCTGTGTGGAGGTAAATATTATATATATCTAGTAGTATTGAGTGATTCAGTGATAACCGCTTATTTCATTTTACTAGTTAGATTTCTGTGCAGAAGTAATTAAAATTATAAGTCGGTTATATTCTCTAGTGACGTATTTCATTGGATAGCAAAATAAATTATAATGTCTAGCTTAAACTCATGCAGCTATAAATAAATTTAATTAAATTGCTAGTAATTAGTCGAGAATATTTTAAACTAACTTATAACTGCACTGATTCATCATTGAATTTGACATTAGTTCTGTGTGGAGGTAAATATTATATATATCTAGTAGTATTGAGTGATTCAGTGATAACCGCTTATTTCATTTTACTAGTTAGATTTCTGTGCAGAAGTAATTAAAATTATAAGTCGGTTATATTCTCTAGTGACGTGTTTCAGTGGATAGCAAAATCAATTATAATTTCTAGCTTAAACTCATGCAGCTATAAATAAATTTAATTAAATTGCTAGTAATTAGTCGAGAATATTTTAAACTAACTTATAACTGCACTGATTCATCATTGAGTATTGACGAAATATGTATGTATTTCTAATTCATGATGATTGATTTTATGCATATAACTTATTACACGGGAGTTGTAAACGATAAGACAAGCTCTACGCTTGCAGTTTGTAATGTAAGTTATAACCGAGGAATAGTATGTATAAGTATTTTATATGTTGTTTTTTTCTTTATTCAGTGAAACTGGGGTAGCCCAACTTTACCAACGGTTTTAGTACTGAGAAATATATGTGAAGAACAATAACATTTTTTTCTTAAAGACTTGGGTGTATAAAGTAAAACCTGTCTGGCATTGCGTTGGCATCCAGAACGACAGAGTACCCATTACATGAACTTTAAGATTAAATGAAGTAACGGGCCCATCGAGCCAGATTTAATTCTTCCTGAGAAAAACCTCAAGTACATTTCAGCCCTTGTGGCAAGTAAAATATTACTATCAGTAACATTCCGACGGAGTTCTGACTAGTTGTGGTGTGACCAAATAAAGTCCTATACTGCGAGAAGGCACCGACCTGACATTCCTAGTTACTAGAAATCTAAGCTATTGACACTTTGCTCGCTGTTAACGTTCGTGCCTGGACAATTTTAATGTGACAGAACCAGATATCCTAAAATAAGAATAACCAAGGAAACGTTCCCTGAAGTAGTGGATTCAACCTATCTTTGCGGGACTGGGGTTCCCTTGGCCAAGACTACCCTGGAGATTCTGTATGTGCATGTCCTAAAAATTGTTTTTCCAGAAGTTGCTACCAAAGCTGTAAGTACGAATGCAAGCTAGAAAGATCATACCTCTGGGTCTATCATTCTTGTAGCAATTCATTGACTTTATGACTATTTGTATATGCTTGATGTAATTTTTATGTGTTGTGATGGAATTTTATTATGATAATTAAAGCTCACTTGAACTTATTCCAGTGTGTCGGTCAGTTCGTTCCCAAATATCTATATAATCATTGTTATAGTTTTTCCACGTCTGTGCGTCTAACTGTCGTCACTTGTGGGTGTGTGCACGTGAGTGGTATATATATATATATATATTCAATAGATATTTTATAGACTGTCTGACTCCTCTAGATCTGTTGTAGAAGATATGCTGAAAGAGAGAAGATTCTCGATTTCAGGGACAGCCTCTATTAATTTCTACCATCTCACTCGTGGGAATCTATTTCTATTTTATTATCTCTCACTGTGGCTATCACTTATTCTAATCTATTCAGAAGGGACCAACCCAAGTCTTAATTCCCCTATCAAAAATCTACAACATCATTTCACAGTTCGACGTAAATATTTGTTTGTTCTTGCCTTAACACGGTGTTACATACGTAACTTTTCACTACAGGTGTAACATTTTTGGTGTTGTAATTTCCTAACTTAGCAATGATAAAAAATGCGTATATTTTTACAATAAGAGGTTTTTGTTTTTAATTTTACGCTACACAGTGTGCCAATTTTCCACTTTACGGTGCGACATTAAAAAACAATCAACGACACGATCTTACTGCTAGGTCAAACCACAACAGTGCAGATTGCTACATTTATCTGACCAATGTTTTAAGATGCACAAATGATATATGAAAAGAAATAAGAACCATTATAACGTTAACACGAACCACTGTGTGATGGTATTGCCTCCTCTGCTTTGCAGTAGTGGTCCAACAGTGATCAAACTCAAGAGTATATAATATAGGCTTCAATGGAGTCTATTTGTACACAAGATTACTCTTGGCAGAAATGTAGATAGAAGAGTAGTAAAGCTTCTATCACATGGGAGTCTTCACAAGAAATTCAGGTAAGCGAAAACAATGCTGGCTGTCGCTAAGCACGTTAATTCTGTAACCTGCCGACCACTTTTGTGAAGAATTTAAGCACTTATTTATCAGCTTGTTAAGCCCCCACCCCTGATTTACTCAGTGGAATTCTCTTATTCAAGTATAGCTCTGTTTAGAATGTGTGTAGTAATTGACTGAGACAAACATGCAGTAACTTTAAACTGATCAAATTGAAGTTAATTTTGTAACATTACAAATAACAAAATTTAATAATCACTTAAGTTTTACCAGTTCGAAAATAATTTGAATAGTTATGGATAAAGAAAAGCTATCATCCTCGTATTTGGGGATTGCAAAAAAGGGTAAGAAAGTTCAGATGGCAGCATACATTTGAACTTAGCTGTCAAAGGTGGTTCTGTCTTTTCACACTGATCACTCGTCTCTGGTCAAGGTTGTCGGGTGTAGCTCGTCTCCCAGAAACTTCAAGGAAAGTCTACACAGTGTTCTTTGTCTTAAAGCGTAGGCCACTGATCCCGTCTTGTTCCAGAAATAGTACGTTCTGCTGGTACCACCAATAAGCCAATCCTGGCTACAGTCTTGTCGCACAGATGAATAAAAGAGACGACTCGTTCTCTTACAACACGTGTCTGGGATTTCTTTTAATTTTCACATAGATTGCCCCTTCTTACTCCGTGTTTCTTCAGTTTCATAGTCCCGGTTGTTCCTTATTAAAATTTGAAAGAGTTTTCCTGTGCTTTATAAGTCTTATCTGGTTCTCCAATAAAAGGCCCGGATAACAATTAGGAATTTTGAATCTAGTTCTTCCTCTGGCGAAGGTCTGATGTCTTGGCGAGCGTGCAAATCACAAAGAAATAAATGTGAAATTGTCAGCCTATATTCCCTCCAGTGATGTTATGAATCTAATCAGAAAGATAAAATCATTTCAAATCATGCAGGATAGGCTGTGATATTTCAAAATAGTCCCACGTGAAATAAGGTGCGTGCCTGCAAAGGTCACGTATTACAATATATGGACATCTGATGCCTTGTATACACTCTTACAAACATATTTGTAGACTCATATTGTCTTTATTGTCAAGCACGTGACTCTGCTCTTGAGTTAGGGAAGGCTTAGAAAGCAATAAAAAAAAAAGAGGGCGGGGTAAGTGTGGTCACAAAATTTCATAAAGGCGAAGTCTCTAACATTTTACTCCCCTACGTCAGTATCTGCGATTGGACTACTTTTAATGGAGCATGGGGAATCACTTCATTCGAAGTCTTGCAGGAGGATTGAAACAAAGCACTGTTTGTGTTACTTTAAAGGTGGCTTCTTCAGCTACTTGTTTAACTTGGTATATTTGCATGCTTGATGCAACTTTTCCACCTTAGTAACCCTTGGTCCTGTGCAAAGATTCTATGAATTGGTATGAAATATTGAGAGCAGAGATTTCAGACAGGAAATGATTGACAACTGAAAAGTAAATTGCATCTAATGCTCTGATCAGCTGTGCCAACAGCGCAGATCAAAGTGCCAGGTAGCACATGGCATTTGAGAAAGAGTACACCCCCCCCCCCCCCCCCCCTCCCCCCACCAAAAAAAAATAATTAATGATGTTTGTTTTTTCTATCTAAAATTAATTTAGCAAACGAAAAAAAAAAAGTAAACTGGCTTACCGAACATATTATCCAGTAGGCTGTCTTAACCCTGGCCTAGTTCCAGTCTAGTACTCGGTCCTTTCGATATTGTCCAATGTTGTCCTTCCAGCAAACTCTGGGTCCAATGTTGTCCTTCCAGCAAACTGGGTCCAATGTTGTCCTTCCAGCAAACTCTGGGTCATCCAGATTGTCTGATGTTGTCCTTCCAGCAAACTCTGGGTCATCCAGATTGTCTGATGTTGTCCTTCCAGCAAACTCTGGGTCCAGTGGTGTCCTTCCAGCAAACTCTGGGTCCAATGTTGTCCTTCCAGCAAACTCTGGGTCCAGTGGTGTCCTTCCAGCAAACTCTGGGTCCAATGTTGTCCTTTCAGCAAACTCTGGGTCCAATTTTGTCCTTCCAGCAAACTCTGGGTCCAGTGGTCTCCTTCCAGCAAACTCTGGGTCCAATGTTGTCCTTCCAGCAAACTCTGGATCCAGTGTTGTCCTTCCAGCAAACTCTGGGTCCAGTTGTGTCCTTCCAGCAAACTCTGGGTCCAGTGGTCTCCTTCCAGCAAACTCTGGGTCCAGTGTTGTCCTTCCAGCAAACTCTGGGTGGTCTTGCAGGTCTGGATCACTGGCTCTTAGTTTCCTATATTTATCGTTGTTACCGATCTTCTCCCCTGGGTTTTTGTGTGCGTGTGTGTGTGTTTTGTGTTTAAAGTCTTGTAGTAGAATAAACCTACAATTATAATATCACCAATCTAGACAAGATTATTCTGCTCATTTGAATTTAATAGCGTCTTTGCTGCCAGAAGAGACATTCTGTTGCAGCAGAAAAATGTTACGTACTCACCGAATAAAGAAACTTGACATATGTTCTAAATATTCTTTTTTTTTTTTTTAAACCAAGATTAAATGCAGAAGTACGAGTACAATAATGAGTGAGTGAATGCATGAATTAATATTTTACAGACGTAGAATAAATTATCTTTCAGTTTTAGCTGTAAATTCTGAACATGTTATTTTATGAAATAGACATAAATATACATGAAATAACCATAAAATAACATGAAATAGACATGAATTGGACACGAAATAAACATAACTGACCCAATAAATTGAAATTACAGTATGCATTTGTTTTCTACACACCAAGTAATGAAGAATGTGTTTTGAGCAAAGATCTCACAATAACACAATGCTCATCTGTCAATGCAAAGATCTCATAATAACACAATGCTCATCTGTCAATGGATGTGCCCTTGGAGATTCCACTTGGTCATAAAGAGAATCTAGAACTGTGAGTGCGTTTGTCTGTCACGTGGGGTTTGATTATTTAACACAGCACGTCCTCTATTGCTAAAAAAGGGCGGAGTCTACTGACGTACGCTGCCAGCAATGTGAGAGTTTGTCCAGGGTAAATTTAGTTTGGTGTCTTTATCCGTAACTCTGCAGTTGTAATGGATAAACAGGAATAGTCAATAAACAGGAACACGCTTAAACGGTTGCTCGCCTTCTGCGCTAAAAATATGCCGGTATTGACAACGCGTATCGGGATCGTAGGACTGACTCTGGTACAAGTTGCTCACAAAAGACAGAGTATTCGTATCGATAACACTGTTGTGATTACAAATCATAACAAAGTATATAGTGTGATTATCGACACTTATTTCAAGGAAGTTCTGTTATCAGAAGTGTTGTATATCCGTGTCCGTGACAAGACTGCTTAAACCTTTGGACAAATGTGATCTTTATTTTGCGAAAATCGTCATGCATTTTGTTCTTCTACAAAAATAACTCAAGCAGAATGACCTGTCTTGGTACTCACTAATAAGCCTTTACATTATTTTTGTTTTAAGCATGCGGAGAAACACTGAGAGACATAGTAGAGGAGGTTCGCATAATCTCTTGCAATAAGGACCCAAATAAGCCAGGTAATTAATTCTGCTTCCTGTGTGAATGATTACACGAGTCACGAACATCTACGTCATGATCGATTGGCCACGATCTCACGTGATCCGACCAATTATAACCTACCAGTTTTGAGATAGAAAGTGTTGTCTTTGATATAGATAAAGCGCCTAGCCATGTTTGTATGGCATGCATGACGTGTCTATTTAGTTTGTAGATCCAGGCAACAATGCTTCAAGTCTCCTAGGGGCTGGAAATACAGTCACTGTTTTGGATTTGTTTTTGGTCCAGGCACAGGTAAACTGGTGTTATGCATGGAATACCCGGTTTAACCCCATGTTTGTTATAATGCAGACCACAGTCGTACACATCATGAATTCCTGCACACAGGGCAAGCGGACAGTAACTCGTCCATGAATGAAGTTACAATCATTAGTCGAATAGTTGGGATGCACAAATGCCATGTTCTGTGAAGTTCTTCCACTGATATCAGCTATGGACAATGCCCGACAGTGAGATGATCAAGTAGTTGTAAGACACTGTAAGTTTTCTCTGAAGTTAATAAAACTTGGCATACGATGACGGTGTAAGTGTGACCTGTTTACGAATGCTGTCGTAATTAGGTCACATCCACACGTCTCCCTGGCGTCATTGGATGCGAGGCCAGTATTGTGACGTCATAGCTCCCATATGATGGTGCCCCATATCCTGAGGGCCTCCTGGGACCTGGATAGGGACTGAGACACCGGGGGAGATAAGACCTGGAAGGAGGAAAACAAAGATTAAGTTAGTTTGAATGGTTATGTTCTAGGAAACAAAGACTAAGTTAGTTTGAATGGTTATGTTCTAGGAAACAAAGACTAAGTTAGCTTGAATGGTAATGTTCTAGGAAACATAGACTAAGTTAGCTTGAATGGTTATGTTCTAGGAAACAAAGACTAAGTTAGTTTAAATGGTTATGTTCTATGAAACAAAGACTAAGTTAGTTTGAATGGTTATGTTCTAGGAAACAAAGACTAAGTTAGCTTGAATGGTTATGTTCTAGGAAACAAAGACTATGTTAGTTTGAATGGTTATGTTCTAGGAAACAAAGACTAAGTTAGTTTGAATGGTTATGTTCTAGGAAACAAAGACTAAGTTAGCTTGAATGGTTATGTTCTAGGAAACAAAGACTAAGTTAGTTTGAATGGTTATGTTTTATGAAACAAAGACTAAGTTAGTTTGAATGGTTATGTTCTATGAAACAAAGACTAAGTTAGTTTGAATGGTTATGTTCTAGGAAACAAAGACTAAGTTAGTTTGAATGGTTATGTTCTAGGAAACAAAGACTTAGTGAGCTTGAATGGTTATGTTCTAGGAAACAAAGACTAAGTTAGCTTGAATGGTTATGTTCTAGGAAACAAACACTAAGTTAGTTTGAATGGTTATGTTCTAGGAAACAAACACTAAGTTAGTTTGAATGGTTATGTTCAAGGAAACAAAGACTAAGTTAGCTTGAATGGTTATGTTCAAGAAAACAAAGACTAAGTTAGTTTGAATGGTTATGTTCTAGGAAACAAAGACTAAGTTAGTTTGAATGGTTATGTTCTAGGAAACAAAGACTAAGTTAGTTTGAATGGTTATGTTCTAAGAAACAAACACTAAGTTACCTTGAATGGTTATGTTCTAGGAAACAAACACTAAGTTAGCTTGAATGGTTATGTTCTAGGAAATAAACACTAAGTTAGTTTGAATGGTTATGTTCTAGGAAACAAAGACTAAGTTAGTTTGAATGGTTGTGTTCTAGGAAACAAAGACTAAGTTAGTTTGAATGGTTATATTCTAGGAAACGAAGACTATGTTAGTTTGAATGGTTATGTTCTAGGAAACAAAGACTATGTTAGTTTGAATGGTTATGTTCTAGGAAACAAAGACTAAGTTAGTTCTAATGGTTATGTTCTAGGAAACAAAGACTAAGTTAGTTTGAATGGTTATGTTCTAGGAAACACAGACTAAGTTAGTTTGAATGGTTATGTACTAGGAAACAAAGACTAAGTTAGTTTGAATGGTTATGTTCTAGGAGACAAAGACTAAGTTAGTTTGAATGGTTATGTACTAGGAAACAAAGACTAAGTTAGTTTGAATGGTTATGTACTAGGAAACAAAGACTAAGTTAGTTTGAATGGTTATGTTCTAGGAAACAAAGACTAAGTTAGTTTGAATGGTTATGTTCTAGGAAACAAAGACTATGTTAGTTTGAATGGTTATGTTCTAGGAAACAAAGACTAAGTTAGTTTGAATGGTTATGTTCTAGGAAACAAAGACTAAGTTAGTTTGAATGGTTATGTTCTAGGAAACAAAGACTAAGTTAGTTTGAATGGTTATGTACTAGGAAACAAAGACTAAGTTAGTTTGAATGGTTATGTACTAGGAAACAAAGACTAAGTTAGTTTGAATGGTTATGTTCTAGGAAACAAAGACTAAGTTAGTTTGAATGGTTATGTTCTAGGAAACAAAGACTAAGTTAGTTTGAATGGTTATGTTCTAGGAGACAAAGACTAAGTTAGTTTGAATGGTTATGTACTAGGAAACAAAGACTAAGTTAGTTTGAATGGTTATGTTCTAGGAAACAAAGACTAAGTTAGTTTGAATGGTTATGTTCTAGGAGACAAAGACTAAGTTAGTTTGAATGGTTATGTACTAGGAAACAAAGACTAAGTTAGTTTGAATGGTTATGTTCTAGGAAACAAAGACTAAGTTAGCTTGAATGGTTATGTACTAGGAAACAAAGACTAAGTTAGTTTGAATGGTTATGTTCTAGGAAACAAAGACTAAGTTAGCTTGAATGGTTATGTACTAGGAAACAAAGACTAAGTTAGTTTGAATGGTTATGTTCTAGGAAACAAAGACTAAGTTAGCTTGAATGGTTATATTCTAGGAAACAAAGACTAAGTTAGCTTGAATGGTTATGTACTAGGAAACAAAGACTAAGTTTGTTTGAATGGTTATGTACTAGGAAACAAAGACTAAGTTAGTTTGAATGGTTATGTACTAGGAACGAACTTTGATATCATTAAAGTCATCAAAGACAGCACATGGGCATCATGGTGTAAGAACTGTCATAAACGTATTTGTTAAAGAGGACCCTAGATAAAAGTAATAGTAGAAGATAGCATACTGAATGTAAAAAGACTGGGATAATAAAGGTAGTAACAGAGAGGAATAGAAAAATTAACATAATAACACTAGAGAAAACTAAATCTTCATTGACACACATTATAGTGTTGCGGCATGAGTGTGTATGTACTGAATGAGTTTCAGGGCTAGACGTGAATAATTATCTTAAATGTTTCAACCAGGGAAATTGCTTAAAATATTATCTAGTGACTAATAACTTTCACCATCAAATGACATAATTCAGGAACAGCATCCTCTACCCAGATAAACAGTCGGAAGTAGGCGTGCCGTTATGGGAATAATCCCGGTGTATCACCTCGGTTATTGCCACCGCCATTTTCAACACTAAAATTGTTTAAGAGCGTCTGCTACCCTGCGGTATACCATACCTGTAGACATTGAATTGTGTGGGGACTGTACCATGTGGTTTTGGTGCATGCTAGCAGCCGGTGTGCAGGGTGGTCTGGCATAACTTCCCAGAGACAGTGGGTGTTCATATCCTCGTGGATTGTAGTCTGTGATATAACCAGAACAGCGATCAATTGACTGAAGTCAGAAATCACGTGATTTGATTCATAGAATACATTACCAGACATTAAAAAACCTTTACTTTGTTGTAACATTGGTCATGAGTCACTTTACAAAACATGGAGTCAATTTACAATACAGTGAGTCACTTTACAAGATATTGAGTCACTTTACAAGATATGAAGTGACTTTACAAGACATGGAGAGACTTTACAAGTAGTAGTTCTTTTCAGGACGAACCCTTATCAGGGCTTCCTCGTGCTAACTGATAGATACTAGTAGTCCTGTTCAGAGCTACGGTACTGATCAACACTGCAGAGTTCTCTTTCTTTAAAATGCTTATTGTGATCTGATATAAACGAAGTACTTCTATCTAGGCCAAATGTCACGTGACTCGTGACAAGAAGGCACACAATTTAAAGAAATCAAAAATTTAACCAGATTAAAGGACGTGAAATATTTAGACAAGAATGAAGAACGCCGATAATAAATATATGATGTGTACATAAACTATTTGCACATACCTGGCAGCATACATGGATATGATGATGACGACGACTGGAGACATGATGGATTTGTGGGGATATTGTTTGATAAGGAGTAAGTCGGCATGGGCTGCATTGAACTGTGGAAGCAATAGAGGGGAGGCTGTTATTAACCATTGCCTGCCACAAAGCAAATATTCTCATAACTAAGTGATCAGTAACCTTCTCATCAGATAACCAGCGACTTTCTCTTCGTTGTCGTCAAATATTTTATTACATCTAGGACGTTTTAAGGATTCAATTTTATTATTGTAACCAAATACAATAAAAACAGAAAATAAATACCCCATCATTTTTGTTTTCCAAAGCAACAAGTGGATGGCCACTTATCACTAATTCTTCATTTCCTTCTTAACACACACACACACACACACACAATTATATATATATATATATATATATATATATATATATATATATATATATATATATATATATATATATATATATATATATATATATATATATATATATATATATATATATATATATATATATATATATATATATATATATATATATATATATATATATATATATATATATATATATATATATATATATATAGGTTAAGGTAGTCCCATTGCAGAAACTATAAGTGCGGAGTGAAGTGTTAGAGACTTCACAATACTAGATCCAGCTTTATGAGCAGGGTTACCAATTCCCTTTCTCACGGTCTTTGCATTCCCTAACTCATGAGCAGAGTCAGGTACTCCTTCACAGCTGGGTAGAGTGTTCATGTGAGCTGGGGTACTGCACGAAGGATGGCAGCTGACCGAGCAAAGTGAAAGCAGATTGTTGCTGCCCTACAAAACGGCACCAGGCGTGATGGCCACTGACTGCTTTGACAGTCGGCGGCAAGGATTAAAGAAGACAGAAGAAGAATGGTCCGTGACGCTACCAGGTTTTAATCACATATCCTCGTAACTGTACTGCCAGAGAAAGCGATCTATACGCCTAGCAAATCGGACAATATATATATATATATATATATATATATATATATATATATATATATATATATATATATATATATATATATATATATATATATATATATATATATAAGTAAAATCTCGTCTTATGACGGGATTTAAATTCAAAAGTATCAATACTTAACGGCAATTTTATTTATTCAAATACTTGCGGAAAAATAATGTTAGGTGTGAACATCCGATTGTTCATCAGAAGACCGCCTTGATTTTCTGTTGATTAAAAAATCGGGCGAATAGTTGGTAACATCACTGGGACTTCAGATACAATTTGGTTGGAGCTATAACAGATCTTTAGCTCACCCGGAAGTTTTGTCATAATTTCTCTATCAGATTTTCTTCTTCTTCCTAGTTCGCCTTCAGACTTCCACATTTATGACTCTAATAAAGGCAGTAGTCAACTCAAGGTTCCGGACATCTCCAAACAGTTTTTCGTTGACAGAAGTGGGTTGTTGCCATATGCTCCTTATTCTTGGTACGGGTACACAAAATTACTCGTAGGAGGAAATAAGCGTCCGCAAACATTAAGTGTGGGGATTTATACATCTCTAAACACTTGTATACTAAAATGCATTTTTAAACAATTTCGCTGCAATTTTCTCTTCATCAGATACAATTCACTTAGGTGGTGACAATTAGAATAGTATCAACATTATCTTCCTTTTTTTTTTTTTTATTCCCGTATTAAAAACCGAAATATTTGTTTTACATCCCATGTTAAACCAAGTCTGAACTTGCACGCCGTTCACATGGCGCATGCACACCAACCTTTGCGCACTTTTCTTTGGCGAGTGTTACTATTTTTGGGAGCGTTACGAAAGGAAAGAATAACAGAATGAGCTGGAAAACTATGATATATGATGATGATGATGATATATGATGATGATGATATATGATGATGATGATATATGATGATGATGATGATATATGATGATGATGATATATGATGATGATGATGATATATGATGATGATGATATATGATGATGATGATATATGATGATGATGATGATATATGATGATGATGATATATGATGATGATGATGATATATGATGATGATGATATATGATGATGATGATATATGATGATGATGATGATATATGATGATGATGATATATGATGATGATGATGATATATGATGATGATATATGATGATGATGATGATATATGATGATGATGATATATGATGATGATGATATATGATGATGATATATGATGATGATGATGATATATGATGATGATGATATATGATGATGATGATATATGATGATGATGATATATGATGATGATGATATATGATGATGATGATGATATATGATGATGATGATATATGATGATGATGATATATGATGATGATGATGATATATGATGATGATGATGATATATGATGATGATGATATATGATGATGATGATATATGATGATGATGATGATATATGATGATGATATATGATGATGATATATGATGATGATGATATATGATGATGATGATGATATATGATGATGATATATGATGATGATGATGATGATATATGATGATGATGATGATATATGATGATGATGATATATGATGATGATGATGATATATGATGATGATGATATATGATGATGATGATGATATATGATGATGATATATGATGATGATGATATATGATGATGATGATATATGATGATGATGATATATGATGATGATGATATATGATGATGATGATATATGATGATGATGATATATGATGATGATGATGATATATGATGATGATGATATATGATGATGATGATATATGATGATGATGATGATATATGCGGGCATAATACTAAAGCATAGACAAAGTTCCTTACAGATGCCCTATCAGTTATAATTGCCCTAAGAAACAATAAAAACGATAAATTAGACAGCCTGCCAGCAACACTAATGAAAATAGGATACAAATTCAACAAAGTGAAAGTACAGTGATTTCAGTCGAACTAACCTGTACGTTTCCGACATGGATGGAATCGACTGATGTATAGGCGGAACACCAGGGTACATTCCGCTACTAAAACTGTGGTTAATGGGTAGTCTGGTGGCCCCACTACATACATCCCGCCTCTGATTTCTCAGTTTTTCCTCTCGCCTCCACTTGGCTCTCCTAGTAAGAACGCAAGTATAGACCTTTTAATCAGACAGCCATGTAGTCAAGGATACAGTCATGATAATTACAGACATGATTTGATATTCATTGACACAAATGATAGCTATAGACAAATTTGTGGTAAGATAAAGATATGACAAACAGAGACAATAATATGATGGTCATAGACACAGAGACAAATAAGCAGACAGAGAAAGGATCGTCATACACACAGAACCGACAAGCACAATTACAGTTAGTATATTAACAAAGTGATTACTGTCATAGACACAATAACGACACCATAGGCATAGCAATAAGAGTCAATGATACAATGACACGTAAGAACAAATTGACATGGACCATATATTATAATTAATTAATTCACTCAGTCATTAACTTTTAGTTCCGTATGCAACATTGGCATCATCAAATTCACGCCAATCCTTTTTGTCTTAAGACAACCTCTTCACTTTGTTGAAAGGTTTTGCTTTAAAAGCTCTACAGGGAGGGATAGCCAATTCCCATGCTCAATCCTCCGTACTTGCCTTCGGAGACCTGCCTGTGCCAGTATTCTTTGCTCCTGTGTCAGGTCTCACAAACAAGGGGGCAAACCCTAGCAAGTTCACTGTATTTACTAAATGTTATTTGTTTTTATTTATTCATAAGTATCTGCTGGTTCATCTGGATTTAGTACTGACCTGTTGGAGAACCAGACCTGGATTCTAGCTTCCGGCAAGTCAATCTTCTGTGCCAGCCTCTCACGTGCGAACACGTCTGGGTAGTGTGTTCTTTCAAACTCTGAAAAGATACCACGGGCGCATATTATGATAGGTACACGCATGCTATCTCAACAACAGACTGATAAGAATAAGATTGAGAGGGAGATTCACCAACACTACAATAATTCAATGCTACGCACCAACGAATGAAAGCGATGATGAGGTCAAGGATGAATTCTATGAACAACTGCAGAAAGAAATGGAAGACACACCTAGATATGATCTTATCGTCGTAATGGGAGACCTCAACGCCAAAGCTGGAACACAATACATATAATGAAAGAGTAATGGGGAAATGCGGCAGCGGAACAGCAAACGAAAATGGGGAAAAATTAATAAGTTTCTGTAGCATTAACAACCTGGTCATTGGAGGAACACTTTTCCAACACAAAGAAATTCACAAATTAACATGGGAATCAACAAATGGTCGGGACAGAAACCAGATAGACCACATCATGATTAATGGTAGATGGAGACATGCATTACAAGATGTGACGGTAAGAAGAGGTGCGGATGTGGAAAGTGATCACCATTTAGTGGTAGCAAAACTGAAAGTGAAACTCAGAACGGCAGGACCAACTGTAACTACACAGAAAAGGTTTGACATCAGCAAATTGAAGGACCCCCTTACCAGAAAAGCTTTTGTGGCTGATATAAAGAAGCGATATCAATTTGCCAAAAGTCAGGAAAAGTCATTGACTGATGATATAGACCAGAAATTCAACACCATTTCAACAATATATAAGGAAAGAAGCAAATCATGCTTGAGATTCCAGGAAAGGAAGAAGCAAGACTGGATAACACCAGAAACATTAAACACCATAACGATGAGAAAGGAAATGAAAAGAAAGAAACCACTGAATGGGTGTGAATTGAATGAACGGAGAAAGAAACTTATGTATTTTGTTAACATCATATACTTATGTGGTTTCTTCTTTCTTTTTTATCTCACTAATCTGAGTAGTCACGGTATAGATTACATTAGGAACCTATTCTTTTCCCATACTGACTATTTCATAACTTATTGTTAACTTTTGATCTTGTGGGTTAATTGACCTCTGTTGGGATCGTCTTTTCTTTTCCCTTACCAGAGGGGGAGAACCTATTTGATTAATTTCTTCTTTTTAAGCTGGCATGGTGCTTAAAGAAGTAGTAGAAGAGTAACAAGTGCATACTAACACTAACAATTATATCACAACTGCTAACAATTATATCACAAATACTAATAATTATATCACAACTACTAACAATTATATCACAAATACTAATAATTATATCACAACTACTAACAATTATATCACAACTACTAACAATTATATCACAACTACTAACAATTATATCACAACTACTAACAATTATATCACAACTACTAACAATTATATCATCACAAATACTAAAAAACTATATCACAAATACTAACAATTATATCACAAATACTAAAAATTATATCACATACACTAAAAATTATATCACAATACTAACAATTATATCACAAACACTAACAATTCTATCACAACCACAAACAATTATATCACAAATACTAACAATTATATCACTACTACTAACAATTATACCACAAACCCTAACAATTATATCACAAATAATAAATATTATATCACAACTACTAACAATTATACCACAAACACTAACAATTATATCTCAAATACTAAACATTATACCACAACTACTAACAATTATACCACAAACACTAACAATTATATCACAACTACTAACAATTATATCACAAATACTAACAATTATATCATCACATATACTAAACATTATATCACAACTACTAACAATTATATCATCACATATACTAAACATTATATCACAACTACTAACAATTATACCACAAACACTAACAATTATATCACAAATACTAAACATTATATCACAACTACTAAAAATTCTATCACAAACACTAACAGTTATATCACAAATACTAAACATTATATCACAAACACTAACAATTATATCACACACTAACAATTATATCAACAATATTAATAATTATATCACAAATACAAACAATCATACCACAAACAGGAAACATTATATCATCAATATGAACAATGATACCAAAACATTAACGACTGCATCACAAACGTGAACAATTATAGGCCTATACAAAATATTAACATTATATTACAAACACTTACAAGTATCACTCTGACAACAATAACATATCTAACATTTGCAGCATCATAAACCACAGTAGAAATAACATTACCATCAACATTGCTAACATTAGAAACAACAGCAACAAAGTTAAACTTAACATTCAAGAATATTAAACATACCTTTTTCCAGCGACTCAATTTGTCCGGCTGTAAAGGACGTCCGGTTTCTTTGCAACTTCCGCTTAAGGCGCATGCGCATTTGCTCGTCTGTCTCCCCAGCCTGGCCGTCACTCTGGCTTCCAGTTGACCCAGCGTTACTAATGAGGTCACCTGATTGACATAGGTCGACAGCCATTGTTAAAATGTGGAAAGCATGGTGTTCTAATATGACTGTTATTGACCTAATTTGGACCAACCAAATGGCAGAAGACTTTCTGATATTGAACAGGTGCAGACAAAATATGACAGTGAATGTATAATTCGAGTGATGTTTGCTCCTTTCATGTCAAATTTGCTTGTGTATGATGATTTTGCTCTGAGAAGTTGTGTTTTGTCTCTTTTTAAAGTAATACATTAAGTCAGTTAATTTACAATATTAAGAAAAAACAAAACAAAAACATACAATTAGAATATTTAAATAAACAATATGGCACAAATAAGTGTATCCCAAAGTACCCCGGATTTAAGGGATACACTGCCGAGTTTTTGTTGTTGTTGTTGCGACATATTATTTTTATAATCCATGATATATATATATATATATATATATATATATATATATATATATATATATATATATCTATATATATATATATATATATATATATATATATATATATATATATATATATATATATATATACTGAAGCACATTAAAAACGCACCACTATTATATATACCGATGCCGAGAAGCTGGCAAAAAAAAGTGTGAGAATGGATTTTCCCCGTGTTTGCCATGAGGTAGAGAGCGAATAGCTGCTGGAATGGAAAGTGCAAGATTCAACCCATGGGTGTGTGTACAGACTACATGAAAACGATGAAAGTTACACGTGCAACACGATTCTCAACAGCTATGACCCTGAAAATGTGTACGCGTTGTGGCAGTATACTCGGTTTAAAAAGGCCGTTGAGACAAAACACCCAGTACATGTGCTTGAAATTCCACGACTATCTGAAAACGACCGCCAACGAGCCATGGGTATGTTGGAGACCGGAATGAGCTCGCGGGCCATTGCAAGAAGGATGAATTGCCACCACAGCACTATTGTACGTCTCAATGAACGTTACGGAACCACTGGCAGTGCCCGGGATAGACTTCGGAGTGGCCAACCACGAGTTAATACCCCTGCGCAAGATCGTCATATTGTGCTGAGTCACCTAAGGAATTGACTCTCCCGGCAAGTCAAACAGCAAGATTAATAGTGGGTAGACATGGGCAAGTCTCTCGAATGACAGTCATACGACGACTCAGAGATACAGGCCTTACTGCAAGACGACCTTATGTTGGGCCAAACTTGACTCACAGACATCGTCAGCAGCGCCTGCAATGGGCAGAGCAACATATCAGATGGACTAGACTGCAGTGGAATGCTGTCCTATTCACAGAAGAGAACAGATTCAACATATCCTTTGCAGATGGACGTATGCGGATTTAGCGACGGTGTGAAGAGCGCTTTGCAGATTGCTGTGTCAACCGATTTCGAGGTGGCAGTATTCACATTTGGGGAGGATTCAGTTTTCACCATCGCTTGCCTCTTCATGTCTTCCGTGGAAATGTTAATGCTGTGACATATCGAGATGAGGTTCTGGATGCACTGGTTGCTCCTGCGTTCACAATTTATCCAGACTTGCAGCTTCTCCAGCAGGATAACGCACGTGCATTTTTTTGTATTTTTGGTTTTCTCCCTTGCCTGCACAGAATGCAATGAATTTCATAACAATCAAATGTACAAATTAATGACCAGCATGGATTCATAGGAAAATGAATAAAGATTCCAAATATGTAAACTTGTACACACTTATATTTACATTTCACACTCTGTTCTTGGATTATACAGGTGGTGCGTTTTTAATGTGCTTCAGTATATATATATATATATATATATATATATATATATATATACATATATATATATATATATATATATATATATATATATATATATATATATATATATATATATATATATATATATAAATAATATATATATATATATATATATATATATATATATATATATATACTACTCGTCAAAAGTCAAGGGCCACCCTATTTTTTTCAATACACTTTTATATAAGCGCATAGAATGATTAAATCTGTTGTACCAATAAACGCCGTAGGTGTAACGGAACAATGGATAATTTCTTGTTGCCCTATGACGCCGCAAGGCGTGATGACCGGAGACTGCTTTGTCATGTCAGTCAATGGCCAAGGGAGAATGATGATGATAGAATGATTAAATGAAGGAAGTTTTTTAGTAAAAATTGGTGCAATATCTTCCTCTGACAGTCCTCTATGCACGTTAAGCATAAAAACAACTCACCGACAACCATGGTGATCACGTGCAATTTGGTTTGCTGACCATAAATTCACATTTTTAATCTGTTTTTTTCAAACTTCCGTACAACCAAACAGGTGAAGTAATCGTGCTGATTGACATTCCACGTGCAATGGCGACTTTTCGTAAACAGAGTTCACTCTTAATTTGTTTTACAATCAGCAGACTTAGGGTAGTTTCATCATTTCAAAAACCATGCCACCGAGAAGAAGTCTTGACACCTTACAAAGAATGAGGGCTATAACGTGGGTTGAAAGTGGTTTATCTGTCCGTGAGGTTGCTAGACGGCTTGCAGTGTCACACTCTACTATCCAAAGAATTTTGGAGAGATTTCAGGACACAGGAAGTGTGGAGGATCGCCACCGGCCAGGTCGCCCTAGATGCACCAATAGACATGATTACCGATACATCTTGTTGTCAGCCCTGCGCCATCGAACAGTGACTTGTTCCACTCTAAGATGTCAGCTGAGACAAACTGTAAACGTTAATGTCAGTCAAAGCACCATTCGCAGACGTTTACATGAATTTGGACTGGCTGCTCGACGTCCTGCAGTCAGAATCCCTCTTACTCCTGCTCATCGCAGAGCCCGTGTTGCTTGGTGTCGCGAGCACATCCGATGGACAAGGCAACAATGGAGTCAAGTTCTCTTCACTGATGAATCTCGCTTCACTGTGTCATTCAATGATACCAGGATTCGAGTTTGGAGACGACCAGGAGAGCGATTTACTGATGACACAATTCGAGAGGTGGATCGTTATGGTAGGGGTTCTGTCATTGTCTGGGGAGGCTTCTACAGACACGGCAGGATCCCACTCTACATCATCCAAGACATTTTGACCGGCCCAAGATACCAGAACGAAATCTTGATACCAATTGTTCAGCCTGCTCTGGAGGCCATAGGTGGTAATGCCATCCTCCAAGATGATAACGCTCGACCCCATCGAGCTCGTGTGGTGAATGAGTTTATTCAGCAACATGGGATCATCAGGATGGCGTGGCCAGCTCATTCACCTGACCTTTCTCCGATTGAGCACCTCTGGGATGTCCTTGGTCGAAGATTGTCAACAAATCACCCCCTGCCAATGGATGGTGCACAGCTGACTGCATTTCTGCTTCAGGAATGGCAAGCTGTTCCTCAGGATACTCTTCGGACCCTTGTGGACTCGATGCGTCTACGCTGTCTTGAATGCCTTGCTGCAAACGGTGGTCATACCCGATTTTGAAATGTCTGTTTGTCCAATATCTATTGTGTGACTTTTGAAAAGGTTGGTGACACACTTCACAGCTTCATTGCTTTTGAATGTGTGTTTCCATATCTTTACGTGACATGTCAATTTGGTATTCAATAAATGCCGTTTTGACTGATACCAATTACGCTTATATCAGATTTGTTTTATGGTTTCTACCAAGGTTTTTCTAAGTGGCCCTTGACTTTTGACGAGTAATATATATATATATCGGATGCCATGTTAGAATATATATATAATCAATAACACTGCTCAAAAAAATTGAAAGGCCACTTACAAATTCATCTGCAGTTTAAAAAAAAATAAAGATACAATTATGAAACTCACATATCATAAACGGTTTTCATTGCACATTACATTGACATTAAAATGAAGAAAAATAAATGATTTCATTAGTAAGAAAATCGATGTCATTCGTCTTACCTCCCTTTTTGAAAATTCAGAATCATTAAACAAAAGTTAACATGATTCAAAATCGAGTGTGTCCACCATGAGCTTGAATGCATTCACTGCACCTTTGCCACATTGATAAGACAAGAGTTCTTAGAGTCATTTGTGGGATCGCTTGCCACTCCTGCTCCAGGAAGAGGAACAACTGATTGAGGTCAGTAGCAGGTGGATGATTTTCTCTACGTCCTAGCACATCCCATACATGTTCTATCGGACTGAGATCAGAAGAGTAAGCTGGCCAGTCTAAGCGGGTGACATGTTGCTGTTGTAGGAAGTCGTTCACGACCCCAGCTCTATGTGGTCGGGCATTGTCGTCCTGCAGGATAGAATCAGGTCCTAGAGCCTGAAGTGCCGTAAGAGCAAGCGGCTGTAAGATGTCATTTCTGTAGGCCAAATCATTCAACGTACCATGCACTCGATACAAGGGTGTTCTGGAGGTCACACTAATTCCGCCCCACACCTTTACTGATCCACCGCCACAGCAATCATGTTCAAGGACGTTGGCATCATGATAGCGTTCTCTTGGGCGCCTCCAGACACGATTTCTGCCATCTGTGAATGATCTGGTGAAACGGGATTCATCTGTGAACAGAACTCTGCTCCATTGATGCTTTGTCCAGGTCACATGACGCCGAGCCCAAGCCAGACGAGCTGCGCGATGAGCTGGATCCAAGACAGGTAGGATGACAGGTCGCCTTGCATGCAGATCTGCATCTCTCAGTCGGTTTCGTATGGTTTGGCCACTGACGATTACGTTGGTGGCTGCTCGCAGTTGCGTCCTGATGGCACTGGCAGTGATTGTTCTTTGTCTGAGAGCCAATACAACAACAAATGTGTCTTGCTGTCTTGTGGTAGACCTTGGACGTCCTGACCTGCGTTGTTCTGCGACACTGCCGGTTGCATTATAACGATCACGCAGAGTTTGTATGACAGAGTGGGCAACTCCTAATCTCCTAGCAACTTCTCGAAGTTCTACATCATCCTGCAGCCATGCCATCGCTCTCCATCTGTCAACATTGGTCAAGCGTCTTCGCTGAGCCATGGCTAAAATGGTAAATGTTACAAACATACCCATTGCCCGTTCCTTCCGAAAAGTGGGTGACATGTGTTCACTATAGTCACGACTTGCACGTGAAAAGCAAATTTCAGCAATGTTATCAACAGGCTTCGCCATAGGAAGCATTTTCAAACATGCATTATTTCCCTTTCCACCACGTACATTTGATTGACCTTGGAGGTCAAACACGTAACACAGATTTGATTTATTGTCAGATTAACAAACATTGTTTAAGCATGCAACAAAATGCAGCAAAGCATTTTTGACTGAGTGTTCAGGTTTAAAAAAAAAACAGCTTAGTTGAAATGACCTAAAAATTGAAAGTGGCCTTTAACTTTTTTTGAGCAGTATATATATGCACTTGTGTAAATAAAATAGTATTATTAAGACTACCCACAAATTATCTTCGGTCGAGAGGGGTACGCTAGGAAGACTAAACTCTTATAAGGGGTACACAATTACTTTAATTTTTGGACACACTGGAATAAATTATTATGAAGAACGTTGCCGGTAAGCAAATGGTAGCTATTGGAAATAATATCTACATTTATAGATGCCATAAATCCTAAATAATATAACCCATCAGGGGTTGAACTTGGGGGGAGGGGGCTGTACGAAACAAACAATCACAGTCCTGAGGCGCACAAAGGTAAATGTAAACCTAGTCCCAAAGCAGTTACTGCCGTAGGAGAGTGAAAGGTTAGAGACTTCACTGTACTAGGTCTCAGGTTCCCTAACGTCAGAATAGAGTCCAGCACCCATTTACAGCTGGGTAGCCTGCTGAAGCATAAGACTACAAGGTCTCTCTCTCTCTCTCTCTCTCTCTCTCTCTCTCTCTATATATATATATATATATATATATATATATATATATATATATATATATATACGTATATATATATACATATACATGTGTGTGTGTGGGTGGGTTTTTTACTATCTGACGTGTACAAACAGCTGGGGCATTATCACCATCATTTGTCTCGTACTATCATTTTAAAGCAGCTCCAGATCAATCCAAAAAGCAGGCTTCCGTCCATAACGCCAACATGCATAAATCGACACTTTTGACTTTTGCGACATGCGGGAGATTTAATTGTAAGATTTTCGGAATATGGCCACCACCGCGCATGTGCGCCAAACGTGGTGACACAACAATTGAGGTCGGCGACACTATCAGTCACGTGCAAATGCCTTCCAATCAAAGAGAAGGGAAGTTTAACAATAGCGCATGCGCCGGCCGTTTGTACAAGTCGCTGTAAAGTTACGACAGGACAGCCTTCTGAACACACCACCCTGTCGAATGAAACACAATGGAATCTCACCACAAGCAGTCGTATCTAGCCACAGACACTAGTATCTAGTTATGGACAGTCGCCAGGGATTTCAGAACAAATACGTTTGAATCTCTAAGACCATGATGAGTCCGAGAGATTTGACATTTCAAGAGTAACAGTCGCTGGTCAAACAATGGTCACTTAAGATCTAGCACGAGCGAGGTCCAGGTCTGTGTTTGCTTCCAACAGTTTGATGGACGCGCCACTGGATCAGATGATGCGAATCGAGGTCACGTGGTGAGCGCATCCGCACGTGAGATTAGAGTGGACAGTTGTCAGGACACGTGCACGTGGAAAGTTGAGACAATGGCCAAATATCTGATGAGGTCATCTCAAATTGCCACTGCGCCATCAGTTACTGCTTCCATTTTAATGTGCCCAATTCTCACTGGACAAGCTTTAGCCAAATGTGTAAAGTATTAATGAGGATCCAAGGTCAAGGTCGCCTGAATGTGCTGTTAGCCTCTTATGTGTCGGTACGATATCTAAATACGTCACTGAGCATGTCGCTCTATCTCTGGAGGAAGTATATCAGGACATCTGCATTAAGACTATGCCAACAATCCTTGCCATTTAGAAAAAAAAAAAGCAGGTGCTATGAAAGGTTACATCTAACTATTACTGTGGTATAGAAGCGAGTCCTGGACAATGAGTAAACACAGGAATAACCATTAGATACAACGAGAGTTGTAAGGAAAATGTTAATAATCCCATACATTGATAACGCAACTAATGACAAATGCTTGAAAAGAGGTCATATAACATAAATTTAATAATAAATATAAGTAAAAGGTCAGCATATTTCACTGAACAGGCGATGACAAGAGGAAAACATCGTGACCAGGGAAGAAAGTGATGGAAAGAGAAATAGAGAAAGACAGAGAGAATAGATAATGGATAACTTGAGACTGCCACATGGGGAGAGATCAACTACAGGACTGCTAGAGAGCATTAGAAATCTAAATCTGTGGATGGACATGCTCGCCTACGCCACAAGGCACGGTACCTGACTTGCCTTGACCTTGACTGTGGAATCTGATAAACTTTTAGTTTGCAGTATGACATACTAAAACATTCTCATATTACTAATCGTCTCAGTGAAACGTCTGTAAGGAACAATGACCCAATCCCATCAGATTTTCCTGAAAATACGGAAAAGATGCCCATATTACCGGGAAAGCTAAGTTCAACCCTATCAACAACAACAAATAAAACCCACGTATTTCTTGGTTAATTACTCAAACGATTAGAAATATTAACATAGTTTTTTTTCCCATGGTGTATTTACCACAAGTCATGATAAGTTTGGCTACAAAGATCCAGTGACCATAAGTCATAATAAGTTTGGCTACAAAGATCCATGACCATAAGTCATGATAAGTTTGGCTACAAAGATCCAGTGACCATAAGTCATGATAAGTTTGGCTACAAATATCCAGTGACCATAAGTCGTGATGCACTGGCTTCCTAGCGCAGTGGTCTATGGTTCGATCCCCAGATGAGGCGGAAAAATTTTTAGGCCACAAACGGCTCCTGGGTCGACCCAGCCCCGAATGGGTACCAGAGCTATTCTGGGAAGGTTAAGGCGGCCGGCGTGATGCCGACCACATCACCCCTCGTGCGCCGACGGTCAAGATAATATGGGCCTAACACCATATTCCCAATATGCCTCAATGGGCGTGTAACGGGTTCCTTTACCTTTTTTATAAGTCGTGATAAGTTTGGCTACAAAGATCCAGTGACCATAAGTCATGATAAGTTTGGCTACAAAGATCCAGTGACCTTGACATGTAATGGAAAAGACTAATAACCACAGGAGAATTAGTGACATCATTAGGCGTGCAGAGTACAACATAATTTTTTTACGTGGCGAGTCACGTGCTAGTACTTTTATATAACTAGATCTAGAGATTATGTAAATAATATTCATATTAATTTCACAATGGGTGATAGCTCTGTTTAATTTATTTGAAGGTTCAAGTGAGGACGAAGCTGGGTAGAGAGAACCCCCACAGGAATATGTAAGTGCAGACGTGAAATTCCGCTCTATGTGAGCAGATGTGGAAGTCCCGCTCTAGATCAAAGTCCCTTGTGACGTAGTCAAAGTTGGACACTTGAGAAGGTTTGCCGGAACCAGAACTGACGGCATTAATAACAAAATTGCTGAATTTAAGCAAATTAGGACAGACGCCAACGATAAAAATGATAGTACACATATTACTGCTGTGTGTCTTTATGCACGGTCCAGCACGGAATGACAAATAGTAGACGCACAATGTTAGCAAACAGCAAAATCACAAACTTCTGACTTCTAGCAACAACAACAACAACAAACAACAACAATTTTCTACTCGTTTATTTGTGTACATTATTTATCAAGCCATATATGTTGTAACGGTTGTTCTCTTTCCACCACCATGTTAATATGTTGTGTTGTTGGTATTACTGTCACTCTGTGTCGGTTAAGGTTATGGATCGTTCCCGTACTGGAGCCAAATGCAACAGCGACGACCTTGTTTTGCTAAGTAACATTTGGTATATCTCGCCATAAAGAGGCGGCTAATATGGGGTTGTGCATGCGGCTGGCAACCTCATCATATAAAATAAATTGCTACAGAAAACGCTGTTACAAAAGCAAGTATTTTGGTGCATTCTTCTCGAGATGATCCATCTGCAGTGGTTGTTCCTTGATCCGTGAGATGGGCAAAAAGGAAATAAATGACTTTGTATATCGCTTATTTTACTGAATGTCAACGGTATCGATACGCTCCATTCTTCTTCTTCTTCTTCTTCCGTCCTTAGCCACCGACCGTCAAAGCAATCAGCGGCCATTACGCCTAGTGGCGTCTTAGGGCAACAGCAGATAGGTTTTCTTTGCCATTGTTTCCCATCACGCCTATTGGCGTCTTTAGGGCAACGGCAAATCAATCCATTTGCTGTTGTTTCCGTAATCGAAGTGACTGGCAAACGGGTGATCAGCCCGTTGGTACGCTCCATTCTACCCATCTGTAAAGTGGGTACCTGAATTCGCTCTTGAGTTAGGGAAGGAAAAAAAGCAGCGAGGAAAGAAACAGGTCACCCCCCACCTCTCGATGCTGGACCTAGTATAATGAAATCTCTAACACTTCACTCCCCTGCTGCAGCATCTACTCTGGGATTACTTAACCTTGACATGACTGACTGAAGGTCGCTGACACATGTCAAGGTTATCCCGTGGAATCCGAAAAACGTTAATATACACGGCGTTAGGTAACTCGGACACTGTGAGGATCTACTTTAGAAACACTGAACTCTTTTAAGATCTTCCTTAATAAAACCATTTCTTTTTTTTTTAGGTTTCACAAAATTGGAATTTGAAATAAGTGCAATCCAAATGTAACTGTTTTTATGCTCGACGATCAGCTGATTACAACCCACAACCGCCACCTCCAAACCTCAGAAATGAGGTATCTGAGGAAGGTAGTGGAAGCAGCAAGAAGAGACATGGGCCGCATTCAAACGATACGTCAAGGCCCCTGCAGGCCCAAGTGGAACAGTCCCAATTACGATGGTTTGACCATGTCTGTAGAATGGGAAAAGATCGGCTACCACGACAAGTATGGGAAACCAACAGCCAGGGATCCAGACTTACAGGACGACCCAGAGTTCACTGGGATGACAACATTAGACAATCTCTGAAGGACCGAGGACTAGATTGGAACTAGGCCAGGAATAAGGCAGCTCATATGACAGTATTTCACTCTCTCTCTCTCTCTCTCTCTCTCTCTCTCTCTCTGGCAACTTCTAACCTCAGGGTAGGAGGAACGACTAAGTAAATAAGAGGACGATCAACTTCCTGTATCTATTCAACAGAACGATTGCATAGTTCAAACCACACGATGTTTGACAGAAGAATACATTCACGATGTTTGACAGAAGAACACATTCACGATATTTGACAGAATACATTCACGATGTTTGACAGAAGAATACATTCACGATGTTTGACAGAATACATTCACGATGTTTGACAGAAGAATAAATTCACGATGTTTGACAGAATACATTCACGATGTTTGACAGAAGAATACATTCACGATGTTTGACAGAAGAATACATTCACGATGTTTGACAGAAGAATACATTCACGATGTTTGACAGAAGAATACATTCACGATGTTTGACAGAAGAATACATTCACGATATTTGACAGAATACATTCACGATGTTTGACAGAAGAATACATTCACGATGTTTGACAGAATACATTCACGATGTTTGAGAGAAGAATACATTCACGATGTTTGACAGAAGAATACATTCACGATGTTTGACAGAAGAATACATTCACGATGTTTGACAGAATACATTCACGATGTTTGACAGAAGAATACATTCACGATGTTTGACAGAATACATTCACGATGTCTGACAGAAGAATGCATTCACGATGTTTGACAGTAGAATACATTCACGATATTTGACAGAATACATTCACGATGTCTGACAGAAGAATACATTCACGATGTTTGACAGAAGAATACATTCATTAAAAAAAAAATTAATTGTGTTCCTATCTGATGCAGTCACGTATAAAGTAAGTCTTGTGAAGCTAGCTCGTGAGTTATCACTTGGAACGAGGAAAGGGTACATTTAATTCAGGGGATATTGCTGTTAAATGTCGGCGGGAGATGGATAATTCGGCATTTCTGTAGCGTAGGAATTGTTTCTTTTGTCCAGCTCAGTCATCTAGAGATCAACCAAAACATCCAATGTTAACTACCAGCGCGATCGGGCGGTTGTCGCCCCCTTGATTTACACAGTGATACACAGTTCTGGGCACCTTATATGAAAAAAAATGTTGGGGGGGGGGGGGGGGGGGGGGCGGAGCGTAGATTTATAGAGACATTTTCTTCTGTTTCTCTCATATAACCACATCTACTTCTCTCATAAATTAGGCCGTTTGTCTCAGGTTGCTGTGATCGCTCTCATATAACCACATCTATTTCGCTCATAAAGTTGGAGGCCTGTCTCAAGCTTCTCTCGTCGACATAAACTTTCTATTTCAAATGGGTTGATGGCGGCGAAACTGTTAATGCTAGTAGCGATGATGATGATGATGCTGATGTTGATGCTTATGCTGCTGAAGGTTATAGCTGTGACTGTAGCGGTTGTAGAGTTTAAAAAGAAAAAAAAAAGGTACCAGTTCCGAGTTTCCAGGTAGCTGAGAACATAGCAGTAGCCCGTCCACGAGTGCCTAAGATGACTAGTCTCCGATTTTTGTACGCTCTCTCCGAAACAGTAAATAATACACATAAAGGTATGTTTCAGGCAATCGTCACCGACACAGTAAATAATACACATAAAGGTATGTTTCAGGCAATCGTCACCGAAACAGTAAATAATACACATAAAGGTATGTTTCAGGCAATCGTCACCGAAACAGTAAATAATACACATAAAGGTATGTTTCAGGCAATCGTCACCGACACAGTAAATAATACACATAAAGATATGTTTCAGGCAATCGTAAGAAATAAATGTTGTAGACCGTGCTAATGGCCCCTGTCCACGGAACACTATTTTTACGGTGCCTAATTGCAGAGCCGGATTATTCATTAGGGCCCCAGGCCTGTAGCCCCCCGCGCGATAAAAGCAACGGAGAAATATTATTTTGAGAAAATGTCTGGACAACTAAACAATTTTTAACAATAGTTAAAGTTCGGTAATAATCAAATAGTTTTGAAAAAGCAATTTGTTTAAAAAATGCTGTAGTGCGTTTTAGTGCTTTATTGTTACACACCTGGTGCTATTTAAAACGTTCAAGTTGGCAACACTGTCTCAAATATTAGTTGTTGACGCTTCTGATAAATTCCAAAGTGTGCATTTGTACAATTTTATTATTTTTAAATAATGTGATTGATTAGAATTTCAAATTTGCATTCTTTAATTACAACAAATCCGTATTTTTATTTTTTTTAACCCTGATAGGTCAAACATGACGCAGGAAAAACTAAATTGGCTTGCTTTACTTTGTGTTTAAGCAGACATACTTCGTTGTATCGATTTTGATAACATAATCAAAGATTTTGCTATATAAAAATCAAGAAAACGGTTATTCTAAATATTTCTCTATGGTTTTCTGGTGTTTGTATCGATTTATTAATTGTATTTTTAAACACATTATTATTTATTAATTGTATTTTTAAACACATTATTATTTATTTATTGTGTTTTTAAACACATTATTTTATTTTAATAAAAACATTTTTCTGAAATTCATTAGTTTTTTTCTAATTTTAACTTTTAGAAGATTGGAGAGAGGCCCCAAAATATATTAATAGCCTAGGTCCTCCGGTGTTCTTAATCGGGCCTTGCCTAGTTAGCAGGGTGTATAGTAACAATTCACTCCCGTGGCGAGGCGGTGTTGTCGTTCGTATAGTCGTGGGTTCGAGTCTCCGGGAAGCTTATCATTTGGGTTGTTTTTTTTTCTGTTGTCTAGTTTTCTACTTTTTTTTTCTCACAAGTGCCTGAAACATACCTTTATGTGTGTTATTTACTGTTTCGGTGACGATTGCCTGAAACATACCTTTATGTGTGTTATTTACTGTGTCGGTGACGATTGCCTGAAACATACCTTTATGTGTGTTATTTACTGTTTCGGTGACGATTGCCTGAAACATACCTTTATGTGTGTTATCTACTGTTTCGGTGACGATTGCCTGAAACATACCTTTATGTGTGTTATTTACTGTTTCGGTGACGATTGCCTGAAACATACCTTTATGTGTGTTATTTACTGTTTCGGTGACGATTGCCTGAAACATACCTTTATGTGTGTTATTTACTGTTTCGGTGACGATTGCCTGAAACATACCTTTATGTGTATTATTTACTGTGTCGGTGACGATTGCCTGAAACATACCTTTATGTGTGTTATTTACTGTTTCGGTGACGATTGCCTGAAACATACCTTTATGTGTGTTATTTACTGTTTCGGTGACGATTGCCTGAAACATACCTTTATGTGTGTTTATTTACTGTTTCGGTGACGATTGCCTGAAACATATCTTTATGTGTGTTATTTACTGTTTCGGTGACGATTGCCTGAAACATACCTTTATGTGTGTTATTTACTGTTTCGGTGACGATTGCCTGAAACATACCTTTATGTGTGTTATTTACTGTTTCGGTGACGATTGCCTGAAACATACCTTTATGTGTGTTATTTACTGTTTCGGTGACGATTGCCTGAAACATACCTTTATGTGTGTTATTTACTGTTTCGGTGACGATTGCCTGAAACATACCTTTATGTGTGTTTATTTACTGTTTCGGTGACGATTGCCTGAAACATACCTTTATGTGTGTTATTTACTGTTTCGGTGACGATTGCCTGAAACATATCTTTATGTGTGTTATTTACTGTTTCGGTGACGATTGCCTGAAACATACCTTTATGTGTGTTATTTACTGTTTCGGTGACGATTGCCTGAAACATACCTTTATGTGTGTTTTTTTCTGTTTCGGTGACGATTGCCTGAAACATACCTTTATGTGTGTTATTTACTGTTTCGGTGACGATTGCCTGAAACATACCTTTATGTGTGTTATTTACTGTTTCGGTGACGATTGCCTGAAACATACCTTTATGTGTGTTATTTACTGTTTCGGTGACGATTGCCTGAAACATACCTTTATGTGTGTTATTTACTGTTTCGGTGACGATTGCCTGAAACATACCTTTATGTGTGTTATTTACTGTTTCGGTGACGATTGCCTGAAACATACCTTTATGTGTGTTATTTACTGTTTCGGTGACGATTGCCTGAAACATACCTTTATGTGTGTTATTTACTGTTTCGGTGACGATTGCCTGAAACATACCTTTATGTGTGTTATTTACTGTTTCGGTGACGATTGCCTGAAACATACCTTTATGTGTGTTATTTATTCTCCAAAACAGAAGTGGTTTATGATCTGTCTCTAATAATAATCTCTTTCTCACATTCTCTCCCCCGTTTCGCGCCTCTCTCTCTCTCATACAATCGTAAACTTTTCGAATACTTTATGAGTTCTGATTATCTGCCCCCCCTAATGTGATTATTTTTCCAAACAAATGGTATAATATCGAGTGTAGGTTTAATGATAATGTTAGTGCTTTTCAACATATTTTGTTTCATGGTAATACTTAGTTTGTACTTTTCAACATATTCTATTTCATGTTTATAATTAGATACTGTGAATGTGAGTATGCTATTATTTTACCTTTACAACGTTGAATTCCTTGAATTGATGGGTAAAATATATGTGAGAATAAATGAAATCAGTATAAAAGACGAGAGAAAGGACGGGCAGAATGTCAGACGGGCCTGAGAGCCCAATTTTCAACCCTTTGAAAATAAAGTTCGTTCGTTCGTTCTCTCTTAGACAAATCTATGTTCCTATTTCTCAACACTTTGAAAACAAAGTTCGTTCGCTCTCTCGCTGGCTCCCTCTCTCTCTCTCTCTCTCTCGCTCTCTCTCTCTCTCTCTCTCTCTCTCTCGCTTTCTCTCTCTTTTTCTCTCTCTCTTTATGTTTATAATTAGATACTGTGAATGTGAGTATGCTATTATTTTACCTTTACAACGTTGAATTCCTTGAATTGATGGGTAAAATATATGTGAGAATAAATGAAATCAGTATAAAAGACGAGAGAAAGGAAGGGCAGAATATCAGACGGGCCTGTGAGCCCAATTCTCAATACTTTGAAAACAAAGTTCGTTCGCTCTCTCGCTGGCTCTCTCTCTCGCTTTCTCTCTCTCTCTCTTTCTCTCTCTCTCTTAGACGGGCCTAAGTTCCTTTCCCTCAACACTTTGAAAATAAAGTTCGTTCGCTCTCTTTCAGTCCCTATTCATACAATCGTAGACTTTTCGAATACTTTATTAGTTTTGATTACATGCCCCCCTAATCAGATTATCTTTTCTTATAATATCAATTGTAGGTTCTAATGACGATGTTTGTACTTTTCTACATATTTTATGTCATGTTTATAAGTAGTTAATGTTAATATGAGTGTGCTATTTTATTTTACTTTGCAAAGTTGAATTCCTTGACATTTATATGTAAAATGCATATGGGAATAAATGAATTCAGTATGAAAGGTGAGAGAAAGGAAGGGCAGAATGTCAGACGGGCCTGCGTGCCCAATTCTCAACCCTTTGAAAATAAAGTTCGTTCGTTCGTTCGTTCGTTCGTTTTCTCTCTTTCTCTACCGGTAATTTTTAGTTTTGTGTTTTTATTGTCACATTACATGACTTATTCGTATTCACCCACAGTTGTCTATATTAATGAATGAATGAATTAAGTGAAAGGTATATTATATTGGGACATGCTCTCTCATATACTGACCTTGTCTCTCGGTTGAACCTGGCATGCATGCCTAGACAAAATGATGCTCTGTTAGTATGTCTTTTTTTTTTTTAAAGTTACGTACAGTTCAGACAGGACATTCAGCACATTACGTACAGTTCAGACAGGACATTCAGCACATTACGTACAGTTCAGACAGGACATTCAGCACATAGACGACTCAAACTCCGGTATTGAATATTGAGCGCTGCTTTGTGGTACCCTTACCGCCCCCAGTTTCTCCACGACTTTCGGGATCTGTGGCCCCCATTACTAAACAGAGAAATTCAAAACAAGATGCAGTGCTTGAAAACGTCGGGTGCTGGAGTCTCAACTGACGGCTATTTGCAAGAAGTTTGTGGCAGCTCACTTTAGATTGAAACGAGTGAAAGGCCATGACTAGACTCGTCGACGACGGATTGACAATTAACACCCGGTTTTGTCGACGATCAAAAGAAATACTAAAACGGGAAAATGAATGAGGCAGCGAAATTTTTTTTAAACGAAAGGGAAAAAAAAACAGGAATTTATTATAAGCGTAAGCATCATCTGGAGTTATGGCTTTTAGATGGCTCAGCTTTTGCCAGGGTGTTTTGATTTGATACTAAATAAAATAACTCGCAATTGAACCGCAAACACGAAGTCTGAGGGTAACAAGCGATAGCGAAGCGAGAAAATCGCTCTCGGCGGAGAGGGAAAACTGAAAAGAAACATTTTGTGTAAGTTTACCAGCGATCAGTTTACCAAAATGATGATCATTACCTTTTATAATCAAATTTGAGAATAAATGTTATTTAAATTTCTTCAGAACTTCGCAGACTATCAGAAATGTTATTTTTGTCAAAGATATAAAACACGCCATGCGT
This sequence comes from Oreohelix idahoensis, assembly GCA_024509875.1. Taxonomy (NCBI): domain Eukaryota; kingdom Metazoa; phylum Mollusca; class Gastropoda; order Stylommatophora; family Oreohelicidae; genus Oreohelix; species Oreohelix idahoensis. Next base: position 278,910 of record JAMPIV010018725.1, on the reverse strand, counting down.
CTCTTTAAAATAACTAGATATAAAATAATTCTCATGTAGTGTATTGTCAGATACGACAAAATATTTCATATATTTACAAAAAGCCGATAATATTTCTAAATCCCCGGGGACGTCCAAAATCTACTTTCTCTTCTCCTTGCTCCAGCTATAAATAGGTTTCCTTTCCGTTTGATCTGTGATCAGCACGCACGCGCAGACACGGTTTCCGGTCCGCAGGAAATCTCTTTGTGGCCTGGGGCAGACCCGGAAGTAGAAATTAGGCCAGGCTTCCCAGAGTCCTATGTTAATTAATTATTTCATCTCCCAGCGTGCACCTCGCCGGTTGCGTAAATTGTTCCTCGTGTTTGGACTAAATTACCACAATTGGGAAGCGTTCTTGGCTGTGAGCCACTCAATGAGCTGCTTCAAATTGGGGGTCAGTAGTTTCTTTGACGATTTAATCCTCCTTCAGAAAGACTCATTTCACTTATTTTCATAGCTGAAATTCCGGCTCTAAGGGCATTCGAATGACAGATACGGCTGAAGGAGTATCTGACGTCTAATACCTTAAGTTGAGCTTTTCTTGGTCCTTGGAAATTCCCCGAGACAAGGGGTGCTAGAGAAACAAATAACTTATTCAACTACTAGTTGACTTTGGTGTCGAACGTTGCCACACGTGGCATGTTTATTGTTTCCGATCGCTACCGCAGTGATTTATCCCGTGATCATCGATTGTTTGACACTTGGCTACAGTTTTTCCCTCGTAATCGCCTCAGGTAATCCCCACCGGTCGTCAAGAAAAGCCTTATTGAAACCCCTTGTATTGGTCACACTGAACGATTAAGATTGCGTTGATAATGTTGAGCAGACGATGATTGCTTCTTGAGTCAGTTTTACAACATCTCGTCAGATGTTACGAGTTTGCCAGAGGTGACGGTTTTCAGGTGAGATGACTCGGAAAATAAAACTGAAAAGGCGATCTGTGCAACACATCAATTCTCAACAGAGCTTGATCTGAGACTAAACTAAGAAAAACAGCAACTCGTAACTAAGGTCATAATCAAGCAAGGTCAGAGCATAGAAGGTGGGTACTTCAAAGTCAAGGGAGGTTGCCGCGATGGAGATTGACGACTCTTGTCATCCTATCACCACCATTACCCTTCAGCTCACCAAGAAGCAGAGGAGTTCAACAAACATTTGGTGAAGTCGCCATGTTCATATGGTCAAGTCGGCATGTTCATAAGGTCAAGTCGCCATGTTCATATGGTCAAGTCGCCATGTTCATATGGTCAAGTCGCCATGTTCATATGGTCAAGTCGCCATATTCATATGGTCAAGTCGCCATGTTCATAGGGTCAAGTCGCCATGTTCATATGGTCAAGTCGCCATGTTCGTATGGTCAAGTCGCCATGTTCATAGGGTCAAGTCGCCATGTTCATATGGTCAAGTCGCCATGTTCATTGCCAACAGCTCCAGCGTCTTTACATGTCTTCCTTACAAGTTTCATTTATGTCACAAGTTCTCTTTTCCGTGTGTTTTTCGGTCTCTTTCTAAGTCTCTAACCTATTATTCCAGAATAAGGACTGCCTTGTTAAGTTATCGACAAGTGTACTCAATGGTGTATCTTATCCATTGCCAGCATCTTCTTCTCATCTCATGTTCTTACTTTCAGTTCCAGATGGGGGATATTGTTATACAATTTCAATCATTCGTTTCTTCGGAACCTCACAGTCTGCAACTCCTTGTTTATTATTTTTGTTGCTCTCCAAGCCTGAAAGCCACACGATAGGACTGAATTGATTGATATTTCAGTTGAAGATTCTAAGATGTGTATTGGATTTGATTTCTTTTGGTCTCCATATATTTCCCAATGCACTGAATTTTCCGCTTGTCGTGATCTTTAACCACTTTAGAAAAAACAAATCTTTTAATGCGATTTTGCTATCATCCTTCACATAACTTATTCATCATGCATTTTCTTAATTTTACAAATAGTTAATTTTGCAGCTTCATCTTCTTTGAGTTTGTTTATATCTAACACTCTTTCTTACTGAAACAAAACTGAAATTGTCATGGAAAAAGCTAAAATCACGGGAAACTGATGTCTCAGAATGAAAGGAAGGCTGCTATCGCTTGGCTCAAAATTGATGCGTAGAATACAAACTCGTCCGACGTAATTACTGCTTGTGATGATTTCTGCCTTGACGAAGTTGTTTTGAAATACCATTACAACGAATCTTGCGCCGTTCATGAGACTTTTATTTGCATCCAGGTTTCTGAGCAACATGATAGGTGTAGGCCTACAGATTTTGGACTCCAGTAGGTGCAGAGACATTCCAGATGGACACTGACAATTCAGAAACTCAACTGGGAAATCATTGGTATCATTGGGGTCTTTAGTAACCATCGAGTCAAACGTCAAAATGAAAGAAGAAACCGAATACAGAAGAAATTGACGCGTTTAAGAAATTGCAGACCACTATACTTTTCTGTTATTGTTTACATCGGCTGAGGTAAATTATGTGTGTGTTTTGTGTGTTTTTTAATTCAGTCCTCTGTTTTTAGTTTTAACATAATTTTAAAGTTTAAAAAAACAAAAATAAAAAAACATGACAAAGATATTGGGGCGCTTTTGTATTATGAAACTAAACTATTACACTTTTCCTTCATTTCTTGATTGGTTACTTGCGACGAGATCTGTGTAATTCCAACATAATAGATTGTTGGCCTTTACTTTGGTTGATTCTATGGGTGTTCAAGACAACTTTCACTCACACCACATCGCAAACAGGTTTGCGTATTTTCCCGAAAGTGTGATGCTATTGTTTCTTCCCTTTTAAACGTGACCTTATTTTATGCCAAGCAAATTATTGTTGTTAAGATTGTATGTTTATCGTAAAGTTTTTCTATCCATGCCTATATTTGTGTCTGTCTTAACGACTGTCTATGCCAATTTTATGTATTCCTGTAAAGTTTGTCTATGTTCATTCTTTTATTGTCCTTAATGTTTTTCTATCTCCATTTTTTTTTTGTCGTATAATTTTTATGTTGGCATTTGTTTTTGTTTAGTTCATTGTATTTTTTGTTTGTTTGTTTATCGTAAGGCTTTTTTTTTCTATTTCAAATTTTTTTTCTTGTGTGCCGTAACTTTTTTCGTATATTTATGTTATCTACAAAAGATGTAAACTGTTTTAACTCTCTGTTGCCTTCTAATGGCTGCGTTCTTTTCTTTATAGGTTATAAAATATTAACCAGGCCTATTCGTTCAAAAATGTTGACACAACAGTGAAAGACAAAGATAATTAACAAAACATGTATACTTAAAGTAAAAAGACAGTTGTTGTGTTACAATTAGTTTAAAAAATTATGGAAAAAAAAAACCCCGCAGGAATTTGTAATAATGGAGATCATAGCAAAGATTAAAAACGATCCATCATATACAGTGTATCAAAGGGAAGAATATCAAATAACAAGATATATAATTTTGTATGATGAAAAACGAACATCAATAAATATAATTTACATTGTAGAAAAAAATTACGTTACTCCTCAACTTTTAACTCAAATGGGGTTGAATTATGTGTTTCAGTGATTAAATTAAAAAAAAAAAAAAGAACTAACCTTTGACGGACCGATTAAAATAATTGTTTGGACCCTTTTTTCTTTCTTGCGTCATGTATAAATGTTTAATTTCATACCTACATTTCACACAGTTCTTACAAAATAATTGTTGCATTCTTTAAAAACAAAACAAAAACTGTCCAAAGCACATCAATTACTCCATCCCGAACATGGTTGGATTATTTGTTAGGCCCATTAGTCACTGTTCCAGGGCCCCAGGCTTACAGGGGCCCCGCGAAAAAAAGCAACGGAGTCACAGCACACATAGCTCTACAGCAACGGCACGTGCACGATAGTACGCTCGTGCGTGCAGGATAATTGTATCCGTACACTAGTTTAGTAGTTACGTCTACCCCGACTTTTTTCCTGTGTTACTATTTTTTCTTTGCAGGGCCCCACTACCTTTAACCAAATCTAGGGTCTGTAACGAACACTTGTTTTCTTTTTTTTTTTTTGTTTAACATAGGAGGGTAAAGGATCCCATTACACGCCCATTGAGGCATATTAGGAATATGGTGTTAGGTCCATATTTTCTTGACCATCGGCACACTAGGGGTGATGTGGTCAGCATCACGCCGGATTTAACATAGTAGTACATATTAATAAAAACTTTTATCTGGAATCTATGTTTTTTTCTAGTTTTACCCTTTAGAAGATTGAAGAGATTTACTTCAATCGGAGGACAAGTCATTTACCTCAATCGGAGGACAAATCATTTACCTCAATCGGAGGACAAATCATTTACCTCAATCGGAGGACAAGTCATTTACCTCAATCGGAGGACAAATCATTTACCTCAATCGGAGGACAAGTCATTTACCTCAATCGGAGGACAAATCATTTACCTCAATCGGAGGACAAATCATTTACCTCAATCGGAGGACAAGTCATTTACCTCAATCGGAGGACAAATCATTTCTATGGTAACACACTACGTGAGTATTAGTGGTTACAGACAGGTAAAGGTCATAGCAAATACTGCCGTAGTGAAGAGAAGTGTTGGAGACCACCATACTAGTGTTTTATGAGGTGGGGTGACCAGTTTTCGTCCTCGCTGCCTTTTGCCCTCCCTAGCTTACGAGCAGTCACGTACCCATTTACAGCTGGGTAGACTGCAGAACAGATGTTTGTACAAACACAGAACATTTTACTAAACTTTTCTTGTCCGGTATAAGATGGTGGGAGGGAGGAAAAGCTTGAGACGGCAAAGCCGAGACAGAGGGGCGTGTACCAAGGATTAGGTCAAACACCAAAGATCGCTGTACACCCCAACAACTGGCACAAAGTCCGATTGTACAAACACATTTAGAAAAAACATGTCATTACAAACACAGATGCTGGGGTCACACGAGGCAACACAGATTGGTACAAGCTCTGGTATTATCTTGCTACAGATTTTATGTACATGATGAACAATGATAACATTGATTGATTTACTTGACATATGAGGCAAACACACACATAATAAATCATACCTAAGATTTATGCAGCTGTACATTTTACTCACTTTTTGTTTTAATCCGGGAGGGGGTGAACCCGTTTCCTTCCTCGTCCCTTTGCCTAACTAAGAGAGGTGCCACATTTATAGTTGGGTAAGGCTATTTACGTTTTGCTGGTCCTAAACCGCTGGTAACTGCATGAAGGGTTGTTGTGACGACAGCGAGTAAGTGCATGAATGGTCCGGAGATGTCTCGGAGACAAAGAAAATAGAAACAGTACTCCCTCATGCGAATGACATAAATAAAAGTGGCGTGTTTGTTGTTTGTTTTTTGTTTGCCAAGGATTAATCGGTCGTTGGAAACCACCACCCGGTGTGCCGTTGAGAAGCTCCAAGTGATTAAAGTTTGTATCGACAAGCAGTCAAGTACACCAAAAAAAACACGTAGAGCTTTCTGAAGTACACCATAACCTTTTGGTTCTCACTGGCCAAGTTCCGTAACACGCGGTTGATGGAGGAAACCTGGGGCAGGTAAGAAAATACATTTACATTAGACAAACATATCTGTCATTACATTGTCAAGGAAAGATGATTGACAAGGCAGAGGTGCTGGGGTCAGACACGAGGCAACAGTAAAGATTGTTTTCACAAATGAAAATGAAATATTTGGTTTCTTGACAAGCTCTGTTATTATCTTGCTAATCTTCATAATTATGATGATTTATGTCGTAGCGATGATGAACATAATGATAACATTGACAAAATTGATTTACTGACATATGAGCCGCTGTCTTTAGAAAAATCAGCCACACATAATAAATCATACCTAAGATTGTATTGACAGTCAAACCTAGTCCCTTCGCAGATCTGCTGTAGGGGAGTTAACAATAAGAAACTTGACCATACTAAGTTCAGTCTTTTTTTTAATCCGGGAGGGGGTGACCCGTTTCCTTCCTCGCTCCCTTTGCCTTTCTTAACTCAAGAGAGGTGCCCATTTATAGTTGGGTAGGCTATTACGTTTTGCTCCCAAAACCTGGTAACTGCTTACAAAATAGTAAGGTTGTTGAGACGACAGCAGAGTAAATTCAGTGCATGTAATGATCCTCCGTCCGGAAGTCTCGTAGAAGGAACTAGAGATAGGCTGTCAAGTACACACACGTAGAAGGGAACTAGAGACAAGCTGTCAAGTACACACACGTAGAAGGGAACTAGAGACAAGCTTTCAAGCACACACACGTAGAAGGGAACTAGAGACAAGCTGTCAAGTACACACACGGGAAGGGAACTAGAGACAAGCTGTCAAGTACACACACGTAGAAGGGAACTAGAGACAAGCTGTCAAGTACTGTCAAGTATACACACGGGAAGGGAACTAGAGACAAGCTGTCAAGTACACACACGTAGAAGGGAACTAGAGACAAGCTGTCAAGTATACACACGGGAAGGGAACTAGAGACAAGCTGTCAAGTACACACACACACATGGAGAAGGAACTAGAGACAAGCTGTCAAGTACACACACGTAGAAGGGAACTAGAGACAAGCTGTCAAGTACACACACGTAAAAGGGAACTAGAAACAAGCTGTCAAGTACACACACGTAGAAGAGAACTAGAGACAAGCTGTCAAGTACACACACGTAGAAGGGAACTAGAGACAAGCTGTCAAGTACACACACGTAGAAGGGAACTAGAGACAAGCTGTCAAGTATACACACGGGAAGGGAACTAGAGACAAGCTGTCAAGTACACACACGTAGAAGGGAACTAGAGACAAGCTGTCAAGTACACACACGTAGAAGGGAACTAGAGACAAGCTGTCAAGTACACACACGTAGAAGGGAACTAGAGACAAGCTGTCAAGTACACACACGTAGAAGGGAACTAGAGACAAGCTGTCAAGTACACACACGTAGAAGGGAACTAGAGACAAGCTGTCAAGTACACACACACACATGGAGAAGGAACTAGAGACAAGCTGTCAAGTACACACACGTAGAAGGGAACTAGAGACAAGCTGTCAAGTACACACACATGGAGAAGGAACTAGAGACAAGCTTTCAAGTACATAAAACTTGCATTGATACCTCAGACATTAATAAATTAATCTAGAACATGTATTTTCAATTCAGACATCTACAACATAAAATCAGTGGCGTTTTTAGGTTATGCGAGGCTATTTTTGCGCAAGGCCCTTGAAAGCGCGAAGTCCTAAGCAAAAGTCTAGGTTGCCTATGCCTAAAACCACCACTGTATAATACGGTGCTTCACACGATTATGTAAGCACATTAAGAACTTCTACTGGCCCTTCTAACAGCCCACATAGTCGACAAGATATTACAGTACAATACTTCAATCAGTCGCAGACGTTCATTCAAAACTTTCACTCGTTATTCTTTCCGCCCACATAATTGACACCATTTTATGATACTTTACACAATCACATACAACACTTTTACTGGTCCTTCTCATAGCCCACTTAATTGACACCATATTATGATTTTTCACACAATCATATAAGTGCATACAAAACTTTGCTGGTCCTTCTAACAGCCATACAATCTACAACATACTGCTGTACTTGAGTCGAACATCTACAATCCTTAGGTACTTCCGACCATGCTCTCAACCTTAGTGCCACAAAAAACGTATGTTTTCTATCACAGTGCACTGCAACACTTTTTAGTTCACGGCACACCTAAGTGCACTTTAAAATTCCACGGCTCATAATAATATTTAAGTAGACGGGTTAAAAAAAACATTGAAAATTTGCTGCAATGATAAGACAACATTTCCAAATTTTTGTGCAAAGGACTTGTGGGTGATGATAACTCAACTTATTATTTGTAAAACTGTACTTGTGAGATTCTTTCAGAATATTTTACCATAACATATAATTTTGTATACCATTAAGTGGTGCATTCTGCCCGATATCATGGCACACCAGGCAGACACCCACACCACACTGCTTGCCGTGCATCCTATATATAAAATCCCAGCTTTTTCTGTCAGTGCATAACGCTAAGGGGTGCAACTTTGGTTGAAAGTTAGACATTAATTGTACTGTTTCCCTTATTTAGGTACTCTCCCGAAAATAGTAACACTTACCAAAGAAGAATGCGCAAATGACGGTGTGCATGAACAGTTTGATTATACTGTATAGAGAGAAGTCAACAACACAACTGATAAACAGTACATGAACTGGAGACAGGAAGATGCGCAGATCCATGATTTAAGTTGTACCAGATTAAAACAACAGAAAATCAAGATGCTCTTCTGTCATGTTCAGACTTTTAACATCAGATGTAAAACAAATATTTTGGTTTTTTAAAAAATACTTTTGAATAAGTAAAATTGCCGTTAGGTATTGGTGCTTTTGAATTTAATCTTATGACGGGCTTTTACACTAGTTTGTCTACAAAACCTCAATAAGTACCGGTACTACAAAAATTGGTCGTACATTGTATCTCGTTCAGTCTGGAATGGCTGGGATGAATCCATGCTGGTAGGACCACATGGTATAAGAGAAATAGCGGGAAATTATTAAAACACACACACACGGAGAAGGAAACTAGAGACAGATATTACAGGGATAAAGGAGACCTGGAAATATCTTCAACGGATGGCACGTGACAGGAAGTCGTGGCGTCAATTTGTTGAAAGACTATGCCCCACAAAGAGTTGGCCAGCAATGAATGAATGAATTCGTTATGTTACGGTGTTTATAGGATACCAAATGTTTTGTATGAGGTTGGTTATGTTCTGTATAAGGTACAGTGGCGCGACTACCGCTCGGGTAAAGGGCGCACGTCCCATGGACCTCAGCACCAATTGGTCCAGGAAAGGAGTGATCGAAAGGGGAAAACTTGCCTTTATATATCCTTTTAATCTCATTTGGTCTTGCGTTAAACGTCACAGAGTCACAGTTTCTGGAGACACAAATGGACGAGATCAAGAGTAACTGGAAAGATCTTGAGCTGATGGCAGACGACAGGAGGACCTAGCACAAATGTGTTGACCTCCTTTGCTCCTTGGTCAGCTGAATGGTAATGATAATGATGATGATGGAAGTAATGACATTTTTTAATACAGATTTTTCGTATGTTGATAAGGAACGAACTTTATTTTTAAAGGGTTTAGAAATTGAGCACGCAGACCCCCTGACATTCTGCCTTTACTGTCTCTCGTCTTCTAAGAAAATCTATTTACTCTCACATGCATTTTAAATATTAATGTATAAAAAAAAAATATTAATTATAGTTGCTGAGGCCGCACTAAGTTTGTGCCTGAGCCTCACCTTAAGTTGTGTCCTGGAGCCTTTATATTGTAATTACGTCAATGATGAGGTAAAGCACGTTTATATGAAGCAGAGTACAGTCTATAGTTGGCAAAGTATATTCCATATAATTCGTAACTTTCTGTTTGTGGAAGAACATAATCTTTATTAAAACAGATATTTGTGCTAGTTAGCTCCCGAGTGTTTTTCTTCCCTGCGTCTGACGTGTTTTTTAATCCTGGCGTAAGTCACCTTTCCGTCAAACCTTAATCCGGGGATTTATGAAAGAGTACAATGCACCCAGAAGAGGTCGGGCTAGCGCCTCTGACGCGGAAAGTTTACGGCCTAGCTGCGTTCGTTTAACTGGTGTCTAAGCGTCGAGCTACTTGTCGAGGTGTTGGCTAAAACCAGTGTCACCAAGCGAAGCCTCAGCGTGAATGAATGTCTTCAGGAGCGGAATATGCCACAAGTCCTGGAGAGTAGATAGTCTTTTCCTTGTCTTGTTATTCAAATTTGTGCCCCGCTTTATAAGTAGCTTTTTATTAAACCCCCCACCCAACACATACACACACACGCGCGCGCACATGGACACACATTCTCAATCCGGACACGTGCACAAACATTGTCATTTATATTGTAAGGAAAGGAAATAATAAAGTCGAAACACTTGTCTGAAGTGGGCCGCTTCTGATGGCCACTTTGCTTAATGTTGTGACCGAACGGCACCAAAGGCAGGAATTTTTGTAAAATAATATTAAAAAATCCGACGACATAAAGTTTATTTAGAACAAAAATTCGCGTTGTTGCAACAATTGAGCAATTTAATTCCCCGGCTGGAAACACAACATGAAAAATTTACAACTTTGGAGGAAAAAGGTGGGACACAAGTGACGGATGAATAGGCCAAGTGTTTATATGGGTAATAAATACAAACAGACACACACACACACACATCTCTCTCTCTCTCTCTCTCTCTCTCTCTCTCTCTCTATATATATATATATATATATATATATATATATATATATATATATATATATATATAATCTAGCAACTCATAGTGAGAAACTAATGGTTTGTATAGGCGTCATTAAAGCTGCGTTGAGAAATGCAATGTTAGAATCATAATAAAGGAATTACGACCTACTTTACTTTGATCCTAATGTTATCAGTCCTATAGATATGTTATATTTGGACATGCGCCGTAATATAACCGACTATGTTGAACAGGACGCTCTTCGCCAAAACTAGGCACAATTTTATTTTTAAAAAAAAGAATCATAATTTACACACCGCTGTCCTCTTTTAGGATGCCACAATCTCCAGTTTGTTGCCTACGTCAACGGTAAAATATCCTTCTTTTATGCCATGAACAACTGGTTAAACTGACATTATAGCAATAACATTAACTGTGGCTTGTGGCCTCCTGTACTTGTAGCGATAATCTCCGAGTGCTGTCGTTAAAGTGACGGACACTAAGCCTGGACATTGAGATAAATTATTAGCAGACGAGCCCGGGTCGTTTTTCCAACCGTGAAGCAAATATGGTGACACCACTAACGTCAACATTAGGGTCGACATCACTGACGGAGATATACGGTGACCTGCGGAGATTTACGTGCAGGCCTGCCGTTCTGTTGTCTTAATTCACTTGTGGAAATCTTGGTTATTTCAGCATCTTCAGATGAATTACCTGTCCTAACTTTTATATTTTTTCCATCTTCATTTAGCATCTAAAGAATAAATTCAGAACAAATTAAGAAATATTTGAAGAACGTTCTCCGCTTCTTAAGTAATTTTAAGTCTCGGCAAGTAAGTGGTCCATCCCCGTGTTACCGGGGCCTGAAAGGGAACAAAACAAACAGTAACACTGTAACCTACCACGCACGCCGTAAGTGAAAGGGAACAAAACAAACAATAACACTGTAACCTACCACGCACGCCGTAAGTGAAAGGGAACAAAACAAACAGTAACACTGTAACCTACCACGCACGCCGTAAGTGAAAGGGAACAAAACAAACAGTAACACTGTAACCTACCACGCACGCCGTAAGTGAAAGGGAACAAAACAATCAGTAACACTGTAACCTACCACGCACGCCGTAAGTGAAAGGGAACAAAACAAACAGTAACACTGTAACCTACCACGCACGCCGTAAGTGAAAGGGAACAAAACAAACAGTAACACTGTAACCTAAAACGCACGCCGTAAGAAGCGACTAAGGAGGGTTGAGTATGGGACGGCTTACCCCATCCTGAAGACACGTTTTAGTCACAAACTTACTTACTTAGTCGTTCCTCTTCTACCGTGAGGTGTAGAGGTTTGGAAGAGAGAGCGCCATACTATTCTCTCGGCTGTCGTCCTCTGGCCTGGTTCCATTCAAGTCCTCGGTCCTTCAAAGATTGGCCAATGTTGTTCTCCCACCGGACTCTGAGTCGTCCTGGAGGTCTGGATCCCTGGCTCTTAGTTTCGCACAAACACGGATACAAATATCGTGGACAGGTCAATTAAAGAAATTAAAACTCAACCATCCAAGACGGAAGAAATGTTAAGACATGATGGTACGTGACTGGAAGACATGGAATGCGCCTGTTGAAGGCCAATGCTCCTCGGGAGCGCTAAATGGTATGGACTGATTGATTGAAATAGGTGGGTGAGTGTCGTAACTCTTTCACCAAGTTTGGTGCACATCTCAATATGGTGCACATCTCAATATGGTGCACATCACAATATGGTGCACATCTAAATATGGTGCACATCTAAATATGGCGCGTTCGTCTGTCTATATCTGCCTGTTTGTAATCAGGGCCGGCTCTACCGACAGTGCAACACGTGCATTTGCACGGGGCGGCAAGCTTTGGTGGCGGCAAAAAATATTTTTACTTATTTTTACAATCCCGCCAAAATATTCCGCCTGGGAGCCGCGCTGGCGTAATGGTTACCACACTGCGTTAGCGATCAGGTGTTCAAGGTTCAAGCCCGGGCGCGGGCATTTGTAAGAGTGTCATCCACCGGGATTTTGACTGAATAACCTGAACGGCTCCTGAAATAAACCCTCTGTGGATGTGTCACGGAGTGTTCAAAGGTCTCGTCTAGATTATTTTAAAATTCCTTACTTTTCTATTCCTTCACATTTTGTCTGTTTTCTTTACGAAATATTTGCACCTGCGGTCTGTTCTTTAGCTGTTTTTCAAGTCTTCACTAATAGTTCTGCCATACGATCCTAATGCTATCTTCTCCTACAAAGGCACTAAAACATTTCTTTAGGGACGTCAGTACAATTTATTCGCTTGGTCGAAACCCCAGTGGTTCCCAGAGGATTATATTTCCGTGTTCACTGGTCAGCTGAAGACCGCCACGATAAATCTTCCGGTATGGCTGAACGAAAGACGGGAATTAATTAACTTGGCGTGGGAATCAGGAATTTATTTTTTTATCGACCGTTCTATGTTGGCGGCTCGAATGTTTCAGTTGTTTTCGAGTGTGCATTCGAGGAAGTTGATTTTGCTCAGTGTTAGTGTGCTATGTGTTACAGTGATAAATAAGTTTTTTAAACGTTTTATGGGAATTAGTACTAAATAATACATTTTATTGTAGGGTTTATTAAAACAGTTTTAATATTCAAATAGATATAATGTCCGATAAAAGAAAAAAACTATCAGGTGCTGAACATCGGAAACGGAAACTGCAAAAAGAACGCGATATTCAAAAACATAGCGGGGCTTTACATAAATATCAGAAAACTGAAACAGCTGATGTAGGACTGAAGAAAATAAGCAAATGTACCGAAACAAATTATTCTGAGCTCATGGCAAGTACTTCTAACTCGGACCCCAGTAACGTAGATATTACTAACAATGTCGAAAATGATTGTGATTTGACCGTTTCCAATTCCAGAGATTTAAGGGATGAACTTGAGAGGTACACTGATCCGGCAAGATGGAATCCTTCTTTAAGCGATACCGAAAGTCTGAAAATCGTAAAAAAAAGGCCTGCCAGAGAGACCAAAAAATGAGTTCGTTTTTCCGCGCAGCTCTAATGGTCGGAAATTTTCACTAAATTTTTACACTAGGGAGCTAGGCAATGGAGAACATATTAATTGATCATTGTTAGTGTATTCAAAAGAAAAAGATTCTGTATTTTGTTTCTGCTGTAAGTTGTTTTCCTGTAATAAAATGTCACTCACTACTGATGGCTATAATGATTGGGGTCATTTGTATGTGCATCTTAATGAACACGAAAAATCTAAAAACCACTTGGAGTCACATACAAAGTGAACTGAATTATCGTCCAGGCTAAATCAGTACAGAGAATTGATTCAATGCAACAAAAGCTATTACATTCAGAAGTTCGACACTGGAGAAGCATAATAGAAAGCCTAATTGCTATTGTCCAGTTCTTGAGCCAACAATGCTTGCCATTTCGTGGAACATCTGATAAATTATATGACCCTAACAATGGAAATTTTTTAAAGCTTGTTGAACTGATTGCCAGATTTGATAGTGCTATGTATGAACATTTAATGAGAGTAGCTCGTGGATCGACCCAACATTACCTTGGAAAAAAACATTCAAAATGAATTGATTGCTCTTCTCTCTGGAACCATAAAAAAAGAAATAATTTCTATGGTGGAGAAAGCTAAATATTATAGCATAGTTGCAGACTGTACTCCCGATGTAAGTCACATTGAACAATTCACACTAATTGTAAGATTTGTTAATACGAATCCAGATGATATCAACATTCATGAGCATTTTCTTTGTTTCATTGCTGTAGAAGCCACTATAGGCTCAGCGTTAACCGAATGCATTCTAAGAAAATTGTCAGACATGGATATTCCAATCGCAAACATGCGTGGCCAGGGGTATGACAATGGATCAAATATGAAAGGAAAACATTCAGGAGTTCAACAACGTATTAGGGACTTGAACCCGAGAGCTTTTTATATCCCTTGCTGTTCTCATTCTCTCAACTTGGTGGTCAATGATGCCGCGATGTCATCTAGAGAAGGGGTTTTATTTTTTGAAACGGTTCAGAAATAGTATGTGTTTTTCTCAGCGTCAACACTGCATTGGGGAATCCTTAAGAAACATATTACAACTCTAACGCCCAAGCCACTAAGTACAACTCGCTGGGAATCTAGAATCGAGGCCATTCGTCCTTTAAGATATTATATTGAGGAATTGTATGATGCATTTATGAAAATTGCTGATGGCGAGTCAGTAGACAAAATGGCGAGACATGAAGCTGAAACCCTTGCCCTAAAACTCAGAGATTTTAAATTGTTATGTTGTCTGGTTATATGGCACTATGTTTTAAACGAAATTAATGTTGCTAGTAAGCTGGTGCAAAGCATAAAAATGGAATTGACTAGTGCCATAACAACTTTGAGAAATGTTCTCCAAAGCCTTAAGAATCTCAGAAATGATGAATCATTTCAAAATGTTCTTGTTGATGCTACAACATTAGCTGAGAAAGTTGAAGGTGATCCTGATTTGATACCAACGTGTGAATGTACTAGAGTGCGTCGGCAGAAAAAGCAACACAACTATGAAGCAAGAGATGAACCTATTTTGGATCCCAAAACTAAATTCAAAATTGAATTTTTCTTCTTTATTATTGATGTTGCAACTAATTCTATTGAAGAAAGGTTCGAGCAATTGGAACATCACAGTTCACATTTTTCCTTTTTATATAACATCCCTAAATTGAAATCTGAGACGACAAATGAGCTCTTAAACAAATGTAAAAACCTAGAAAGCGTTTTAACACATCAAGAAAATAGAGACATTGATGCCAGTGAGCTATGTGATGAACTGAAAGTAGTATCCAAATTAGTACCAGAAAATACACCGCCAATTGAAGTTCTTCGTTATATTATTGAAAATAACATTGCTCCTAATGTCGCTATAGCCTTAAGAATATTACTAACTTTGCCTGTAACGGTAGCAAGTGGTGAGCGTAGTTTTTCAAAACTGAAGCTTATTAAATCTTATTTACGCTCAACAATGAACGAACGAACGAACGAACGAACGAACTTTATTTTCAAAGGGTTAAGAATTGGGCACGCAGGCCCGTCTTACATTCTGCCCTTCTTCTCTCTGTCATCTTACGTATCTTTTCAATAGCACATGTATTTTGAGCATTATTTAAGCATACAACATTATCAAGGTAAAATAATAATATACATTTGTAAGATCCAGTCATAATCAAATTTAAGTATGTTAAAAAAAGAGGGAGAAAACAATAAATTAATTAAAATAAATTAAAAAATTAATTAAAAAGAAAAAAAATATTAAAAAATACAAAATACAAACAAACAAAATCTAAACCATTCATACAGTAAATTAGACATAATTTGAAACGTAATCAGATTATGGTGGCATATAATAAGAACTCGTGACATATTGGAAATCTGCTGCTGAATGACTTGGGACTTCGTGTCTCAGGCAGACAGTAAGATAGGTAGGTAGGTAGGTAGATCGATAGGTAGGTAGATCGATAGATCGATAGATAGATAGATAGATAGATAGACAGACAGACAGACAGACAGACAGACAGACAGACAGACAGATAGATAGATAGATAGATAGATAGATAGATAGATAGATAGATAGATAGATAGATAGATAGATAGATAGATAGATAGATAGATAGATAGATAGATAGATAGATAGATAGATAGATAGATAGATAGACGAATGGAAAGACGGTCAGACAGAAAGAATTAAGGCAAGATAGCGCCAGGGGAACACAGGAATTTACCTGTGCTATTCGATACTTATCAAATGTTTTTCCAACGAAGTATCCCCACGGCCACGCTTGCAACGGCCGAAACTAGATTGGAAGAACTTGCTATGATTTCAATTGAACATGAAATCGGTCAAAAATTAGACTACGCAGACCTTATTTCTGCTTTTGCAAATATGAAAGCAAGAAAAGTGTCTTTTTAAGCAGTATATACTTCAAACAATATAAATTCAAATAATGTGAAAATAGTGCTAAAAACTATAACATGTACATACTATAGTTAAGTGTTTGTGACTCAACAGTTCATCGTTCCACACGAGAAGAGCATCCCCTATATGTAAGTAATGTAACTACATTTATTTCATATAATTGTCTCTAATAAAGTCAATGGTTTATTTTATGACTATACAATATTTTCATCAATTTATCAATACATTATTATTAATGGTACTATTTAAAATTAGGCTAATGGTCATGAAATTAATGTTGAAGCTTGTTTAACATAATGGTTTTAAACATTTCAAACGTTAATTTGAGGTTGGGCTGGGGCGGCAAGGTATGTTATTGCACGGGGCGGCAAAATTCCTAGGACCGGCCCTGTTTGTAATCAGATGTCAAGATGTCTGCCTACTAAACGATATTAAATAAATTTATTTTCTGCTTGTAAGACTTAAATACTTCAAAATATGCTTAATGCAATTTACAGCAATTTCATGTAGATTGTGAGTTATTCTGTCCTGAACACGCGCGTTTACTGTCCGTTTTAAAACATCATCTACGGAAAAATGTGGCATTCTTGTTAATGCTTAGGTAAAGCTAAAATCTACTTGGCACACAAAAAGCGTTAAATCGGTAAAATGGGCAAGAAATGTAAATAAATTAACTTTCAACCTGACATAAGAAGAAGTAACTAACAGATTCTCTAAACCATATCTTGGTTTACACCAAAAAAAAAAAAAAAAAAAAAGTTATTTTCACAAACATAGTGTAGAAGATTTCTGTGTAAAGCGTATGTCATCTATTACATTTGGCATTGGGGAAAAAGGGGGGGGGGAGGGGGGGGGGGAAGAGAGGATTTTCATATGCACACAAACCGTTATCGTTGTTTAAGTGTAGCGTGGTCATAAATGACATATATTACAACGGGAGGAATGATCATTATCACAGGATAACATTTCATGCGGCCAGGTCAAAACGTGGGGAGTGACGAAATTTGTCAACTCGAGGAGAAGATAACATCGATAAGTGGAGGCGTAAACAGAAGATAATGAGCAGATGAGAAGGAAGAAGAGAAGCAAAAATAGTCACCCAAAAATTAACGACTAAATTATGACTCGTCACAGCCATGCAACATTACGATTTTTTCTTACTGAAACGTCTAAAATAACATGAAAAGTCCCACCACATTTCGGGAAATACGGAAACGGAGTGCATTGCACCATGAAAGCTAAATTAAGCACCAGTTAAAGAATGGAATAATACAGATACATGAAGTCGATAAAAAAAAGATATGGAAAGACCTTGAACGGATAGCGTAGAACAGGAAGGTGTGGTGTGTGTTCAAAACCTGTCTTCCCATAGCCAGCCGAATAATAGTTCCAAAATGGATTTACTATATTTTATTTTTAAAAAATTAAGCATCATAAAATGCTTGTACCTGCTCGAGAAAACCACACCTTAGATACACATTAATATCATCAGTGGCTCTTTTAGGCACAGACAACCTGGGCTGGTGCGTAGGGCTTCGCGATTTTACGGGTCTCGCGCACAAATATATGCGTGTCGATACAAGAATTTTTTTTAAAGGGGCTTCACAAGTTCACGTTTGCCTAGAGCCTTGCACAATCTAAAATCATCACTAAATATGAGAAATGTTACGGCCTGTATGATTTTGTTCAGACGCTGTATTTCATATGTGTTCAAGTCTATGAACTGTTGGGGTGTACTGCAACATTTACATCGCCACATTATGTTTATTTGCTTTGTTACAATCTTTTTGACAAGCCGTACAACTAACTATCTACCGTCCCTTGGCTGCGGCGTGATGGATGGCTACCAGCACTGACATTTTGTTACATTCGCTTTAACAACTTTCCCAAGGAAAATGGCAAAACCCATAATGCGTCATTGTGTTCACATGCAACTTGTTGGTTTGGTGACTTCGTGACTACAGCTAGTTTGAATGAATTTCTTTTTTGTTTGTTTTAAAGAGCAGAAACAGTTGGATATATAAATAAAGAAGGATACGTGTTTATTTGGTCGTCTTACAGCTCTCTTATCATGAGGATTCCAGAACACGTTAGATAAATCATAGCTTATATATACAGCCTTAGGGGAATGAAATGTTAGAGACTTCACTATACTAGGTCCAGCTTTATGAGGTGGGTTGACCTATTCCATTCTTCGCTGTCTTTGCCTTCCCTAACTCAAGAGCAGAGTCAGACACGTGGGTAGACTGGAGCGTAATGATACCAAGTTTTGATACAGGAACTCGGTGACTTTTCCTGCGAGAGGAAAGCGCTCTCACTTCTCAGCCAAACGGACGCTCCCAGAACAAGGACTAACGTGTACTGCTATCAAATGGTTTAAATATGAAATGTTTTCTCCCAAGTCCTGCTGCCCCATATAGTCGTCGTTGCAGATCACTTACTTACTTACTTAGTCGTTCCCCTTCTACCGTGAGGTGTAGAGGTTTGGAAGAGAAAGCGCCAGACTATCCCATCGGCTGTCTTCCTCCTGGCCTGGTTCCATTCTAGTCCTCGGTCCTTCAAAGATTGTCTAATGTGGTCCTCCCAGAGGACTCTGGGTCGTCCTCGGGGTCTGGATCCTTGGCTCCTTGCCTCCCATGCTTGTCGTGGTTGTCGTGAAATATTCTAATCCACATATATAAATTATCAGGTAAATATAAAGCCTCACAAATACATTTAATAAAGAAAAGAGCAATGGTAAAATAACAGTGCTGTGACAAAGAATGTACTCGAAATCCCCCTTTGTTTTATGCTTCGTCTGCAAATTGTAACGTTTCCACGTTAAATATAAGCCACTGCATAAATACAAGCGTTTCCACAACACATTAAAACGGGTATTGCATTTCTAAGAAAAACATTGAGAGGCACACTGCGTAATGACCTAAATTAATCCTAACATTAATTATAATACGTTACCAAAACGAACGAACAGATGGACTCAAATAGAAAGAAGGGAGGGCTGAAAATCAGGAACGCATGCAAAATTAAACACGCGTCTCGCTATTAATGCCACCCCCAACAAGCGTAACGCGATACACAATTACTACTATCACGCGTGTAAGGCCACATGCACTAACTTTTTCGGACGGACAGTGATAAAAACACTAACCTTCCCAGAGTTAGGTTTTAAAAAACCTGGAAAAACTCTTATTAGGAAAGATGACAATAGATGGGTTTACGTTTGAAAACATTACAGTATCCAGACAGCACATCTTCGAAACAGGAGGTAGAAGAAATTGCATATTTTGAACGCAGCCACGTAGCTCTTTTAAATTTGTATATTTGGGTTCCTTAGGGCTTGCTGACAAAGAATATGTAAAACGTTACGCAAATAGTCAAGGAATTAACAAGTTATAGCCAAAATAAAATGATGGTGCTGTCAGACAACACCCAAAATCAGAATCGCTCAGTGGTAGATTTTTTAAACCACCATTGTACGGGAAATGGGCCACAAGTTACATTTGAACTGATTGGATGGAATGATATGTAAGGCTAAACACGATTAGTCGGACTATAAATGCTATCCTTGGTTGTTAGGGGAGACGTAGGAAGGTAAAATTTTTTCAAACACTTGTCGAAACGTGGCTCCATTGGCCAGACTCGCTGATATAATCACTTAGGAGCGTTAGTTCGAGACCACTAGTTCAAATAAGCTTGATAAAGCAACAGTGCGTTGAAGCCAGCTCATATTTTTGCGCATGGAATGGCCAAACAGTACACAGACACCTAGATTATTGATTAGACAGAAATAATGCTGGAAGTGCAGAGGCGTAGTAACCATTAAGGAGGTTAATACTGGTATAAAGTATTTCAGATGAAGCTGACAGTTGGCCTAACGCTCTGAACTCAATGTTTGTGATGTATTGTGATCAGTGTAGAAAGAGAGTATAAATTAGTTATGACGTAGAAGGTACATCCTTCTTGTTTTCAGGGACCGTGGTCTTGACGTTATTGAGCAGCACCTGGTCAGAGCTTTGCTGAAATCCAGAGTCGGACAGCATACTCCTTGGTCCATTTAGCTATCAGTGAGGTGTCTCCAGAGCACAGGGGAGAAATCGAGCAGAGGAGTCTTTTCCTGCCGCCATCACGCAAGATAAGCTGATGTGGCCAGCTGAGCTCAACATTATGTACCCCCATCTTAAAATAACATTGTAACATAAACTTAAGAGGGGAAGTAAATTGTTTTAATACCAGGAACTGAGAACATCTCCAATACTAGCTCCCATAGAAACAAACTATTGAAGTCATGATGACAAATACCAACAGAGCTTGAACAAAACAAAACCAGTATTACCTCATATTAACACTACACAACTGACACACATAGGATACCATTGATAATATATGTCACTACATGAATCATATTAATAAATTCTGTACATATACCTTGTAATTAAAATTGATTGTGATTCCTGGTTCCCTTTGTATTTGAATCAGGACACATATACATTCATGACAGCAATGAATACATATTGTTATTTGAAAAGTTATCAGTGACTCCTTTAAGATATCCTTTAGAGTGTTATATGTATGTGAGTGTCACAGTGTTGTCAAGTGTGGTGAAATAAATTAAATTGTTTATCTGTCTGTTGTTGTTATGACTTACACTTCATCATACACATACCCTAGACATATAACGTAGTCATCACATTATTCCAGAATAATTCTGACTGAGATATATATATATATATGTGGCAGCAAGTAAGGTTATCTATAATACACTACTCTTATTAGATATAGATACCTTCACAGCTGATCTCAGTCAGTACACTAAGTCCCCTATAAATATTTATAACATCCCACTTCACCACAGTGGTATCCGATCTTCTCCCATTCTGCAGACATGGCCAAACCATCTTAATTGGGACTGTTCCACTTGGGTCTGCAGGGGGTAGGATTTAAGGCCTTGACGTATCGTCTGGTTGCGTACCATGTCTCTTCTTGTTACTTCAACCACCTTCCTCAGATACCTCATTTCTGAGGTTTGGATCTTGCTTTTATGGGTTGTAGTCATTGCCCATGACTCGCATCCATATGTCAAGACTGGGACACAGGTGGAGCGGTATACAGCATCTTCGTTTTCTTACCAACCTCTCTCTTGCTGAGGAATCCTCGATTTATGGCCTGAAAAAGTCTCCCAGCTGCTGCTTTTCGAGTGGCCAACTCTTCTTTGATGCCTCCCTTTCGGTCTATAATAGCTCCGAGGTATTTAAAGTGGTCGACCTGCCCCAGGACCTGTTCTCCCAGCTTAATCTGATGTCTTCTTTCTTCTCGTGATATCACCATGGATTTTGTTTTAGAGCTGCTTATGACCATCCCTCTTTTCTCCAGCTCTTCCTTCCAGACTTGCAGGTTGGATTGGAGATGTGCCTCTGATTTAGCAATCAGGGCAACATCATCAGCAAATGCCAGCTCCGAAATATAGACCTGTCTCATCTTCCAGTACCCCACTGAATACTTTCTTGTTCTCTCCTTACATGCCTTGATGACATCGTCCATAAGGAGTATGAAGAGGTAAGGTGATAGGATATCACTTTGTCTTACACCAGTGGTGGTCCTGAACTCTTCTGACTTATGGTTTGCTGTCCTCACATAATTTCTGCAAGACTTGTAAAAGCTCTGTATAGCATGAATCAGAGGTGCTGGAATATTCTTCCTCGTTGCAGATCACAACAGCAGTAAATAGAGAATGGCCGAGGCGGCTGACGTCTGATGCTAGTTTTCACACAAGGATGCCACGGAAGGCTGATTCAAAATAGTCCGAATAATTGTGGATCATTTCTGATGTTTCTGATCCATGTAGTGGTGTTTGATGGTATTGTATGATGGTGATGTTACTAAATGTAATTGTATGAGGCCAGCTGTGAAGGCTCCTGAGATAAAATGTAATTGTGAATTGTCAGAAGGCCTTTCTTGCTACCACTACGACCTCACACTTAATTTTTTTTCTTAATGAATGTGGCTACGTAAAGTGTCTAGGGTTATGATATGTAGTGTGGTGTAATAGGTTATAAATATACCCACAGATATTTAACAAGACTAATAATATTAATAAATGTTAAAATACACTGAACTAACTCACGTGTGTAAAATTTTTGATAAAATTATATTACATTTATTTTGTTCTGGATCAATTTTTTAGATTGACCAGAACTTAAAAGGATTTAGAGATTATGAAAGAAATGCATGGAATATTATATCATAAATGCAATAGTGTACATATATATGTACTATACTAGTTAGTTTTATTAAAATGTTCTAGTAGTCATCTACTTGGGAGAATAGTTAATGTTTGTGCTGTTGGGGTGGCCTCATCACACCTGTCTATATTGACTACACAGTGTCCAGAAAATGGTGGGAATTTTTATGGGGGTATAAGTAACTACACAGCGTTGGTGAATGTCCAGCAGACCAGAGGCTCACTCATCTGGTAGTTGTAGCTCTGGTGCTGAAATCAGGTGGTCCCACCTCTCCGTGCTGGCGGGCAATAATGGTGGTCTCTGTCACAAGTACTGCACAGATACACTCGAGTAAGTCACCAACTGAATAGACACTGCTTGGTTGACAACAGAAACTCACAGCTCTGCAATCAAAGTATGGGCCATGTGTCAAAATCTATTCTCTACCCACGTCTGGTCACAACACTGACACAACAACCACATCATACAGACAGGTCAGATCTCTCTGACCAAACAGCACATTTACCATGGTGGTTTTACATCAGATAGATCCTCCCAGACTATAGGTTCTGAAAAATATTTATTAGTTGTCTGCCCTAAAAGAGGATAGGTAATATGTTTCATTATTCTCAACACCTGATCTGTCTTGCATAATCCTTGCTGGAGTTTATGTACATTGTTGGTCCCTAGACCCTGACTAGGGCGGGGGGTCTAGAGCAAATCCCTACTTGTTTGTAAGGATAGATTTCGATATGGCAGTATCAAATCACTCGAACATGAAACAATATTCAAAATATATAAGGAAATAATTTCAATCTTACCAGATTATGAATAAATAACACAGAATTGCTAGCAAAACTCAGCTGAGCTGCTGGCTATAGTATGGCGTCCCTAAATTTATTACACTTTCTTTCATATGGAAATCACCACACTTTAAAATCTGTGTCTATCACTGAACAACTATTGAAGAATGGCCCCACTTTCGCATCTGAGCGCTAATGATATGATTGTCTGTGGCCAATCACTGCCTAGGTTTATTTTAAATTTCAAATTTCCTACACTAAAGTCATTTCAGTCATGCTTCAGTCAAGTATGGATGTTTATCTGTTAGTCTGTCCGTCTCTACTTGTGTTTCTACAAAATGTACTTGATTTTTGAACCAACCTTTCTCTCCCCTCCAAAATTTTGTCGTTAAAAGTTATTTTTAGACACAGCCACCACAAATATCCCTTCTCTTCCATACTACGTAGATTTGAACACCTGCGACTCGAGGTCGTGTTTTTTTGTGCAATTAGCGACACTTTTAGATTCAATACAGTCTGTCGATGATGTGAACAACACTGTCTTTTGTCATTATCTTCAATATTATCTATCCGTCTGTAAAATTAAGAACATATTAGTTCACTGCTCAGAATAGGCCATCCGGCCAGCTAATTTTTATATTCCTAACATTAATATTAAGAAAAAAGTACTTTTTAATTTTTGTAATATTCCTAACATCTGCGTTTAGCCGCTGAATTCAAATCAAGGGCTTGGTATCGCGCAAAAGCGTCCAATAAATGACTGTGGCGTAACATATCTATGGTCCCTTCTGTCGAGTTGCTTACTTTTTATGTCAACTTGGGAAACGTGACTTTTCTCCGTTTCCCCCCCAATTGCGCCTCCTTAGCCTTTCTAGTCTCACGCAATCTTTCCAGTCATATTTTTTTCCTTTTTGATCCTCCGTTCCCCTCCTGTCTAGCAAGTCAATTTTTATGGAGGATGATGACCCGCGGTCTAGGCGATCATGTACTATTCGCAGCCTACGCATTATGTTTTTATCCTTAAATGTTATCTTTGGAGATATTTTACCGTTGTATCTCTGTCAATTTCACTACACATCTCCCCACTTGAAAACATGCCTATGGCAAGTTCCAACACCAGCGATACACATAGGTAAAATTGCTCCTCACGTCTGCCACTACTCTAATTTTGATCACAGGGGTGCCGACTGAGGAAATCTGCACCGACATTCAATTTGCCTGGGATATATTGGATACTAAACTGATAAGGTTGTAGCAACAAAGACCACCTCAGCAATCTTGCGTTTTCATGCTTAGCCTGAGACAAGAACACGAGAGGCTGATGGTCCGTCTCCACCACAAATGTCCTACCATACAGATAGATTTGAAACTTCTTTATTGCCCAGATTAATGCTAAACATTCCTTTTCGCTTGTGGAGTATCCTTGTTCCGCCTTATTCAATTTGCGGCTTGCATAAGCGACTGGTTTAAGTTCCCCATCAGGTGAAGATGATCTTTGCAACAAAGCCCCTCCGAGTCCCACATTACTTGCATCGGTTCTTAAGACAAAGTCCTGTGTCAAATCAGGCAGTTTGAGAATAGGCTTGCTAGTGAGTTTTTCCTTTAACTCTTGGAACGCTAGTTCACATTGTGCAGTCCAAATAATTTTATCTGGAAGTCCCTTGCGAGTCAAATCAGTCAGAGGAGCACAAATAGCGTTAAAATTCTTGATGTATTTCTGATAAAATCCGCATAACGACACAAATGATCGCACGTCCTTTTTTGTTTGCGGCCTAGGTGCTCTCTGCAGTTTTTCCAAGTTCTTAGGATCAGGGGTCATATTACCATGATATACAGTGTGTCCCAAGAATTCCAACTCTTTGCATCCAATACAACATTTTGTTGGCCTAGCAGTTAAGTTCGCCTCCCGAAGTCTATCAAACAACATCTCCAGAGCTTCAATGTGTTCTTCAAATGTCTCTGTGGCGACGAGAATATCATCCATGAAATTCGTGATACATGGGTTATTCAGGGGATCCAACAATTTGCGCATCATCCTTGAAAACACACTCGGAGCATTTTTCAGTCCGAATGGTAGCATATTGAATTCATAATGTCCATCCGAAGTGCTAAAAGCCAAATAAGGTCTCACTTCAGGCTTCACTGGGATCTGGTAATAGCCTTTACTAAGATCCACTTTTGAAAAATATTTTGCCTTGTTCAGTCTGGCAAATAACTGTTTTGTGTCTGGTAATGGATCCACTTGTCCTTCTGTGACAGCATTCAGTTTCCTGTAATCTATGCACAATCTGTGTTCCCCAGACGGTTTTCTCAACAAAACGACACTAGAACTAAAAGATGATTCACTGTGCGAAATAATCCCCTCCTTCAACAAATACTCTATTTCTTCCTTCAATGCCTTCTCCTTCGCGAACGGAATAGAATAGGCTCTCATACAGATTGGGTTTGAGTCTACCAGTTTCATGTCATACTGTAGCAAATTTGTATGGCCTGGTTTATCTGTTAATACATCTGTATGTTCCTCCAGAACCTTTTGAACTCTCTCCCTCTGGTTTTTAGTCAGGTGCTTACTGACTTTTACCTGTGCTGCTGTTTCACAAGGATGTAATGGGTATTCATGTGAGGTGAGTGGTTCTTTTTGCATTTGGGTTGCAATAGCCAAGGTCAATAAGGGGGTGCTTTCCTGGAGTGGTCTGTCCAGATACTTCTTTAACAGGTTTACATGATAAACTTTTTCCTTCCCCTTTTTGTCAATTTTATAGTTTGTTCTAGACACCTTCTCTAGAACCGTATATGGACCTTGCCAACCAATTTGTAATTTATTCTGGCTTCCGGGTAGTAGAAGCAGCACCTTCTCTCCGACTGCCAGTTCCCTGTCCTTGGCCTTCCTATTAAAATATGCTGCATGTTTCTTCCTGGCTTGTTTCAAATTATCATTTGCCAGTTTCCATCCAGCTTTCAAACGAGTGGTCAGTTCGTTCACATATTGATAAGATGAGGTAACAGTCTCTTCCGCCTTCTCATCTGTCCAGGTCCTTAATAAAGCCTCTAATGGACCTTTTATTGGCCTCCCAAATAGCAGAGTTGCGGGAGCCATCCCGGTTGAACTATGTGGTACCTCCCGATACGCAAACAATGCGGCGGGCAGGAATTGATCCCACAGATCCGGTTTTTTCGTGTGCCAGCTTTCTCAGGATAGAAATGAGAGTCCCATTGAACCTCTCTACCTGGCCGTTCCCTTGTGGATGGTACGGACTACAATGAAAGTGCCTGGCTTGAAATAGCTTAAAAACTTCTTCCGTTAGTTTCCCCTTGAACTGAGAACCATTATCCGTCAAGATTTGATGCGGGAATCCTAATCGGGTACATATTGTAAGTAGTGCCTCTGCTACATGTTTTGAATCAATTGATGGCAGGGCTACCGCCTCTCCCCACATAGAACAAGTGTCCACCAGAGTAAGGATGTAACTGTTCCTCCTCTTGGTCCGAGTGAGAGGTCCTACAATATCCACTGCAACCCTCTCAAAAGGTGTTCCCACTATGGGCATTTCCCCTAGAGTTGCAGGAGCAGTCCCTTGCTTTGGAGCTACCCTTTGACATTCTGGGCAGGATTTGACATATCTTTTTATATCCTCCGTTATCCCTGGCCAGAAGTAATGACAAGCTATACGCTGTCCTGTGGCGCTGATCCCCATGTGACCACTGAAGGGAATCGCATGCCCGAGTTCCATCACTTTATCTCTATATGAAGTGGGAAGAACCAGCTGGTTATGACCATTTGTTCCAGTTCCGGCCTTCCTGTATAAGAGTTTGTTCTTCATGAAATATTCCCCCTTGCTCCGAGGTGTGTGGCATTTGGGCAATTTTTTAAAACATGGCTTGAGTGTCCTATCCTCAGTGTTGCGTGATAAATTCTCGCAACATCGTTTTATTTCAATATCTGTTTTATAACGCAAGGGCAACAACTGCTTGGAATTTATAGTCACTTTTCTCGGTAAGCATTTGTCTTCTCGCGTTGGTATCGAATGCAGTTAAGTTTGAGCTGTGGTCGTTTTGCGCTGGACTGCGCATGACTTGTCTTGCTTCTTTGTCGATCGGTTTTTTTCCGCCGTCTTCGCCCACCACTAGTGGGAGTGAGCGATTTGGAATGGCGAAAGAGATGCCTCGTTGAAGAGGGGATCTCCGCTATTTTTGTTCTGTCAGGGATGTGTAGTCCTCTTAATGGATATTTCGTTTATTCGAGATAATACCTCTAGTGTTTCCCACATGTGGGAGGCGTGATATTTCTGTGTATTTCATGAAAGCAAGGTAAATTGACTCTTTCATTAACTCTATTGATTTTGGGTCGTGAGCGATTTCGATTCATAGCCTGTCTGCGAAAGTCGTCGTCACGAGATGTTTTCCTAGCTCACATGTCGCTGCATTGTACTGCATCGGTTGATGCAGGTACCAAAGACCATTACTTGCTACTTTGTTAAATGAACTAGGTTTGGAAAACCTTTATTATCTAGAGGATATTTTTGAGGACATTATTTATACTTCGGCAGACGTGTCTGTCTTGCTGAAGTCAAACTAAGGAGAGTGAACTGATCTCATACATCTGGTTATCTCCTGGCTGTTATAGAAAAGGATGGAGTTGTTCACCTGACTACATTTACAGCACTTTGAGATATAACATGCATCTGACTCATCATTGTAATGCTGTCTACCGTTTATTGCTGTATTGAATGTTGCTGTGATAATGACTGTTTGATGTGCCTACACATTTGCGTAACCATTTTGTCACTGTGGCGTCCACAATAAATAATGAAGAAAAACGTCAACGGCTGTTTCAAGACTCATTGACTTTATACGTCGTGAGTTTACTGACGTCCTATGTGGATTGCCCCTGTTATTGTTGCATGAACATTGTTTTGACTGAACACATCTACACACTACACAAAACCAGACATGCGGATGCCATCCATCATCATATGGCATCACGCATCATTTGGTGGCCATAAGCTGGTTTGATTCTGGTACCAGCAAACACGGGGTCCCTTACCCACTTCATTTTCAACAAGAATTCATCAGCATCCTTCAAGAAATTAACATTCTTCAATACAGTCAACATCTTCAAAATTTTCAAAGTACTCGGCGTTGCCCGGTAAAAGTCAAATTTCAATTTTTTGACGGAAACAAGAATTTGACAGTACCCGGCGTTGTTACATGTTGCCGGATAACTCGGACTGCTGTTATCTTTTACGCAAGTCAAGCAAGTTGCTGCTGTCAAGGTTCCAGTGCTGTCGTTTTTTGAGAAGGTCAAGTGCCGGTTGAAACGGGTTGTTTTCTGAAGAAGGCCAAGTACCGATTTCCATCAACTTACTTGTGGATTAGAAGGTCAAGTGCCGAAACAACTCAACACACAGTATGTCAGAAGCTCTTGTACCATCGTGTTAGCAGTGGAAGCAGTTCAGATGTGCCATCATCGTTGGAGCTTCGCTCTTTAGGACGTTGATTGACATCCGTTTTTCTCCTGTTCTACGATTGGAAGCCTATAAGTTAAGTGGCCTGTTTGTATGTAAACTGTGCCCTTATACTTCTGCTGAGTCTTCTGTGTATCAACTCATTCTATGTGTTTTATGTTTATATGTTATTTGTATATTTATATGTTTATATTTCAGCGGGTTCTCGGTTGGGTGGTGTCTCCGTTAGATTATGCCACGTCATAGAGGTCGTCTATTGTGAGCGTTTTCTGTAAGGTTTGCAAATTTCCAATGCTGGAATTTGCTAAGCGACTTCTGTTGCTATTTATGTTAGCTGTGATGACATGTTTTAATATTGTTTTCGTTATTATTTCGCATTCTTTAGTTTTGTTTTGATTTGTTTGTGTTTGTTAGCCTACTCTTGTCTATAATTTAGTTTCATACAACATTTTTGTTTATACACTGTGGTGTCATGTATTTTGTTTAATTCTATCGCAGATATCGTCACATTTTTTGTGATATTTCATTAATTTCTGCTTTATTTTTTAGTTGATTTCTGCGAAAGTTTTTGTATTGTTGCTGATCTTTGTTATTGTTTACATTGTTATTGTTTACATTGTTTGTATTGTTTACATTTTCAATGTTTACATTCTGCATGTGTTTACATAGTCATTGTTTACAGTTATAGTAATTAGTTAATGGGCTATGCTAATGCACTGTTACTACTATACTGATGATAAATGAATGATGAATAGTGTCGTGCACTATTGAATGAGAAGTGCACTTATGATCAAGAATTGAGTGCTGATATTTCATATACAAGTTCTTTGATTGGAGACTTGTTTCCCACAGAGACTGGGATAATATAAGGTGATGTGAATATACAAGTGCTTAATTAAGACTTGTTACACTTAGGTTTGAAATAAATTAGTTAATTATTTCAGGTTTTGGACTCATATGTTAGACAACATGTCTACATTTGAGCACTTTATTGAGCAGGGTAAATTGCTTGGGAAGACAGGTGATAAGTTAGAAGAATTTGCAACTGCTCGATATGATAAAGCAATGGAAGCTGAACAAAAGAAACTGCAGATGCAGGTGGATGAAAAAAGATTCCAAATGGAAATGGAAAAACAAAAAAGGGAATCAGAAGCTGAGGAGAGAAAACTCCAGCTACAGCTAGAAGCTGAAAGACTTCAAAAAGAGGCTGAGAATAAAAGACTTGAAAAAGAGGCTGAGAATAAAAGACTTGAAAAAGAGGCTGAGAATAAAAGACTTGAAAAAGAGGCTGAGAATAAAAGACTTGAAAAAGAGGCTGAAAATAAAAGACTTGAAAAAGAAGCTGAAAATGAAAGACTTCAAAAAGAGGCTCAGGCTGAGGAAAGAAGATTACAGAGAGAGTCTGATGAGAGGAAAGAGAAAGCAAAAATGGAACATGAAGAAAAGGTCTTAGCTTTAGAGTTGGAAAAATTGAAATTGACAAGCATGAGTAATGGTAATGATTCAAACAAGGGTTCATCTTCTGGTAAGGCTAATAATGAT
Source organism: Oreohelix idahoensis (assembly GCA_024509875.1). Taxonomy (NCBI): domain Eukaryota; kingdom Metazoa; phylum Mollusca; class Gastropoda; order Stylommatophora; family Oreohelicidae; genus Oreohelix; species Oreohelix idahoensis. Next base: position 248,609 of record JAMPIV010018725.1, on the reverse strand, counting down.
ACTTTTAAGATTAAGTTACCAACATTTAGTCCTTCCAGCGATGACATAATGTTCTATCTGGACAGATTTGAACAAGCATGTACAGCTCATAACATAGACAAAGCAAAATATGTTTATCATTTATCAGGGATACTGACAGGTAAAGCTCTAAGTATATTAAATATGGTGGATGAACCTGACAAGAACAATTATGAGGTTGTCAGGGCCGCTTTGTTAAAGAAATATCAGCTTAACGAAGACGGCTATCGTCTACAATTTAAAAACATGTTACCTGAAAATGGAGTTGAATTCTCCGAGTTTATTGCAAGAATACGCATTACTTTCTCACGATGGGTTGAACTATCTAAGACGGAAAAAACTTATGAAGGACTTATGGACTTAATACTTAGAGACAAAGTCATGTCGTCTGTCAATGAGTCTTTCCTTGCTTTCCTTCATGAACGTAAACCTAAAACAATAAAAGAAATGGAAGATTTCTGTTGCCAATACGTAACTGCGCACCCACACATAACCATGGGTAACTCTAAGGTGAAAGAAGGTTTACCAGTTGCTTCGGCAGCTCCGTATGGTCAAAACTTTGCTCGTAGATCCCAACAAAATTTTGATAGAAAGAGTAGCGGTAATTTCTGTCAAAATCATGGAAATCAATTTCATGGTGATTCTTCTTCGAAGAATTGGAGACAACCTGATAGTACTCGTTACTATCACCCTAATAATTATAAGCATTTCAAAAGAGGATATGGTAATAGAGGTTATTCCTGCCGAAGACCTCAGAACCAAACAAATAGATGTTCGCATCAATGTGAACATGATAGTAATCGTGGAAACTGGAATTCGAACCAGTATAACAATTACAATAGAGACAATAATAACTGCAGAGATAATAATAACTCTGATAACTTCAGAGGTAATAATAGTCGGGGTAGATCTCAACACAAAAAAAAGAGATATCAGCAGGCTAATGCTGTACAACAGGAAACTGAGGCAGCCTGTAATCATGTTGTTGATAGTAAAAACTTTGACGCTGTCACTAGTTCTGCTTTTGACTTTGAGAGAGCAAACAAATGCCCCAATGCAGTACTTTATTCGAACCGGGTACCATAACTACTTTGAGTTGTGGTCACCCACTTCCCGCTCTTCCTGCTGCTGTTGCGCATGACGGGAGGGGTTCTTTAATTCTACATAAGCGTCTTGTTTAATGATACTCCGGTCTCACTACTTTTCGATTCCGGATGCACCACTATTGGTGTTAGACAATCGCTTGTAGATCCATCTTGTGCTACAGGAAGGGTTATTAAATGTGTCACATTTGGCGGCACTCTAGAAAAATATCCTACTGCTGTAATTCGCATTGCCACTCCTTTCTTTACTGGAGATGTGCATGCTTGTCTCTTACCTAATCCTATTGCGGACCTTATTATTGGTCGTATTCACGGAGTTAGGGAGTGTACCCCACAGCAGATTGCTGCTTGGGAACATAATAACATGCAAGCTACAAATGCAGTAGTTACAAGAGCACAAGCTCTACAAACACCCGAAACTTCACTGAATAGTGATAATGAAGTTGATAGCCAAGATAGTCACTTAGTAATCACTCGTGACTCTTTCATAAAATTGCAAGAAGAAGATTCTTCTTTAAAAAAATTCTTCGTTCTTGCGAAGAAAGGTGATCCGAATCAGGATACAAATAGAAAATCTTGGATTGCAATGAGAAACGGCGTACTTGTACGTATGGTACAAGATTCGGCTACGTCGGCACATTCGCAAATTCTTGTTCCCAAGAGCATGAGAGTCCAAATATTGCAACATGCTCATGACTCGCAATGTGCTGGACATATGGGTTTTGCCCGTACGAAGTCGAGAGTCCTTGCGGCTTTCTTTTGGCCTTTTGTCAATAAGGACATTCGTATTTACTGCCGATCATGCAAGGTATGTCAGGAGGTCAAATCTAGAGGACCACGACATGCTGCGCCTATCCAGGCTGCTGACATTCCTATTCGGCCGTTTCAGAAAATGGCCATAGATATTATTGGCCCTTTTAAGGTCAAGTCGGCCAGAGGACATCAGTTTATCCTTACATGTGTCGATATGTGCACACGTTGGCCAGAGGCTATTCCTCTTAAGAGCATATCTACTACAGATATCGCAGATGCTCTTTGGTTGATATTTTCTCGCTTGGGGTTCCCCAGAGAAATATTGTCAGACCATGGCACTCAACTCATATCTGACACTATGTCACAGGTAATGTCTACCTTACATATTGAACGATCTCTCAGTAGTATCTACCATCCTATGTCTAATGGGTTAGTTGAGCGTCTGAATAGAACGCTCAAGACTTTGCTTGGTAAGATAACTGAAGATCATCCTCAAGATTGGGACAGGGTTTTACCCGCGGCTCTCTTTGCCTATAGAGAAGTCCCTAATGAACACACAGGATTTTCTCCCTTCGAACTTGTCTTTGGCGCGCGTCCACGCGGCCCTATGTCTTTATTACACGATCTCATCACTGCCGATGATATTAGCGATGAAACTCAATCCTCATATGAGTATGTCATTGCTCTTAGACAAAAGATCATTGAGGCATGTAAGCTAGCAACTGCTTCATCAGAAATTGCTAAAGAGAAGGCAAGGCAGTTTGCTAACAAGAATAGATGTCTACGACAACTTTGTCCAGGCGACAAAGCATTCGTCCTACTCCCCAGTAGGGAAAATAGACTTCTTATTGCATGAAAGGTCCGTATGCAATAGTCTCTCGGATTTCCGATGTTGACTATGTGGTCGATATTGATGGAAAGCATAAAACTTTCCACATAAACATGCTTTCGGAATTTCACGAACGTCCGGACTATTTGCTGCCTATTTTCCAGGCAACGGATGATGCTCCTGCACCTCACGGTCATTATTCATCCCTGTCTGTCATTCAGGATGAGGAAGCTACCTTCTCTGATGTCAACCTTCCCCTTCCAGTGGTTCCATTACATTCTACGGAATCTTGGAAAAACGTTTCTGTTTCTCCTAATCTTTCTGGTGACGAACATCGACAAGTCTCGTCGATGTTACAAACATTTCAGGATGTTCTCACTGACATTCCTGGACACACAGATGTCATAGAACATGACATAATTCTTACCGACAATAATCCAATTAGGGTTAGGCCGTATCCTATTCCTATACACTTTCAGTCGCAAGTGGAAAAGGAATTGGATGAAATGATTCAATTAAATATAATTGAACCATCGACTTCACCATATTCTTCTTCCATGGTTATTGTCCGGAAGAAGGATAAGAACATACGAATTTGCGTTGATTATCGCAAATTGAATCAGGTCACAAAGTTCGACGCTGAACCGATGCCTTTGTTAGAAGATCTACTGATTAGACTTTCTAATTCTAGATTCTTCACTAAACTTGACTTGTCTAAAGGTTATTGGCAAGTGCCTTTAGCAGAGCATGCCAAACCTCTTACTGCTTTTTCTACACCTAGGGGTCTATTTCAATGGAATGTTATGCCTTTTGGTCTCATGAACGCCCCTGCCACTTTCGTTCGCATGATGCGTCGAATTCTGTCACATCGTTCGGATGTCATCGCATACTTAGATGACATCTGTCTCTTCAGTGATACCCGGGAAGATCACTATTTAGGGTTATATGACTTACTGTCCACTCTACGTGAGAATAATTTGACAACAAAACCTTCTAAAGCTTTTGTTGGTTTTGGTGAAATCTCTTTCCTGGGTCATCGTGTTGGTCATGGTCTCTTGAAGACAGAAGACCACAATACTTCCAAAATACTGAACATCTCTGTTCCTAAAACGAAGAAACAAGTTAGGAGTCTCTTAGGTTTAATTCAATTTTATGGGAGATTTATTCCAAATTTATCTTCGATCATGGCACCTCTATCAACATTGTTGAAGAAAGGTTCGCCTAATCTGGTCCGTTGGTCTGAAGAATGCCAATCTTCACTAGACCAAATCAAGAATATATTTTCTTCTCCTCCCATCTTAAGATTACCTACTCTTGATAGGACTTTTGTTCTTCGGAGTGATGCTTCATCCACTGGGATTGGAGCAGCACTGATGCAAGAATATGCAAATACTCTGCATCCTGTTATGTACATTTCTAGAAAACTAAATGCGGCAGAGAGGAACTACTCGGTTTTAGACCGTGAGTTGTTAGCGATGGTTTGGTCAATTCTAAAGCTACAAAGATTCCTCCTGGGCGCACATTTCATTCTAGAGACTGATCAGAAAGCTCTTACAGCTATTCAGACTAAGAATTTGAAGAGTACGAGATCCACTCGATATGCTATAGCTCTTCAACCTTTTCACTTCACGGTACGAGCTATCCGTGGTGCGGATAATGTGATGGCTGACATTTTGTCTAGATGCCCACATGACTCCAACTAATACTTCTGTCCTATATTTCCATATATTACAGAGTCATAACACACCTATATTTCTACAATAGATTAGCACATCTGTACTTACTTTATATGTACACACTATCGTGCTTTGTTGTCATCTTCTTCTGTTCGTTTTTTAAGATGATAGAGGAGGACTGAGTAGTTAATATAAGGGCCGTTAGTTTACTAAACAGCCACAATTATTAATAATGTATTGTACCTTATGAAGCATATTAGTTATTAATTAGCATTATATTGCTTGTACTTTCTCAGAATGTCATTGTTGAGCTGAGGACTTACCTTACGAGTTCTAGATTGTGTACTTACCCTCGGAATACCAGAGCATATGTCCTGGATCGTCATGTAGTTTAACTTTAATATGTACTTATGTCATTACATGTCAAAGAATGTACTATTTAAATTTTCCTATCAGATTTGTACATCCATTTTTAAAGACAATATTAGAGTATGCTGTTTAATGATGATTATAGTAACTTGCATACGTATATTGTGTTTACATGCTAACGTGATGTGTGTTGGTGACACCTCCCCGATGTGAATATTTTTTGAGACATATTTATTTTTCTGTTGAGGTATATCCTCACCAGACACTCTATAATTAGCCTATTGTTTGGCAATTTAGTTAATTATCAGCGCATAATTCGTGCGTTTTGAGCCGCTTATCGCTTGCTCTTTGATATTGAAAAAAAAATATGTTCCACATTTTTTTTTATCGGGAGGAGGTGGTGATATGTTGCGTGATAAATTCTCGCAACATCGTTTTATTTCAATATCTGTTTTATAACGCAAGGGCAACAACTGCTTGGAATTTATAGTCACTTTTCTCGGTAAGCATTTGTCTTCTCGCGTTGGTATCGAATGCAGTTAAGTTTGAGCTGTGGTCGTTTTGCGCTGGACTGCGCATGACTTGTCTTGCTTCTTTGTCGATCGGTTTCCGCCCACCACTAGTGGGAGTGAGCGATTTGGAATGGCGAAAGAGATGCCTCGTTGAAGAGGGGATCTCCGCTATTTTTGTTCTGTCAGGGATGTGTAGTCCTCTTAATGGATATTTCGTTTATTCGAGATAATACCTCTAGTGTTTCCCACATGTCGGGAGGCGTGATATTTCTGTGTATTTCATGAAAGCAAGGTAAATTGACTCTTTCATTAACTCTATTGATTTTGGGTCGTGAGCGATTTCGATTCATAGCCTGTCTGCGAAAGTCGTCGTCACGAGATGTTTTCCTAGCTCACATGTCGCTGCATTGTACTGCATCGGTTGATGCAGGTACCAAAGACCATTACTTGCTACTTTGTTAAATGAACTAGGTTTGGAAAACCTTTATTATCTAGAGGATATTTTTTGAGGACATTATTTATACTTCGGCAGACGTGTCTGTCTTGCTGAAGTCAAACTAAGGAGAGTGAACTGATCTCATACATCTGGTTATCTCCTGGCTGTTATAGAAAAGGATGGAGTTGTTCACCTGACTACATTTACAGCACTTTGAGATATAACATGCATCTGACTCATCATTGTAATGCTGTCTACCGTTTATTGCTGTATTGAATGTTGCTGTGATAATGACTGTTTGATGTGCCTACACATTTGCGTAACCATTTTGTCACTGTGGCGTCCACAATAAATAATGAAGAAAAACGTCAACGGCTGTTTCAAGACTCATTGACTTTATACGTCGTGAGTTTACTGACGTCCTATGTGGATTGCCCTGTTATTGTTGCATGAACATTGTTTTGACTGAACACATCTACACACTACACAAAACCAGACATGCGGATGCCATCCATCATCATATGGCATCACGCATCACTCAGCCTGCGCCTTCCTCATCTCCTCTGGATGAGCATTTATAGGTTCACCTTCTTCCTCCTTCTTCTGTGACCTGGTCTGCACTGTCGCCATGATCACAGGTTTCTCGGGATTCCCCAAGAAGACGTATCTACACCCCAATATCAGAGGGTAGATTGGTTCATCTATCACTGCTGCTCTGATTTCTCCTTCCACATAGCGAGTTTTCACCGTTATCCTTGCGATGGGAAGTGTCATGAGTGGTATGTCCTTAGTCGCCCCTTGTATTTCCACTGTTTCTGTGGTATACTGACTTGGGTCCACTAGGCTAGACTTCACAACTGAATCATAATCCAAACCTGTATCATAAAGGCACCTTATGGTGACCCCATTACAAATAACATCCTCACAAACTGGGGGGTGATAAGGTTCCTGTTGTCCCTTAGGATTAACCTTTAATCTTTGCGTCCCCGACTTCATTGCAGCAATGTTTGAAGGTTTCCTTCTACAAAATTCGGTGTTATGGTTATCCTTCTTGCACCATTTACACCATCTTTTTCCTTGGTTCAACGGTTTTCTTTCATTGAACTTTTGGTCATTGAACTGTGAGTTTCTGTCGCGATAGTCATTTCTTGGCCGCTCAAAGTTTGTCCTACCTTTATTTCCCTGCTCTCTATTATCAAATTTATTAAATTGCTGTGGAGCTTTAAAATTGTCTATGTGCTTCTTCTTAGCACCACTTACCTCTGCCTGGGCTGCCTGATACCTCTCAGCAACATTTAAAATTTCCCCCAACTTCTCTGCACCTTGTTCCATGAGAAATTTTCTCATGTCTGGAGCCATGGACTCTCTCAATTGCTCAATCATGATCATTTCTTTAAGATCTTGGGTCTTCCCCAGAGCCGTCCATTTCTCCAAATAGGTTTCTAGTCTAGCCGAGAATTGGTGGTATGTCTCCCCAGACAACAGTTTGGCATTTCTAAATTTCTTACGATAAAATTCACCATTCTTCTCGTACCTTAATAACAAAGCCTGCTTTAACATGTCATAATTGTCTTGGTCTTCCCTGTTCATTTTGGCAAATACTTCATAAGAAGTACCTCTCAATCCCTGTGATAGCTTTAAGCTCCACCTCTCTCTCTCTAACCCATATGTAGTAGCTAATAACTCAAAACGTCCTAGGTACCCCTCTATGTCATCGTCTTTTTCAACAAAATGGTCTAAATGAAACCCCATAGCTGAGTTTGAGGCTCCCAGATTGGGCGTAGCATCTGAGGCAAAAGGGCTGGCACCATTTTCAGGAGCCTGGCCTTGTAATTCCAGCTCCCTTAGTCGTAATTCGTGCTCCCTTTGCAACCTTCTATCTTCTGCCTCCCTTTCGGCAGTCAACCTTTTTTCTTCTGCCTCCCTTTGCTGTCGTTTTTCTTCTGCCTCAATCTGCAGCCTCTTAATTTCTCTATCAGCCTCAATTTGTAACCTCTTCTCTTCAGCTACCTTTCTATCTTCCCTTTCAATATATTTATCACATTCAGTCGTTACGTATTGAATTAAAATTTGACCATCCATTCCCATCTCCTTCGCGGTGAGCACAGCAGCTGATCTAAATTTTGCCAGCTCCGCCATACTTTTTAGACAATATAATAATATACAAGATAAATCTCTAACCAGTAAATACACTAAGTACTTCTTATGACTATAGTCTAACCAATTCTAACTAACCAGTTAACTAATTAATTATTACTGGCTGTGAAGATTCACCAACTTTTATCTGCAGGGACACTTTTAATTTTAAAGGGAATTTTACAATTTATTTCCCTACTTTTATTTCTCCCACCAGGAGATCCTAATATTACTGTTGGGCTAATTATCCCGGACGAGCCCCCAATATATGTAGTGGTGTTTGATGGTATTGTATGATGGTGATGTTACTAAATGTAATTGTATGAGGCCAGCTGTGAAGGCTCCTGAGATAAAATGTAATTGTGAATTGTCAGAAGGCCTTTCTTGCTACCACTACGACCTCACACTTAATTTTTTTCTTAATGAATGTGGCTACGTAAAGTGTCTAGGGTTATGATATGTAGTGTGGTGTAATAGGTTATAAATATACCCACAGATATTTAACAAGACTAATAATATTAATAAATGTTAAAATACACTGAACTAACTCACGTGTGTAAAATTTTTGATAAAATTATATTACATTTATTTTGTTCTGGATCAATTTTTTAGATTGACCAGAACTTAAAAGGATTTAGAGATTATGAAAGAAATGCATGGAATATTATATCATAAATGCAATAGTGTACATATATATGTACTATACTAGTTAGTTTTATTAAAATGTTCTAGTAGTCATCTACTTGGGAGGATAGTTAATGTTTGTGCTGTTGGGGTGGCCTCATCACACCTGTCTATATTGACTACACAGTGTCCAGAAAATGGTGGGAATTTTTATGGGGGTATAAGTAACTACACAGCGTTGGTGAATGTCCAGCAGACCAGAGGCTCACTCATCTGGTAGTTGTAGCTCTGGTGCTGAAATCAGGTGGTCCCACCTCTCCGTGCTGGCGGGCAATACTGGTGGTCTCTGTCACAAGTACTGCACAGATACACTCGAGTAAGTCACCAACTGAATAGACACTGCTTGGTTGACAACAGAAACTCACAGCTCTGCAATCAAAGTATGGGCCATGTGTCAAAATCTATTCTCTACCCACGTCTGGACACAACACTGACACAACAACCACATCATACAGACAGGTCAGATCTCTCTGACCAAACAGCACATTTACCATGGTGGTTTTACATCAGATAGATCCTCCCAGACTATAGGTTCTGAAAAATATTTATTAGTTGTCTGCCCTAAAAGAGGATAGGTAATATGTTTCATTATTCTCAACACCTGATCTGTCTTGCATAATCCTTGCTGGAGTTTATGTACATTGTTGGTCCCTAGACCCTGACTAGGGCGGGGGGTCTAGAGCAAATCCCTACTTGTTTGTAAGGATAGATTTCGATATGGCAGTATCAAATCACTCGAACATGAAACAATATTCAAAATATATAAGGAAATAATTTCAATCTTACCAGATTATGAATAAATAACACAGAATTGCTAGCAAAACTCAGCTGAGCTGCTGGCTATAGTATGGCGTCCCTAAATTTATTACACTTTCTTTCATATGGAAATCACCACACTTTAAAATCTGTGTCTATCACTGAACAACTATTGAAGAATGGCCCCACTTTCGCGTCTGAGCGCTAATGATATGATTGTCTGTGGCCAATCACTGCCTAGGTTTATTTTAAATTTCAAATTTCCTACACTAAAGTCATTTCAGTCATGCTTCAGTCAAGTATGGATGTTTATCTGTTAGTCTGTCCGTCTCTACTTGTGTTTCTACAAAATGTACTTGATTTTTGAACCAACCTTTCTCTCCCCTCCAAAATTTTGTAATTAAAAGTTATTTTTAGACACAGCCACCACAAATATCCCTTCTCTTCCATACTACGTAGATTTGAACACCTGCGACTCGAGGTCGTGTTTTTTTGTGCAATTAGCGACACTTTTAGATTCAATACAGTCTGTCGATGATGTGAACAACACTGTCTTTTGTCATTATCTTCAATATTATCTATCCGTCTGTAAAATTAAGAACATATTAGTTCACTGCTCAGAATAGGCCATCCGGCCAGCTAATTTTTATATTCCTAACATTAATATTAAGAAAAAAGTACTTTTTAATTTTTGTAATATTCCTAACATCTGCGTTTAGCCGCTGAATTCAAATCAAGGGCTTGGTATCGCGCAAAAGCGTCCAATAAATGACTGTGGCGTAACATATCTATGGTCCCTTCTGTCGAGTTGCTTACTTTTTATGTCAACTTGGGAAACGTGACTTTTCTCCGTTTCCCCCCCCCCCCCAATTGCGTCTCCTTAGCCTTTCTAGTCTCACGCAATCTTTCCAGTCATATTTTTCCTTTTTGATCCTCCGTTCCCCTCCTGTCTAGCAAGTCAATTTTTATGGAGGATGATGACCCGCGGTCTAGGCGATCATGTACTATTCGCAGCCTACGCAGTATGTTTTTATCCTTAAATGTTATCTTTGGAGATATTTTACCGTTGTATCTCTGTCCAATTCACTACAATCCATCAAATCAATCAATCAATCAATCAATACCATTTAGCTCCCAGAGGAGCATAGGCCTTCAACAAACACATGCCAAGTCTTCCTGTCCTGTGCCATCCGCTCAAGTTCTTTCCATGTTTTCCTCATCATTTTCACCTCTGTATCCAGCTCTCTTCTCCATGTGATTTTTAGTCTACCTCTGCCTCTCTTTCCCTGTGGATTCCAGAACAAGGACTGCCTTGTAATGCTATCAACAGGTTTCCTCAATGTGTGTCCTATCCATCGCCAGCGTCTTCTTCTCAGCTCTTGTTCCACTGGCACCTGTCTGGTTCTTATCATCAATTCCACATTTGTGACTTTGTCATACCATTTCAGTCCTTCTATTCTACGCAAGCACCCGTTTATAAAAGTCTGTAGCTTTTCAGTTGTTGTTTTTGATGCTCTCCATGTCTCAGAGCCATACAATAGTACTGACTTCACATTTGAGTTGAAGATTCTTACTTTCGTGTTGGACTTGATTTCTCTTGACCTCCATAAGTTTCCCAAGGCAATGAAAGCGCCTCTTGCTTTTTGTATTCTTATTTTGATATCATTGTCTGTCCCTCCAACTTTGTCTATATTATTACCAAGATATGTGTACGATTCTACTTCCTTTAGTGATGTTTCTTCAAGTTCAATCTTGTTATCATTTCTTGCATTTATGCTCATAATCTTTGTCTTTTCCCTGTGTATTTTCAGGCCCACTTGTTGTAACCTCTCATCGAGAATTTTCATTTTCTCTTGCATCTGATTATGATTATGGGACAGAAGAGCAAAGTCATCTGCAAAATCCAGATCATCAAGCTGTTTAGTCAGATTCCACTGTATTCCATTTCTGTTGTGTGATGTCGGTGTTTTCATAACCCAATCTATTGCTAGTAAGAAAAGAAATGGAGACAAGAGGCATCCCTGTCTCACTGCCGTTCTAATCCTAAACAGTTCTGTAAGTTGTCCTTCATGAAGAACTCTGCATGTCATGTCTTCATAGGTCTTCCTAATTAAGTTAATGATCTTCATGGGAACTCCATAATGCCTCATCAGTTTCCAAAGTGATTCTCTGTCTACACTGTCAAATGCCTTTTCATAGTCCACGAATCCGATGTAAAGCGGTGAATTCCATTCCAGACTTTGTTCAACTATTATTCTCAATGTGGCTATCTGGTCTGTAGAGGATCTGTTTTGTCGAAAACCTGCTTGTTCATCTCTCAGTTGCTTGTCTATGGACTCTTTTAATCTCTCAAGTATGATTCTGTTTGATACTTTTCCTGGCACTGATAGTAACATTATTCCTCTATAATTTGTGCTCTCTTGTAAATTTCCCTTCTTAGGCAACTTGACCAGATATCCTTCCTTCCATTCTGCTGGTATTTCCTCTCTCTCCCAGACTTTGCCAAGTAGTTTGTATAATATCTCTTTAGAGGTATCAATATCTGTTTTGATGGCCTCTGCTGGAATGCCATGTGGACCAGTTGCTTTTCCATCTTTCAGAAGCTTTATAGCTTTCTTTATCATGTTTCTGCCGTCTTGAATAAACAGTGTTCAATCCTTTCTCATGCCATGCGATCGGTTTGCGATCGGTCTTCCACTCTTGGCCGAAAGGCTGCGCCAAAGCACTTCATGTATTTTGGTAGTAGAGATTCCTGTAACAATTCGTTCTATATAATGAAGTTGCCAGATTCATGCCGTATTGCAAACAATCGTGTCTGACTGGATGCGTGAAGGAAAATGCCTAATTAGTACGAATCACAGTATCAGTAATAAAGCCTTAGGTAACGCTGTCGCGAAATTGCACAGGTGTGACAAAAGTGTTGGGATTCCCAAATGGTTGGGAACCTGCGCTCTGTTAAGCAAATGGTACAGTATATACCCTAGGAGGGCAGAGCAAACCTTGACCTTTAAAAGATGTAGGGCATTTTAAAGACAAGTGATTCACACTTCATCACCTGGCAGGTGTACTAGGCCAAAATATTTTTTAATAGCTACTTAATCCTCTTAACTTCGCCGTCAACCTTATTTTTTAAATGTTATTTTTTTATCTCCTGCGGTCTTTTCATCCGGTGAGGGCAGGGAGATTAATTTCTATATTCCTTTTGTCATGCTAAGTTTATCTCTCGCTCTGTCTGTCTGTCTAACTCATGTTTCTGCCGTCTTGAATAAACAATGTTCTCTCTGTCTTTCCCCCCCCCCCCTTTTTTTTTTCTCTTTCTCTCTCGTTCTGTTTTATATGATTAAACCAGCTGCTCCGAAACATCTAGAACAACAGAAAGAACAATCTAAACCTTCCAGACTTTCATAAATGTCTAGTTGTGCAGAATAAAAGAATAAAAGTGGTGGGACAAAATCATAAATATATAACTAATTGAAAGAACCAGATAAATATATAACTAATTGAAAGAACCAGATAAATATATAACTAATTGAAAGAACCAGATAAATATATAACTAATTGAAAGAACCAGATAAATATATAACTAATTGAAAGAACCAGATAAATACAAATTTAATAAGTAGTGAAGAAAAAAGAGGCCGTTGGATGGGGCGCACATTAAGGAAACCAACTGATAGCATTACATGGAAGTCCGTGTACTTGAATACCCAGGGTAACAGGAATACGAGGAGACTCACAAAGTAACAGCCAGATTTTTTGAAGACGTATGCTCCGCTTGGAATTAAATGATAATAAATTAATGAAATATGAAAATAAGGTAAAATGAACTTTATGTTAATTTGTGAGTTCTTATATAATTTCTGCAGGAAAATTCTCTTCTTATGTGTGCAGATATGCACTGAGATATTATATTAGCGCTGCCATGCACGAACACAGACACCATCACACAAGTACACATACAGACGCCAACAAATACGTACATAGTCGTACCGATGCCTATAAACACGTGCATAGTCCTTCTGATATTCACAGACATGCACAGCGCAGCAAAGACACCCACAAACACAAATGCCTTGCGCAGATCCATTGTCACGAGGCAAATGAGCGTGTATATTGACTTTCTAAACCGATTGTCTAATAGTCGCCGAAACATCACAGGGCTTGAGAAAATATTCTGTTGCGTGTACTTATGGAGTTATGACCTGCCATGTTATTCTTCAACCCCTGGGAAAATTACTCACTTTACCATAGAGACTGTTCAGACCAGAGCGATCGCCAAAAGGAAACACAATAGCCCTACAAAGTATCAATGAAATTTCGTCGACAGACTACATGGCCCAGGTTTGTGTACTCGAGCAGAGGAACAAATAAGGAACTGGCCATAACACACTGAAGTGATATTTTTGTTTAGAAACACCAACGCAATAAGATCTGAGACGGAATTAGCATAATATGTTAGAGGAACTAAAATTTGGATAAACAGTTCTAGCGGAATCGACGAGTAAATACTAGAGTAATGTAGACAGACTGTCTGAACTAAGACAAATATGAAAGGGGACATTTCAAAGGATTGGAAAACTTCACAGGACAGAAGAAGAGAACACAGGAATCGCAAGAAGGCAATTTACCAGCATATAACCCAGCGACAAACCATCCTGGGGCATTACGATAGTAATCCGCCAGCAACTTGGTATTCTACTCGTCAAGAGGAAATTCAGGTACCTGTGTCCAGTGAATTCTTTATACGGAAACCAAGGTTAGTATACATATAGTCGTAAATTATTAATATACATCCATTGTAATTCCAGTTATATATATATATATATATATATATATATATATATATATATATATATATATATATATATATATATATATATATATATATATATATATATATATATATATATATATATATATATATATATATATATATATATTCCATAAATAAACCACTGTAAATACCATTCTTCTTCTTCTTCTTCGTTCGCCCTGAAAAGGACGATGGTTGCGTTGTGTCTGTTTACAACGTAGCTGTGATATCTGCACCTTTCGGTCGACACATCCGACTTCTGCACGGCATTTTTTAGGCCCGGGTTTGCCTTCCCATTGCGATCCGTGCTCGCTCAGCCAGACTGCACTGCTGCAGGCTGTTTCCAGGACCACCACGTGGAGGTGGAGCACGGTCTTGACCAGCAATGGTTCGCTGGTCCTGACGCAGACAGACAAGTTATGAGTCGCTGACTGCGGTCTCTATTGCTGCGTCTTGAGGTCCCGTAAATACCATTCAATTTTCCCCATAATACTAAATTTTACACGATTAGGTACATGTTGCAATAAACACCGTGCAGAGAGTTTTTATATTTATAAAAGTGCACAGTTTCCTATAACCATAACGAGGTAAATACTAGACACTTTTCTATTACTTCTTACATTACCCGGTAAACACTGCGCAGAGATTCATTCTATTAGTAAGATTTCACATTCAAGAAAACACTCACACACCACATGCATAGAATAGATTTACGGGGTACTTATGAGGCTTTATAATTTTATCCATCTCAGTGGTAGGGACTCTTTGAGATAACTCAGCCTTAGTCTTACTACTCTGGCTGGCGTTCTTGAGACGAGCTAATACGTAGGGCCAACCAGATATACTGTGACGACACGTATCTCACAGATATCAATAATCAACGGCATCAAACCTACATAAGCAACTGGGGGTTTAGGAAGGAATTTGCCATGACAAAGGAGCCTTTCTACAAACAACCACCCACACAGAATAGTAATCAGTAATTACACAGTAAGGGATGAATTACAATTAGTCGCCCACGAGAAATCTTGATCAGAAGTTGCCAGGAGCACACGGACGATCTTTTACAACCAATGCCGACGAAAATTATTGAGATCCTAAATTACCTGCAGTAATGGACAGGTTCTCCAAGTAAAACTGTCACGCCAACACATAAAAATAAATAACATATTTACATCAAGTGCCACATGAGCAAACGTTATCACAACAAGCGGGCATCTGTTTACCAGACGAGGACTCTGCAGCCTGGCATTGCGTTCAACACAACCTATGAACACGCCAACCCAGCCGCGCGTTATATTGTACACTCGTGCGTGGTGAAGAACAAAAGACCCGACCGTCGACTGTCCAGGCCGGATCGTGTTGTTATAAGCCCATGAATACAGAAAAAACCAGGCCTATTGCGTACGAACGCCCAGAGCTTTATTGACATTCGGAGAGAGGTCAAGAAACAAGATATCCTTTTTTATTCTGGCAGTAAATAACTGAGTTTGTTGTTAGTATTAGATTAAATTCATCATCATCATCACGTAGTATAGACTTATGATTAGATTGTGTATTTTATGTATTAACTACTACTTTCTTTTCCAGGTATAGTTAGTATTAGGTGTCATTGTATTTGTATTATTTTATTTGGTTGTTGTACTACATATATTAATTCAATAAATGTGGTAATAGGGTTTTCGTTACCAACATTAGTTAGTTTATCTATAGATAAGGAAAGTTAGTGTGCGAGAGACATACAGTTCTTTCTTTCTTTCTCTTCTGTCCACTCAAGAGGGTCGAGGGATTGGGGGCTCGCGAGCTATAGGAAAGGATAGAAAGATTGGTAGGAGTGACAGTGTCACGAGATCCAGAATCACTGTGATTATCTGCTGGGAACTTATCCCACCGTCTCATATTCGCCTTCTTCCGCTCCTGCTGTCTATCTTCACCCGGTTGCAAGGTAAATCTGAACCACTGACAACGACTGCACCACAAAGATAACTCTCCCTGGTTAATCCTCGGGTTAACCTTGTGACACCCATACACACATAGAAACCCACAAACACAGACACACACACAGAAAGCCACAAACACAGACACACACAGAAACCTACAAATACAGACACACACACAAACACACACAGAAACCCAAAACACAGACACCCACTTAAACCCACAGACATAGACACACACAGAAACCCACACCCACTTAAACCCACAGACATAGACACACACAGAAACCAACAAACACAGACATATACACAGAAACCCACAAACACAGAAACCCACAAGCACAGACAAGCACAGAAACCTACAAACACAGACACACACACGTAAACCACCAAACACAGACACACACTTAAACCCACAAACACAGACACACACACAGAGAAACCCACAAACACAGACACACGCACACAGAAACTCATAAGCACAGACATACACACACACAAACCCACAAACACACACACAGAAACCCACAAACACAGACACACATACACAGAAACCCACAAACACAGACACACACACATAAACCCACAGACACACACACAGAAACCCACAAGCACAGAAACCCACAAACACAGACACACACATGCACAGAAACCCACAAACACGCACACACACATAAACCCACAAACATAGACACACACATAAACCCACAAACACAGACACACACATACACAGAAACCCACAAACACAGACACACACGCATAAACCCACAGACACACACACACAGGAAACCCACAAACACAGACATCAACAGACAAAATGACACTCAAACAGACAAGCACAAAGACTTACAGTTAACGCCCAGGGGCGCTACTGGAGGTTGTAGAAAACTTAGAAAATATGACAAATGGTTGACTAATGGCAATAGATCATCGTCAACGTTCGCCATCTTATTTGTTTTATTGTCTTTATTTTTGTAGAAAATATTCAAGTTGACGTCTGAGAGTGTACGAAGAAGAAGTAGAATAAGAAGAAAAAGAAGAGGAAGAAGAAGAAAAAGAAGAAAAAGAAGAAGAAGAAGAAGAAGAAGAAGAAGAAACAATGAAGAACCTCACTGCTCACATCATCAAAGATTTGCTGCATCTGATGCTTGTCGTTTTATTTGTTTGTTTGAGCTAAGTAATAATAATACTCATAAGAATAATGCGCCCCATATTCTCGTTAAACAGATTCCGAAAGTTGTTATGAAAGAACAGACAGCCCTAATGAGAGTTCGGAACAACCATCCGTGACGGATATTACAAGATGGCGCTCTCGTTGACCCGAGACGTGTGTGAGATGTGGATGGATGCTGTTATAGCCAAGGAGATGGGGAAAAATTAGACATTTGTCTCATCATCATGTGACGTATTCTTTCCAGAACGTTGTCTCCATTACAGCTGCTCTGAACGCATCACGATTCTGGGCAAGTCGACCTGCATCAGCCAAAGACAAGTTCAGACTCTCTGTGATGTCCTGGGTCCACCGTCGTCTAGGTCGACCCCTTCCCCTTTTTCCAGGGACCATGCCTTCCATCACTGTTTTTTCCAGACTATTATGTCTTTTTATATGACCGAAAAATTTCAGCTTCCTTATTGCGATGGTATTTAGGAGCCAATGTTCCTGTATGTTTAGTGAGTGCAGTACTTCTCTGTTGGTCTTTTTTTCTGTCCAGGGTATTCTCAACATCCTTCTGTAGCATTTCATTTCGAATGATGTAATCTTTTTTGCAACTGTTTTATTGAGTGTCCAAGTCTCGCAGCCGTATGTTGCTACTGGGAATATACATGCTCTGATCAGTTGTAACTTTGTTTCTTTGCTTGTGCCTTGCCATAGGTTTTTCAGACATTTGTCTGGGTCTGACAAAAGGAAGCATCACTAAATCTGAAGTCAGGTGCCGTTAGTATCTATAATCCTAGAATTGCCTATTCTCTAACTGACAACCTAAAGTTCTATATATTAGAATTGTCAGGTGTCTAATTGACGGCCATTAGTGTTTGTAATCTTAGTATTACATGTCTTGTAACGGACGGCCGTTGGTGTTTATAACACTAGAATTTATTGCTTTTTAACGGACGGTCACTATAATCTTAGAATTAGTATTCGAAAAGAAAGCCATTGGTGATAATAATCTTAAAATTGCCTGTTTTCAGATGGGCGTCCAATTGTATTTGTAACCTTAAAATTGTCTGTTTTCTCACGGACTGGACTATAATACTAGAGTTGTTCGAGTTTTCTAGTGGACCATCATCATTACATCATCATCCTCATCAGCATTATCACCATCATCATCATAATCATGATCGTCATAATAATCATCATCATTTCCCTTCAATTCTCTAGACAGAACAGATCTTCAAAAAGTTCGCGCCAACTTGTATATCCTACTTTGTATCTTCCTGTCAAATGTCAATCAGTCCTATTGTATGGCTCCGAAACATGGAGAACAAAAACAAAACAAAAAAACAACCAAGATGTTAGGTTGAAGAACTGATGACAAGACACAGACTACGGCCAGTGGAAGACAAGATGCGAAGAAAGTGCTAGCGATAGATTGGACACACACTAAGGGAACCTGCTGATAGCTCTAAAAGCCAGTTCTTATTCAGGAATCCTCAAGGTATGAGAGGAAGAGGGCTCAGTACAGTACACGGAGAAGAGAACTAGAGATATAAATTGAAGGGATAAAGAAGACATTGAAAGATCTTGAGGAGATGAGGCATGGGTCTGCTGAAGGCCTGCCTATGCATCTTAGGGAGCTAACGGGTAATGAAGGTCATGACCTTGAAGATTTTCTCAGAAAACCACGATTTGATATTTCCCACAAAAAGTTTCTACTCCTCAAAGCTAACAAACATGATGAGAATGACGATGATGATAATAATAATAATAATTATTATTTTTATTTTCCTGAGTTACAAAGACCAAAATAAAAGTGTGTGGTTTGAAAAAAAAAAGTGAAAAGGGGATGGGTATAATTTCCTTGGTTATTTGAGTGATATCAGATATCAAACTTAACTGTGATAATACAGATGAAGACAATCAACATGAAGCTCCTTAAGAAAGACTAAACCCTGGGCACACTGTGTACTAGCCTGAAACTTAACCCTGGACACATTGTGTACTAGCCTGAAACTTAACCCTGGACACACTGTGTACTAGCCTGAAACTTAACCCTGGACACACTGTGTACTAGCCTGAAACTTAACCCTGGACACACTGTGTACTAGCCTGAAACTTAACCCTGGACACACTGTGTACTAGCCTGAAACTTATCCCTGGACACACTGTGTACTAGCCTGAAACTTAACCCTGGACACACTGTGTACTAACTTAACCTTAGGAGAAGTTTTGAAGTCGAATATTCGCTGTAGGGATCAACGTTTTCTTTAGACAAGGACAAAGGAAAGGTATCTGATGTTTAACTAGTTTTAAAAGATCAACAAAAGAGAGCAATATTTAAATCGTATGTGGGAAAATTCTGTCATGAAACAAAGAGTGTTATCCCAGGGAATTAAGTCTGCTGTTTTAAGAAAGTGACACCAATAACCAAGGGATTGAAACATGGTATTGCATTAAAGGAGCCAATTCTGCTATTTAATTTATAAAATACATTACCTAATTAAACTAAAACATATTTGTTTATAAGCACAGTCTATTACAAAGAAAAGAAAGTCAGTAAAGTTACAATAAAATATTTAAAACAAAACATTAAATAAAACACTTGTTAAAATATTAAAATAGAAGTCAATATTAATGTAACATTATAAAGTATAAACAATTTATGCACATAAACGTTAAATTCAGCTCGTATAGTTGAATGCCCATTGGTAACGGGGCAAATTTCAACGACTTTGTTGTATTTCCGGTATTTTTCTAGCAAGCCTAGTCTGCCCTAGAGGTCCTATCTTACACCAAGCGACTCATCCCGTGTCCTCCAGATTTCCCCCATCCCCATACTCATCCAGTGCGTATTCATCGTGTCTATCGAAGCGTACACAACATCTTTGGACGTGTGATAGAGGTCCTCCTAGCCAGGCTTTCCTTCATTATGCCCTGCTCATATGACGAGAAAATTACCTTAATGGCTGGTTCACATTCTAATAAACGTGCCTAGCGCTCAAGGAGGTAGTTTTTGATGAAGGCAGGGAGGAAGAGGAGTGTGGGAGGAGAGATTAGGGAATGTGGGAGCGGAGTGGTTGAACGTGAGATGGAAGTATAAGCAGTGAGACAAAAGATGTCAGACGATAGAATGAGAAACTTGAGGAGAAACTTGAGTGGGGGTGGGGGAGAAAGAGAGGACGATTTCATGGGAAAGGAAGAATGACAGAATAAGGAATTTCACTGGTGGAGGAGGGAGAGACTAGGGAGTGTGGGAGCAGAATGGATGAACGTGAGATGGAAATAGTTCACTGGTGGAGGGAGAGACTAGGGAGTGTGGGAGCAGAATGGATGAACGTGAGATGGAAATAGTTCACTGGTGGAGGGAGAGACTAGGGAGTGTGGGAGCAGAATGGATGAACGTGAGATGGAAATAGTTCACTGGTGGAGGGAGAGACTAGGGAGTGTGCGAGCAGAATGGATGAACGTGAGATGGAAATAGTTCACTGGTGGAGGGAGAGACTAGGGAGTGTGCGAGCAGAATGGATGAACGTGAGATGGAAATAGTTCACTGGTGGAGGGAGAGACTAGGGAGTGTGCGAGCAGAATGGATGAACGTGAGATGGAAATAGTTCACTGGTGGAGGGAGAGACTAGGGAGTGTGGGAGCAGAATGGATGAACGTGAGATGGAAATAGTTCACTGGTGGAGGGAGAGACTAGGGAGTGTGGGAGCAGAATGGATGAACGTGAGATGGAAATAGTTTGATAAAGATGTCAGATGAGAGAATGAAATGTATGAAGAGAAAAGAGTGAAGTCGGAGACGTGCCAAAGGAGAAAAAGAGAAATGACAGAATAAGGAATCTCTCTGGAGGTGGAAAGTGTAGAAAGTATAAGATCGGAGTGGATGAACGTGAGATGGTAATAGTGTGACAAAGATGTCAGATGACGAGCGAGGAGAGTGAGGAGAAAGAAGTAGGGCTGGATAAATGTTAGAGGGGACATAGAAGGAATGACAGAACAAGGAAGCCCACTGAAGGAGGAGAATTGTGAGAAGAGTAATATAAGAGGAAATTTGGTTATTTGAAAGAGAGGATCGTTAGAGGTATAAATGTCACGACAGGAGAGAGGGTCGTACGGTGGGAGTGAAGTAAAAGCGGTGAGTAATTAAAGAAAAGAGAACATAAGATAGCGAACAATGAGAAAATGGATATGTGAGATGATGAAATTGATGAGAGTCACAATGAAACTGGTGTTCGTAGTTGAGGAGAAGAGCTAGGAAATAGGTATTTGAGAATAAAGTTTGGGGGCCGGGAAAAAAAACATTTAACAAACAGGACGTTATTATAAATGAAATTGTTTTATCTATTTCCGTCTACGTTTTTATGTCTATTTGTTTCTGTTCTGCACTAATGTTTTTATGGAATTATGTGTATCTGAACGTTTGTTTGCAGTTATGTGTGTCTCAATGTTTGCGTATCTGAATATTTGTGTATATGATGTTTGAATGTATTTATGCATATTTAAAGGCATGCATTTATGTTGTATAACGTCCGGGTGACAGAGTGATTTCTCGCGGTAAACATGCTGGATTCTAATCACGGCAACGTCAGGCTTCAGTCTACCCAGCTGTAAATGGGTATCTGGCACTGGTCTTGAGTTAGAGAAGGAAAAAACAGAAAGGAAGGGAACTGGTCACCTCACCTCTTGATGCTGTACCTAGTATAGTGAAGTCTCTAACACTTCTCTCCCCTGTGGCAGTATCTGCGATGCGACTACTCATAACATTTTTGTATGTTGTGAGTATTTCCTTTCCTTACTTAGCGCCCACTTTTGTAACTTTCCTGAGGATAAAATTTCCTTACCGCCCACTAATATTTAAATAGAACACAAAAGTTACATACCCTACATAAAACAATTAAATTAATTGAAATCACCTTTAATTTAATGAGATCCTTGAGCCTGATGCTGAGAAACTAAATGTTGGATATCTGGTTCGATTTTCGTAAGGAACAAGCAAAGGTCTCTTTCAGTGACTTTCAGACAGTTTCTCTGTTTGGTGACAATATGATTTACAGCACTAAAGCCTGATTCCACTAGATATACTTTTCTCTAAAATGATAGTAACTTTTTCTTTTCACAAACATTCTCTCACAAATTTGAGTTTGTATATGTTGGATGTTTTTAGTACAACATGTAATTATTCTGCCGCCCACCTGAAAGCTTAAATCGCCATTTAGTGGGCGGTACCGCCCAAGTTGAAGAGCAGTGATCTAGTGTCTCATTTACCAGTCAGCAGACTCAGTCAGCAGACTCAGTCAGCAGACTCAGTCAACCTCATCATGCAAAACGAATAGCTTTAGAAACCATGGCAGCAAGATCACATGACAACTTTAGTGCAAGCTTCCTGTATAGAGATCAACTACAGTGGTGGATCCAATCCCCATAGGGGGAGGAGAATAGGAAAGTAATGATGATATTTACATTCTACCACAAGAAGCTACATTTACATACTTAGGGAGCATAGTAACACCAGTTGGTGGAACAAGCAAAGATATCAGTAACAGAATGAATAAAGACAAAGAGCCTTCGCCAATTTAAACAATATCTGGAAATCTTCTCAGAATAGTACAAACACTAAAATAAAAATATATGATAGCTGCGTAATTTCTGTACTTCTTATGGTACGGAATGCTGAAGAGTAACAGAAAAAGATATGTCCAAACTGTTCTCTTTCAACACAACCTGCCAAAGGAAAATTCCCCTAATTTTTTGGCCGAACACCATCACCAACCAAGAATTGCCGATAGAGCCACCAAGAAGACACGCGCACCATCATGGCGGGTAGATGCTTGAACTGGCTTGCCCACATCTTCAGAAGAGACCTTGATAACATCACCAGAACTGTCATGCTATGGACTCCAGAAGAAAAGCGAAAGCAAGGCAGACCAGAAGCCACCTGGCGGAGAACTGTGGAAGCAAAGATGTTAAGCGTGAACCAGAGCTGAGGTCACCACATGAAGGATGGCTGTCGACCAATTAAAGTGAAGACAGTTTGTTGCTGCCCTACAAGACGCCACCAGACGTGATGGTCACAGATTGGTTTGTCAGTCGGCGGCCAAGGAACAGAGAACAAGAAGACAAGAAGCTAGAATATACCGTGGAGACAGAAAAAAAAAAACAATTGAAGGAAAAAGATATATAAGACTACAAATAAAGAATACACGGGACCACTTGGCATCATGGCGTGGACAGAAGGCAACAATAGAACTGATAAACTGTCCTCCAATCAGGAAGTTGCGAAAAGTCATGATCACCTTCACCACCATGTATGGCACTTGAAAAAGAAAACTAATTCTCCATCTTTCTCTCTCTCTTTCTCTTTCCCTCCTTCTCTTTTCTGCACTGTTTTCGTTCGGTGGTCCCCGACAACAGTTTTATGGTCGTAACGTAGGCCACTTCTTTGACTTAGCAAGACAAACTCTATTTTCGTTGACCCCAAAGTTTATCACTGTCGCCTCTTATTGACCATGCTGCTCAGTTCTCTAGGTGGTAGCTGTGTTTTTTACATGTATCCTACAGTTAGAGGTGAGCTGCATACCCGTAAATATTCTAATAGCTGGGTCCTTTGTCGGCCATGACTTGCATGTTTGAGACAGACGACATCGTTTCTGTAGCAGTTTGTTTAACACGATAAGGTTGCTAGTCTCATGCACTACCTCCTCTTGGTTGCCACTTACGACATGCATGAGACAGCAGCAGACATTATTTCCTTGTCTCCTGAGAAACCCACCTGAAACAACACAAGACAATATTCTATTGCATATTCTAGGAGGCCTTCTGCTTAATAAGATTTTTATGACATAAAATATAATATTCCCAGAAGTAATTGCTGGGTATTCTTCATTCTCTAGTTTCTGGAACTGATCTTGTTGAAGCTTTGAGCAGCGTATATGCTTGTCTTCCTTGTAAACCTTTCTCGCTTGGCTTTTGTGTTCTTATTTTGATAACAAACTAAGTCAAACAAATGAAAATTCTCACTGTTGTTTTCCTGTGAATCAAAGTCAAGTCAAGTCATTGTAACATCAGGTCATCAAGAGCTGACGCTCAGTGACAGTGCATCAAAGTCGTCAAGTCAAGTCATTGTAACATCATCTCTGACTGCCTCACAATTTCTCCAGTCTTCTGTTATTAATATTTTAATCGTTCCTTTGATCTCTGTTGTGCCCAAAATCGACTGTTACTTTATTTTGTCATGTTTCTATTTTCTTGGCTTTTTAAACTCCCCTTTCTTTTCCTTTGTGTACGCGTGAAGGTACTCGTTATATGAGAACTAGATACCCTCTGCTACATGGCGAGAACATACCCTCTGCTACATGGCGAAAACATACCCTCTGCTACATGGCGAGAACATACCCTCTGCTACATGGCGAGAACATACCCTCTGCTACATGGCGAAAACATACCCTCTGCTACATGGCGAGAACATACCCTCTGCTACATGGCGAGAACATACCCTCTGCTACATGGCGAGAACATACCCTCTGCTACATGGCGAGAACAGTGATCTATTAGTATAAAAAGGCAGTACGTGTACTGGTGCCCACAGTGGAGAAGAAAAAGGGGGAGACCCCCAAAACAAACAAATAAACAAAAGACAACACACGCGAAGAGAAGAAAATTTGAGACAGAGCTGGCCTAAAGTCTTTGACAGCTGACCTAAGACCTCTGCTCCACAGGGAGCTGCTATGCACAGATGAAGAAGGAGAAAACGTCGTTTGTACACACACACACACATATATAAGTGTAGACTATGTCTTTACTTCACTCTGTCTGTATGTCTGTTTCTCTCTCCCCCCCCCTCTCTTTATTCTCTCTGTGATGCCCGCATGTATTCACTCACCAAACACACAGGCTCATAACCCTTACTTAGCGCGACCCCCCCCCCCCCCCCCCCGACTTAAGATCTGAGAGAAAGCCCTGGTTCTCGGCCACTACTACCTCACAAAAAGTTCCCCCAGGACCAGAAGTTCGATCACCTGGAAACATTGGTCACTCATGCAAAGACCAATTTGATTTTTGAAGAAAAATTACCCCGGATGAGTCAAGCATAATTAATATCTCAGCATTCTCTCTGTATACACAAGGCCAAACGTTTCACGACTCTCTCTGCTTTTCTTCTTTTTCTCCATCTCTCCATTCTCTTCTCTGTCGTTCTCTCCACGATCTGCTCTCTCATTTTCCTGTGCCCTGGTCATACGGGCAGGCTATTTCATGTCCATACTTCTCACGTGTTACTAAGTCGAGCGTATTTGATAAGGTGCGTGCGATCTGTGCGTGCGTGAGGGGACGGTCGCTTGTGCGCGTGCATTAAGACCAGATTTAGTTGTTTTTTTTTCCCTCCTCGTGCGAACGATTGTTCTATTTAGGTAATATTACGATAGTTGTTCTTGCATGTTCTTGAAGTTAGAAAATATAAGTTCATCCCTTGAGGCGATTTATTTGCGTCTGCCAGGAAATGACGAAGGCTATGTTGACTTAGGGGCACGTGACCCGTGTCGTAAAGACATAACTGAAATACTACAACCATTATACGTTCGTTCATATAAATATTTATTAACTGGCTCTTTCAAATATTAATGGATTTATAGAATGGAAAGACAGTTAATGTGAGCGTGTCTGTGGGACTCCATTATTGTCATCATTATTATTGTTATCAGGATAATGATGAAGATTGTTATCATTATTATTATTATTATTATTAGTATAGTTAAAATAGACACGCTGAAACGAGCACCCATGGTTGAGCGGTAACATTGCTCCTTGCATTTCAATCGGTCCGGGTTCAATTGCAACCTTAGGTAAATAAATTTTCTTCATAAAATTCAGTCACGTGCCTTTAATTTAACAGAAAGTGGAAAAAAAAAGTAATCAAAAATAGTATTTAAGATATCGTATACAGGCAAAGAGTAAGGTAAATGATTCCGTTTCACGTCCATTGAGGCATATTGGGAATATTGTGTTATGCCCATATTTTCTTGACCATACATATCTTAAATGATAATATTAAATAATTTAAACAGGCGCACGGTTATAATTTATTCCTCAGGACATAAGTGTATATTTTTTTTGATTATAGCTTCCAAATGTCAGTGTGTGTTGACGCTATAGATGCTGTAATACGGCTTCATTTTTTATCCGGTCAGTTTTTGACGGGTTATTACTGGTTATTAATAATGTTATTGAAAGACTAGATGTAATAAGAAAACAACAAACGCACGCGTACATAGACAAACAGACGCCCACAAACATGTACATAATCGGACAGACACCGAAAAACACGTACATAGACAAACAGACATTCAGAAACACGTAGACAAACAGACACTCAGAAACACGTACACAAACAAACAGACACCAAGAAACACGTACATAGACAAACAGACACTCACAAACACGTACATAGACAAACAGACACCAAGAAACACGTACATAATCGGACAGACACCAAGAAACACGTTCATTGACAAACAGACGCCAAGAAACACGTACGTAGACAAACAGATGCCAAGAAACACGTACATAGACAAACAGACGCCAAGAAACACGTACATAGACAAACGGACGCCAAGAAACACGTACATAGACGAACAGAATATATATATATATATATATATATATATATATACATATATATATATATATATATATATATATATATATATATATATATATATATATATATATATATATATATATATAATTTACACATAATCCTCTACAGCAGGTGCTATATTACTTGTACTAGAACTTGAATATTGACATAAAACTCTGGTTTTCAATCGCCCCACCCCAAAGGTATCGTCACTATACTCACAAATTTTGAATGTACAAGTCACAAACTATCAATTACCGCCAGAATGATGACAGTTTTACGACAGTCACATTCGCTGATTTCCGCACTCAGCGGATAGTACTTATTACATTTATTTTGGTTACACGTGTATATAATTAATAATAATTCAGTATTGCTACTTTTAATAGAACACCGACCTTTGCTCTGTTAATTGATTATTGTTAAATTGGATTTTGTTGCGCGTTATTTAAATGATATATTAATACTGCCGAATAGAAGTAGTTTAACAATTATTTCTCTATTTTGTTGTTATATAAGCTGTCTTCGTTTTACGACGTATGCGTTTTGCGACCACTCAAACTTACGACTGCATAACCATTAATCCTATTATATTGTTGTCGTTTTATTTCATCTCCCAACGTTATGTCGTGAGTCTATCGGCGACAACTCCGTCCTCAGTGCAGTTAACTAACTGCAGTCTACAGTACGTGTATGTTAATAATTTGTTAATTTTATTATTTCACTATAGACGAAGAGTAAAATTACTTGTTTTTTTTTAATATTAGAAAATAGACCTGCACATTTTAGCATTCAGGCTTGTTAATTGTTGATATATCCTTATGGCTCATATAATATATAGCAATCCCTCGGTCTACGCTGTTCGACTGGCGCTTATTCGATATAACGCTGTTTTAATCGTATGCCAAATAGCTGTTATACGCTTTAAAAATTCCGTCTAACGCCAAGAACTAAACTCGGTGGGTTGCAGGAACATAACTTTCACATGCTTACCAAGTTCATTCAGGGTGGTGGGATACCCAAGAAGCATTGTCATTGCTAGCTTAATGAAACATAACGCCAAAACGGAATGCGATGGTATGGTAATCCGCAACACAGAACAATATCTAAATTGCTACAAGGTTCTTTTTGAAGAGAACAAGGAGGGTGCAACGCTATGCCAGATCGATTCGTTTTTTTTTTTTTGTTGTTGTTGTTTTTTTTTTAGCTAAACCTCCTAGAAATCTTCTGCCAACATTCACCAAACAGCCGTGGCTTCTACATCTGGAGCCAGAATAACGTATTCAACGTCTACAAAACCTTCTGCTAACCAGTCTTCGGATGATGAAGACAGCGTTGCCGTGACAAATGTAGCCATATACGACGGAAGTGACAGCGATCAAATGCCTGCAATATGTTTTTATATTTATTGTAAGTACAGTACATACTTAGTATTTCGTTTGTGTTCAATATTGTTGATAATTATATGTAGTTAATAAATGTTGTTAACTAGTTAGCTTTTGTTTTTTTATATTTTGTTTTTATTTAATTTTGATATCGCTTTCAGGATATTGGGAGCGAATTAATTGGTTTCTATTAATTCCTGTGGGAAATCAGTTTTCGTTAAGCGCTTATTCAGTTAGCGCTCGATTTTTCAAGAACGAATTGCGAGGGATTCCTGTATAGTGGTTTCCAACATTCAGTCATGGCGATTTACATCGGAATGGAACCTGGCATAAGTCGAGGACAGTTTGACTGTTATATATATATATATGACACAAAACCATTCCCCATACAGTTCTCTGAGGTCTCTCAACTACTGCTTCCCTATGCATGTCGTAATAGGCGATGAATATGAAGTTGTGCATGGGGATAGCAACCTGATCATGTCAAACAAATCATTACATAAACCATTGCTGTATCTACACATAAACGCTTTGATGTAAACTTCTTACAAAGGAGGGGGTAGTGTTGCACTAACAGCCCCATGCTCTACAGGAAGCAACAAGGGAAGCGAATGATAGGCATGAATATGCATGCTTACATATATACACATATGATCATTTTCTTCTTCAAGTACCATGCCTTCTGGCGTAGACGATTATGTCTCTCCACAACCTCCTGTCTCCGGTACTGCTTATCAGTTCTGTTGTTAACATCTTTTTATGCCACGATTTCAAACTGTCAGGTATCTTCTCGCAGCAGCTGGGAGACTTTTTCAGGCTATAAATTGAGGATTCCCCAGCAAGAGAGAGGTTGGTAAGAAAACGAAGATGGCTGTATACCGCTCCACCTATGTCCCAGTCTTGACATATGGATGCGAGTCATGGGCAATGACTACAACCCATAAAAGTCAGATCCAAATCTCAGAAATGAGGTATCTGAGGAAGGTGGTTGAAGTAACAAGAAGAGACATGGTCCGCAACCAGACGATACGTCAAGGCCTAAAATCCCACCCCCTGCAGACCCAAGTAAAACAGTCCCAACTAAGATGGTTTGGCCATGTCTGCAGAATTGAAGAAGATCGCTACCATGACAAGCATGGGAAACAATGAGCCAGGGATCCAGACCCCCAGAGTCTGCTGGGAGGACAACATTAGACAATCTTTGAAGGACCGAGGACTAGAATGGAACCAGGCCAGGAGGAAGACAGCCGATAGGATAGTCTGGCGCTCTCTCTCTTCCAAACCTCTACACCTCACGGTAGAAGGGGAACGACTAAGTAAGTAAGGTATCTTCTCTCTTGTCGTCTCTTTTTACTTCAATCTTGCCTATTGTTGAGATATAACCAGTTTTCTTCTTCTCATAACACGACCGGTGGCTGCTTCGTTCTCATGTGAGTAATAAGTATCTTTTGCCCACTGGCCCCTTATCGAAACATCTTAATTACTCTTGTTTAGCTGTCCATGGTATTTTTTAATATTCTTCCGTAAAATGACATCTTCGTGGCCTCTAGTCCTTTTTTAGCTAATTGTCCCTGACCTACTTCCTTCTGTCAGGAATAGTTCCATATAACACTGAAGAAAGCCATTTCTTACTTATATATGCGCACACACAGAAAAAAATAATCACGTCTCCCAACAAAGCAATCAAACACAACCTCTGGCCCCGGGCCCTAACAAAGTAGTGTGTCCGGAGGCAAGAATATCAAGTACGCGACGTCTGCCGGACTGTTTTATCCCGCCTCATTGCGCCCTGTCCTCTCTGACCATTTACGCCACTCCACTCTCAGTGTTGGCCAACACCGGCTTCTTGTGCTGCCCCTGCTCACGGACATTGGGTCCAGGCATGTCCACAAAAAAACAGGCGACCGATCAGAAGAAGTGTTAAAGCGAGAATTGATCCACGATATTGGATGGACAATTTGACGAGCCAGAAATAAATTCTCACTGACGAGGGAGTGTGAATGTTTCTCCTTTGTTTGGGCGTCCCTCAACCCCTTATGATTTTTCTTTATTTGGGCTGTTAAGGAAGAATGATGTTCTGTTTTCTTGTACTTGTTGCCAGTAAGAAGGCTTTCAAAGTATTGCTGTTTGTGCTAATTGTAAGACATTTAATATTTACTTGGTCAGTAAATAAGGTGTTTGGCCATCTCATTAGAATGGAGCTCGATCAAATAACTGGACGTGCTGACAACAGGATCATATCTGATCTTAGAGCGTGAGGAAGACCAAAGATATAGATGGACAGATAAGTGTACAGAAATCCTACATCAACACGAGCCCATACCAGCCTATGCGACAGACTTGGCCCAAGAATGAAAACCTTAGCACCATAGACGTTGTTACATGACAGCGAACAACGAACAAGAAAACCTTAGCACTACAGACGTTGTTACATGACAGCGAACAACGAACAAGAAAACCTTAGCACTACAGACGTTGTTACATGACAGCGAACAACGAACAAGAAAACCTTAGCACTACAGACGTTGTTACATGACAGCGAACAACGAACAAGAAAACCTTAGCAATATAGACGTTGTTACATGACACCGAACAACGAACAAGAAAACCTTAGCAATATAGACGTTGTTACATGACACCGAACAACGAACAAGAAAACTTTAGCACTACAGACGTTGTTACATGACAGCGAACAACGAACAAGAAAACCTTAGCAATATAGACGTTGTTACATGACACCGAACAACGAACAAGAAAACCTTAGCAATATAGACGTTGTTACATGACAGCGAACAACGAACAAGAAAACTTTAGCACTACAGACGTTGTTACATGACAGCGAACAACGAACAAGAAAACCTTAGCACTACAGACGTTGTTACATGACAGCGAACAACGAACAAGAAAACCTTAGCAATATAGACGTTGTTACATGACACCGAACAACGAACAAGAAAACCTTAGCACTACAGACGTTGTTACATGACACCGAACAACGAACAAGAAAACCTTAGCACTACAGACGTTGTTACATGACAGCGAACTACGAACGAGAAAACCTTAGCACTTCAGACGTTGTTACATGACAGCGAACAACGAACAAGAAAACCTTAGCACTACAGACGTTGTTACAAGACAGCGAACAACGAACAAGAAAACCTTAGCACTACAGACGTTGTTACATGACAGCGAACAACGAACAAGAAAACTTTAGCACTACAGACGTTGTTACATGACAGCGAACAACGAACAAGAAAACAGTCACACACCGCTGAAATGAAGTGTCTGCAGAAGTAATCGGATTATCCTCTCTTCATATTACTCATGAAAACTTCAACCTCTTAAGGTCCAATTAGTGGTCTGACAACTGCATAGCCCTCTAACGGATGTAGCTACAACCACGGCTGTAGCTGTAGCGAGATCAAGCTTGTAACCAACATGACGTATGAACGGTAGTAGCTAGCCTCAAGAAGCCATTCATAAAAGCGGTTTTGGTATTGTAATTAATTAAATCGAAACTCCAGTCGGAAAAAGGCCTGGAAACAGTGTGACCTTCATAGAAGACAATTGACGGATTAAGCTAAACCTGAACACAATCTGATTAGACCTTCCACGCTAGACTATAGAGGCTAGATACAGGGGTGGGTTTGAATAAATTCTTAAGGCTCATAACCGCAGATCTAAAAACACAAACAAGAAGTAAAACCGGAAAAAAAAATCAAAATTCGCAGCTCTCTTTAGAATGTCAAGTTAAAAAGTGTGCCTTGTGGATGAATCCGATAAAATAGAAGAAGAAAAAAATGCCTGTAGAGTTATGGCTTTCTCTTTTCATAAAAGTGGTTTTTATTTTCTTAGGGCGGGAGACGGCGCGAACTCCTGGCACCTCTTTCATAAGCAAAGCGAGCAAACATTGATGAGTATTTTGAATAACGATAGCGCATTTTAGCACCGGAGTCTCAAATACTGCCACACGACGTTTGTGTCTTCGTCCTTCCTTTGGGATTAATTAAGTTCCCCACACCAGAAATAAGTCGATTTCCCCCCCCCCCCCCCCCCCCCCCCCTGCAGCATACAGCTTTGAAAGCACGCAATAAAATCACATTAGAAGACCTGGACCCAGACCCCCGTCTCCTCGCACATGTCACGTGATCAACTACAATCACATATCCCAGATTTTACACTTTAAAAGTGGTTTAATGAGCAACGAAGTAATTGAGGTCTTACGGTAAGACTTGCTCTGCTACTAACAGACGACAGTTCTATCCTTCACGGATGCAGAACTTTTGTGTATTCACATTTGGTGTCATGTTTTATGGTACTGTGGTAATAAAGTGAATGAAATGCACAATTTTTAGGCTACTGTGGTAGTAAAGTGAATGAAACTCAAAATTTTTCAGGCAATGCTCAATTTAGGATCTGTTTGTTAAGCTCTGACAGTAACATCTGAGAAGGCTTTCTTATCTTCAGCTTCTTGCTAAATGTGAAGGATATTTTTTTTGTCCAGAAAGTATTCCCTTTATGGTTACGTGGTAGACGCAAAATTCTAGCTTGAACTGGTTCTCTAATACCAGGCAAGAAGGGAAGCTTACAAAATAAAAGTTCGAATACAGAAAATGTTATAAAGTGACACAGCTGCCTTCACAGAGGACAGAATGGGTTGAATGACATACTGAAAGTTCGGCACAAAAACTATAACTAAGTGACAAAACGATTCAGTGAAAAAAAAAAAAACGTGAATGGGGTTAAAACTACAATTTAATGGCAAAAAAGTCATTATGTTAAAACTACGATTCTGTCACACACACTCACACAATACACACACAAATAAATAAATGAAAAACTGCTAGTCAGTTAGAACACAGTCACTGATTTCAAACTGCTGCTTAGTAACACCCATTGGGTGAAAACTACTTCATGACCTGACTGAAGGCCCATACTCCACAGTGAGCTAAAGTGTATAATAAATTACCATGTTGTCTTAACATTTCATTCATGAGGGTCCTGAGGCCCAATAATTTGGTTCAACGAATATACCCACTGCGGGCTGTCATTCATGTCGTAAAAGGCTATAAGACATGTTGTACATCTGGCTAGCATCGTTATATCAAACAAATTGTTGGAGAAATCAGTATTTCAAGAACACAAAGAATTCTTGTACCGGAGGAACCCTGTATTGATGCCATCTGTAAAAGCCGTCTCATGCTCTATCAAGCAGGAAGAAAATGAAAAAGGGTTGGGACATAACAGTTATCTGTTATCACAGTTACAGATCACGACTTATTAATTCGGTGACCACTCATTGGTCACACGACTAATAGGTGTCACACAATTAGCCAATGGTCAGAGACAAAGCGGTGATGTGATGGACTGTTACTTTGAAAAGAAGTGGGGAAGAGAGGGGGGGAGAGAGGATTTCTGACAGCATTCATGGCATCATTTATTCTAATATTTTACCGACAACTTTAGTTATAATGTTTGCTATAGTAGTTACATTCAATGAGACTTCTGAGAGTTTTGAGAATTTTAAACAAATAGCGAAAATAAGTAAATGGCACTCATGAGAAAGACAGAAAGAAGGAAGGAAGGAAGACACAGGATCAGAGAAAAAGAAGTAATAGTATGACGAAATCAGTCGTGCAATTTTATAACTCTCATTCTCTCCGGTAGTATCTCTTCATTTCTTTGTTTCTCTCATTCATCAACTTATTATTTGGCATTTTTAACGCCCTACATTCTTTCTGTGACCACTCCCAGACTGTTTATGTTACAGCAGGTGACTCGTGATAATTCCACGTTTATTGAACCGGTCAGCGAGCGATTTTCTTATCATGAAAAGCCGGCTCGCCACCTTTTGACACAGACGGCAAACGTGAAGAGACGTAACTCATTTCCGGGGCCAGCGACAATCAGGCAATTAACACCTGAGTTGCGGTCTGTATGTCTGAGGAAACCATATTCTTTGTCTGAGCGGCCGGCGATCCTTTTATTTGACTGTGTGGAGAACGCACGATCACAGAAGATAATGAGGTAATCGTTTCACGGGACCATCCCTGTGTGTGATTATCGCAGGTAACCTGTCTGGCGAGTCAATATTTGAAGGTAGCATCTGGACATCACATAAGTTCCCAGATTTGTTGTCAGTTGGTGGAAATATTACCTCATGATTTGAAAGAAGTCACGCGTTGAAAAATATTAAATGTAATACTTTAAACACGCGGGGGAGACTATGAATATAAACCCCATAGTGCAAAAGAGCTTACGATTGGATTGAAGTGAGAGCCGGAATAAACATTGAATTTCATTGGAAATTTCGGCGGAAGTACCATCTGTGTTTTGAACTGAGAATGAGATATATAATCTAGCGAAATCAGAGACACAGAACACAGACAGCTTCGCAACTTCAAACGAGAAACTCCCAAAAGCCAGAGAAAGAAGGATAGGACCTAGAATTCCATACTTATAAGTGACAGATCGAGTATTTGGGCAATTCTGAAAACTTAAGAGTAAACCCGCATGTTGAAATACAAACTCTGAAAACTTAAGGGACCAGGACTTTAAATATTTGGACTGGATACCTAAGGAATTGGATCACCCGTCATAAGAGAAACTTTCCCAGATTAAGTGTTTCGCAGATTCACCCGTCATTAAAAGGGATTAAAAATTTCCAGACCAAGTAATTCGAGAGCATATAACCTAAATTGCTCGTGTCCATTCTAAACTGTGTGAGGAGATTGTGTATAACCCAATTGGGGTAAGTATACAATTTATATTACAAATGTGAATTTGACATGATTTTCTTGCTAAGTGGTTATATATGAAGCTGGCAACCTCAACATACGAAAATAGTATATTCCTAAACTACTACAGCAAGCGTTGGTGATTTCTTCTGGCTAGTCGTGCGGAAAACCGACAGCAGAGGTGACCCCAGACTCCCGGCCCCAGACCCCAGACTCAGTGATGACTGATGATTAGATCACATGTGCCTAAAGTGTATAATATTTTGTGAGATATAAGCACTTTGTTAATTGTAACTCGGGCAACTCATTATTCGCGCCGTCCAGACACATTTTCCCAGTTTAATACCCAGAAGAATATTGGTGATTTTTAATCATCATCCCTGAGCTACACTGAATTTAATTCTTCTGAGAGATTAGCATTGGTTGGTGGACAGCGAGAATGCGCCTGTTAATTGGTAGCTCACAAATGTACTTAGCAGAGGCATTTGTTTTTCTATTTTGTCTAAAAAGTTCGTGGAACGAAGCTAGTCGTGAGTGAAACGCAGGGAATCAACACCAACTGCCTAAATTGGACAAGTTGTGTAGAGAAGAGCCCTCACCACAGAAGAACTGACAAAAATGCGGCTGCATGACCCCCTATATCTGTTAAGTGCTTATAAAAAGACACCAGCAACTGGACATACTTTTCTGCATTGTATCCTCACCCTAAATCTCCGTGAAGAGAAAATTTAATTCCAATATAAAATTCACCAGCATTTCATTTATTTTATACTGTTAATTTTTTTTTTTTTTTTTTTTTTTTTTTTTTGCGTACGCCCGCTAATACTCGAGGCGAAATCTCAGGTTATTACTATGTCTAACCTGACATTGATTTTACGTGAGTATCCCTTTTTACTTGTACAGAGACAGGTGTCCCTCGCCCTTCAGGCAAATACTCTCCGATTTCGGAGGTACCCATTGCAGCTGGGTCGGCTCAGGAGCCGCCAATCCCTGGTCGACGACACTCCTTCAAATGTCGTCGCCAGGTCTCGAGTTAATCCAGTCCAATTCCCGGTCGACGAAAAATCCTCAAATGCCGTCGCCCGGGTTTGATCCTGAATCACCCGGTCGCCAGAGCGGTGTTGTAACCACTACGCTAGCGCGGCTCCCTTATACTGTTAATAATAATTTATTATTAAATTTGTTACATGTTGTTTTAAAATTAAACAATAGCTTTTTATTCGGTTATTACATGTATGAAAGCAAACGTATGAGCCAGAATATTTAATATACATATATACATCGAGACATATAATTACCTTTAAACAGAGCTATGCCATTATTAGAGTAAATTCGCCGAATTAACTCAGCTGGGGGCTTGAACGGGCTAAAAACTATTGCTTAAATCCTTCACAAAAGCCGACGGACAGATATAAGTTAACAAATGTTCAGCGCTAAGCAGCATTGTTCTTGACTTCTGAAATGTCTTGTGAATGCCCCGTAAGGTAGAATCGTCATTACCAAGGCCGTAGATATGGGGGAAAAGGGGGGGGGGGGGGGGATTATACTGTACCAGTACCAAAATAGTGCATTAAAAATGTTGTATAACTTCCCCCCCCCCCCCCCCCCCTTTTTGTGTATTAAGTCCTATCTACGGCCCTGGTGTCGTAGATTTTTGATAGGAGAATTAAGACTTGGGTTGGTCCCTTCTGAATAGATTAGAATAAGTGATAGTCACAGTGAGAAGTAGTAATAGCAATAGATTTCCACGAGTGAGAAGGTAGAAATGTGATAGAGGCTGTCTCTGAAATCAAGAAATCTTCTCTCTTTCACCTATCTTCTACGACAGATTTAGATTGAGTCAGACAGTCTACACACATATATATATCCACTCACATACATCTACACATAAGGCGACAGTTAGACGCACAGACGTGGGAAAAACTCTAACAATGATTATATGAATAGTTTGGGAAAACGAACTGACTGACCCGCTGGAATAAATTTTATGAGTAGTTTATTTATCAAGACTAAACTTCTCTCACAACATAGCAAATCACATCAAGCATATACAAAAAAATCATAAACAAAAAAAAATCAAGAAATGCTACAAGAATGATAGACCCGTTGGTATGATCCTTCCCTCAATGTATAGCCCACAGTCCCGTTAGAAGAAAGTGATAGCCCAAAGAGTCACAGATACATATGATTTAGTCCAAAATT
The DNA here is from genome assembly GCA_024509875.1 of Oreohelix idahoensis. Lineage (NCBI taxonomy): Eukaryota > Metazoa > Mollusca > Gastropoda > Stylommatophora > Oreohelicidae > Oreohelix > Oreohelix idahoensis. The sequence goes on along the minus strand of JAMPIV010018725.1, from coordinate 211,471 downwards.
CTTCCCCCTTTTAAGGTATGAACAGACTGGATACCCTGATCTAGTATAAGGGAATATATAGATATATAGTTAGCAATACCTTGCATAAAGAAATGTTATGACAGCAAAAATGAATGGGTGTCAAAATACCACCACAAAGGAATCACTCAGTCCTGCATTCACTCTATTCATTCAACTGTGCTCACGTGCATTTTTCAACAACAACAAAAAAATATTTTTAGGACTTGCCCATACAGAATCTTCAATGGTAATCTTGGCCAAGAAAATCCCAGGTCCTAAAAGACGGGTTGAATTCACTACTTCCGGGACCGTTCTTTTGGGAATACTATTGTTTTGGATGTCTGTTTAAGTCACATACAATTTTCCAGGCACGGGCGTTTATAGCTAGCACAGTGTCAACATCTTAGATTTCAACCGAATGAGGAATGTCAGGTCGGCACCTTTTCTCAATATAGGAATTTAGTTGGTAACACCACCACTTGTCAACAGTGTCGGGAAATTTACTGATTGAAATATGTCACTTGCCACCAAGGCGGAAAAAATGACTAGAGTTTTCTCAGGAAGAATCAAATCAGGCTCGATGACCCGTTACTTCTTTAACCTCTTAAAGTTCTTGTAAAAGTTATACATTAAATCTTTAAGGTAAGAATGTTTGTTGTTTTCTTCACAGATTTATCTCTTTTACTCAAACGCTGGCAAAGTTTGGGTACCACAGTTTCACTATATATAAATGAAAAAAAAACACTTATCAAATAATTATACATACTATGTACTCGGATATAACTGATAATTTTGAATTGCAAGCGTAGTGCTTGATTTATCATTTAAAACTTCCCGTGCAATAAGTTATATTTAAAAATCATCAATCCGCATGAATTAGGAATACATGCGTATTTCGTCAACACTCATGAGGCTTCTAGCATTTATAAGTTAGTTTAGAAAGTTTATTCTCGTCTGATTATTTTAGCAGTTAAATTGAATTTCCTTTATTAGCCGACTGAGTTTAAGCTAGAAATATAATTTCTGTTTTCCACTGTAACTCGTCACTATAAAATAATACAGACTATATAAATTAAGCACTCTGCACCAAATCTAACTAGTGAAATAAAATAAGCGATTTAACACTTTAAACACTTCACAAAATACTAGAATATAATATATGATATTTTACCTCCAAACAGAATTACAGTTTCACAACGACTAGGATAATTCACTAGATAGGTATTTAGAAGCTCGGCCAAATTTGACGAGAAACTAATGACTTCGCTATACAAGCTTCATTCACTAGCACGAGTGATTCTGTCTACTGCAAGTTGGAGAATGAAAAGAAAGTTTCAAACTCTGGTTAATATCTATTTCCAGACAAAGAGGTAAACGTTTAATTTCGCAAAACGAAGTACTCTCCCTTTTTCCGTCTTTAACGCTTACGTTTAACACCTAAACGCATGCCGTAACTGCCACCTTCTGACCGAGAGTGCGCGTGTCAGTTGCGAGTCTCAGACGGCTTGTCTCCAATGCCCCGGCAGTTTTCACACTTCACGCTGACCATGGCCCACAATGAGTGTCGTGTCAGGTGGAATTTCCAGACAAATGTCTCAAACTGCGCCGAGGAGACGTCATTTATCGCGCCTTTCCTGAGCGCTCAGCCGAAGAAACCGCGCCTGTCAGCTGAAAGTGCAGACATAGTCTGCTCGTATGTCTGAGATAAGCGAAAGTCACAGTTTCGTGTCCTGACATCTAATGCAAATAGAATGCATTTTAACGCTCTCCCGTCTCTGTAGGGCTGACACGTTACATCATAACTGCGTTCTCAGTTTAATCAGCAATGAAATGCGTTTCTAAATGAGAAACGAAACTGGCGAAAGTTAGAATGGAAAAAATATTATTTCTCGCAAACGAATGGATGCGAAAAATACAGGAAAAAGGTAAAGAGTGATAATAAAAATAGAGGATACGAGTGGCAGAAAAAGAAGAAGATATAGGCAATTTAATGATCATAAAACCTATGTGACAGAACGTCCCCCCTTTAAGATATGGAAGCACTCCATGTCTACGTTATGGAATTAAATTTCCTATATCCGTAGCTTCAGGGTGTCTGTCTTCTTCCCTCTCATCTCCCCCTCCATCTCTCTCCAATTCCTACTCACGTCTCCTCCCAAAGTTTCCTGTCTCTGGAATGTCTCCCATGCGCGCTTGAATGAGCGTCGCCGCTTCTGACATTTTTTAAAGATTTCCCGTGATTGCAGTGGAATTTCCCTGCCACTATCGTCATCTTCGTCAGTTTTGGCGATCGTCAGGAGATGGTCGGAGGTCGGCACTGGTCTTTCCAAGTATCTCTTTAAGAGATTTAAATGGACAACCTTTTCCTTTCCTTCAATAGAGATCTGGTAGTTAGCCTTAGAAATCTTTTTCAGGACGGTAAACGGCCCTTGCCATCCGATCCTCAGTTGGTTGTTTCCGGTAGGGAGTAACACCAAAACTTTCTCTCCTGCTTCCAGTTCTCTCTCTTTCGCGACTTTCCTGTATCGGTTAGCGTGCTTTGTGCGTGCTCGCTTAAAGTTGGTCGTTGCTAGGTCCCATCCTAGTTTCAACCTATCCTTTAAATCCGACACATATTTACTTGCTGAGACAACTGTCTCATCAGCCTTCTAGTCTATCAGCGACCAAAGTAAGGCTTCAAGCGGCCCCTTGATAGGTCTGCCGAATAAAAGCGTAGCTGGCGGAAATCCTGTGGAAGTATGAGGAGATTCTCTGTAGCTAAATAAAGCTGCAGGAATATAAAGATCCCAATCTTCAGGTTTCACTTGTGCCAGTTTACTTAACATCATGTTGAGGTTTCCATTAACACGTTCCACGAGCCCATTTCCAGCCGGAGTATAAGGCTTTGTGTAGATGTGTTGGGTCCTCAAGATCTTCACGATCTCATCCATCAACAGGTTTCAGTATGGAGATCCGTTATCCGTCAACACTTGCTGAGGGAATCCCAACCGAGTGAAAATCTGCACGAGGGCTTCTGCGACATGCTTGGCATCTGCGCATGTTAGCGGGATAGCTTCTGCCCATAAAGTGCAGGTATCGACTAAGGTCAGGATAAACCTGTTCCTTCTTTTAGTCCTTTCTAAGGGTCCTAAAATGTCGATCACAACCCGTTCGAATGGTGTTCCCACTATTGGCATTTCACCCAAAGAGACTGGGGGTGCCCGTTGCTTGGGGGGCACACGTTGGCACTGGGCACAGGATTTGACATACCTGATAATCTCAGTATTTACTCCTGGCCACCAATAATGAGTGGTTATCCGTTGGTTTGTGGCGTTCTGTCCCATATGTCCGCTGAAAGGAAGAGAGTGCCCCATTTCTAGGATTTGGCTTCTGTACTGTTTCGGTACTAGGAGCTGATTGTAACCTTGGTCAGGCTTGCCCGTTCTGCGATAAAGTACGCCATCCTTACAAAAAGTGTCCCCGTGCTGTCTGGGTTCCTTAGCCATGGGCAGTTTCCTAAAGCAGGGTGCCAAAGTAGGGTCCTTTTGTTGCGCTTCTTTATGTTCCATGGGTAACAAATTAGGTGCAGGCTCCCGTTCCTTCTTGGTTTGCCCTTTTGTAGTTACTGCTGCCACAATCGACTCTTCCAGTTTCCCAATACACACGTATCTACCGCCAAGTATGACAGGGTAGATGGGATCATCCATAACAGCATCTTTGATCACGCCTCTGACAAAATCGGAGTGGATCTCCACCAATGCGATGGGAAGCGCTGTAGGTGCATCACTCTTACGAACTCCACAAAATTGGACGGTCTCTGCTGTCTCTTGACCGGGTTTAACCAGGTTTCTGGCAACAATGCAATCATACGAAAGCCCCGTGTCAAATAAACAAGAAGTTTGAGAACCGTTCAATGTAATAGTACCTCACGTTGAGGGTGTATCCCCAACAGGTTGGGAATCACTGTCAATAATTCCGCCTTGCGAGACTGTTAGCAAGCATTCGATGCGTTTAGGCTCGGTGTGCTCACTCTGATCATTAGTCCCGTGCTCAGGAGTTCTTCCTTTGCCACCTTGACCTTTCTGGCCACGCTGCCATGAAGGGCGGTCGGGTTGATCAGACTGTTTACTGTGGTTGGGGTACTTGTTTTTGTAGAACTTGGATTTTTCAGGAGGGGGGTTTTGAGGTCCAGTTTCTCTGTGGTTATTTTGGTTAGAAACATGAGGAATATGAGAAGATTGGTCTAGATTATTTTTCCGAAAATGCTCTTCTGTCGGTTTACGTTTTGTGGCCGGTAGTTCAGCCAGCGCATTGTGATATCGCTCAGACTTTTCTAAGATGTCTTCAAGCTTTTCTGCACCCTGCTCAGCTAGAAATCTCCGGGTATCAGCAGACAAAGTGTTCTTTATTTGTTTTGTTAAAACAAATTCCTCCAGACCTTCATAGGTAGAGGGGAGCTGTGAAAGCTCAAGGCACTTTGTAAAATATCCCTTCAAACGAGATGAAAACTGCTGGAAAGTTTCAGAGCTCTCCTTCCTGCTGTTGCGAAACAGTTGCAAAAATTTGCGAGCATTCATTTCGAAGCGCTCCAGTAACGCTTTCTTCATCACATCATAGTTGTCTTGTTGGCTGGTCTCCAGTTTGGCGTAAACATCATACGCAGAACATTTGAGGGCCTGGGAAAGTTTCATACACCAACGCGACCTCTCTAAACCGTACAGGGTTGCAATTTTCTCAAATTTTTCTAGCCATGTGTCAATCTTCTCATTAGGACAAGGGAAAGATTCAAGAGCAAAGGACATAGCGTTGAGTTGAAGAGATTGAGGGTTAGTTTGATCAGTTAAGGAAGAATGAGGAGAAGCCTCTCCACTGCTGGAGGTAGAGGCAGCACCACGACTTTGGAACTCTAGTTTTAAGTGCCAACTCGTGCTGTCTCTCTTCCCTCTCCTTCTCATGCTGTCTCTCCTTCTCTCTTTCCTCATGCTGCATCCTGCGAATTTCCATTTCCTCCTCAATCTTCTTCTGTTGTAATAGACGGTCTTCCACTTCTTTCCTCCTTGCTTCTTCTTTTTCCTGTTTAGCTTCAGCTGCTTTCCTCTCCGCGTCATATCTGTCAAGTTCGTCCCTGACAAAAGCTTTCGCTTCATCTCCGTCCAAACCTTCTTCTCTCGCCTCATCCCTGAGGAGCTGTCTCAGCTTTGCCCTCTCCACCATAATAAGTCAGTGGCTGAGATTTAGACGAGAAAGAGATAAGAAAAGTATACACTGGTTCCTACCACTTGCGAAAAATTACAAAAAAAAATCAAAAAAGATGATATTATTTAACCTGGGATACCTCCTCCAAAAATAAATAGTATCTAACTATCGCTGCTATTAATCGGCAATTAAGCACCTAATGCAGATGACTACGCCAAATAAATGGTAGTTAAGATTACTCACTGAAAAATAAGTTGCTACAGTGGAAACAAAATAATTATTGCAAAATAATTTTAAGGAGAAAAAAAAATCCCTTAATTTTTTTAATCCACTATAAGTTCACCTCTAAAGATAGTTAGGGTAAGGGAGGCAATTTCAGGACGTATAGTTTGATCGCGCTCCTTAGCTTAGCTCAAACACCTACCCCTTCAGAACCCTGTGAATGTTATACACTCACAAAACTTTACCAGCGTTCAGTATTACAAAATCAGTAATAACACATATTCCGACAAAATCAACCTGTAAACCAAATGTATAATGCTCAATAATGCTGTGAAAAAACAATTATTAGCCGTGTGGTCAGCACGCCCATAAAACAGATCATTAGTCTAGGGGATAGTTATTTTTAAAAAGTACAAAACTCACAAGACATCACACTCTTACTCTATATCAGAATAAAGAATCTTAAAGACGAGCTGATATTTGTCGTCTCTTCTTCCTATTCAAAGTTCAAAATTCCGAAAGACGAGACCCCATTTGTCGTAGATTTTTGATAGGTGAATTAAGACTTGGGTTGGTCCCTTCTGAATAGATTAGAATAAGTGATAGTCACAGTGAGAAGTAGTAATAGCAATAGATTTCCACGAGTGAGAAGGTAGAAATGTGATAGAGGCTGTCTCTGAAATCAAGAAATCTTCTCTCTTTCACCTATCTTCTACGACAGATTTAGATTGAGTCAGACAGTCTACACACATATATATGAAATATATATATATATATATCCACTCACATACATCTACACATAAGGCGACAGTTAGACGTACAGACGTGGGAAAAACTCTAACAATGGTTATATGAATAGTTTGGGAAAACGAACTGACCGACACGGTGGAATAAATTTTATGAGTAGTTTATTTATCAAGACTAAACTTCTCTCACAACATAGCAAATCACATCAAGCATATACAAAAAAATCATAAACAAAAAAATTCAAGAAATGCTACAAGAATGATAGACCCGTTGGTATGATCCTTCCCTTAATGTATAGCCCACAGTCCCGTTAGAAGAAAGTGATAGCCCAAAGAGTCACAGATACATATGATTTAGTCCAAAATTCTTCCCCCTTTTAAGGTATGAACAGACTGGATACCCTGATCTAGTATAAGGGAATATATAGATATATAGTTAGCAATACCTTGCATAAAGAAATGTTATGACAGCAAAAAATGAATGGGTGTCAAAATACCACCATAAAGGGATCGCTCAGTCCTGCATTCACTCTATTCATTCAACTGTGCTCACGTGCATTTTTCAACAACAACAAAAAAATATTTTTAGGACTTGCCCAAACAGAACCTTCAATGGTAATCTTGGCCAAGAAAACCCCAGGTCCAAAAAGACGGGTTGAATTCACTACTTCCGGGACCTTTCTCTTGGGAATACTATTGTTTTGGATGTCTGTTTAAGTCACATAAAATTTTCCAGGCACGAGCGTTTATAGCTAGCACAGTGTCAACATCTTAGATTTCAACCGAATGAGGAATGTCAGGTCGGCACCTTTTCTCAATATAGGAATTTAGTTGGTAACACCACCACATGTCAACAGTGTCGGGAAATTTACTGATTGAAATATGTCACTTGCCACCAAGGCGGAAAAAATGACTAGAGTTTTCTCAGGAAGAATCAAATCAGGCTCGATGACCCGTTACTTCTTTAACCTCTTAAAGTTATTGTAAAAGTTAGACATCAAATCTTTAAGGTAAGAATGTTTGTTGTTTTCTTCACAGATTTATTTCTTTTACTCAAACGCTGGCAAAGTTTGGGTACCACAGTTTCACTATATATAAATGGAAAAACAAAACATATATCAAATAATTATACATACTGTGTACTCGGATATAACTTATAATTTTGAATTGCAAGCGTAGTGCTTGACTTATCATTTAAAACTTCCCGTGCAATAAGTTATATTTAAAAATCATCAATCCTCATGAATTAGGAATACATGCGTATTCCGTCAACACTCATGAGGCTTCTAGCATTTATAAGTTAGTTTAGAAAGTTTATTCTCGTCTGATTATTTTAGCAGTTAAATTGAATTTTCTTTATTAGCCGACTGAGTTTAAGCTAGAAATATAATTTCTGTTTTCCACTGTAACTCGTCACTATAAAATAATACAGACTATATAAATTAAGCACTCTGCACCAAATCTAACTAGTGAAATAAAATAAGCGATTTAACACTTTAAACACTTCACAAAATACTAGAATATAATATATGATATTTTACCTCCAAACAGAATTACAGTTTCACAACGACTAGGATAATTCACTAGATAGATATTTAGAAGCTCGGCCAAATTTGACGAGAAACTAATGACTTCGCTATACAAGCTTCATTCACTAGCACGAGTGATTCTGTCTACTGCAAGTTGGAGAATGAAAAGAAAGTTTCAAACTCTGGTTAATATCTATTTCCAGACAAAGAGGTAAACGTTTAATTTCGCAAAACGAAGTACTCTCCCCTTTTCTGTCTTTAACGCTTACGTTTAACACCTAAACGCATGCCGTAACTGCCACCTTCTGACCGAGAGTGCGCGTGTCAGTTGCGAGTCTCAGACGGCTTGTCTCCAATGCCCCGGCAGTTTTCACACTTCACGCTGACCATGGCCCACAATGAGTGTCGTGTCAGGTGGAATTTCCAGACAAATGTCTCAAACTGCGCCGAGGAGACGTCATTTATCGCGCCTTTCCTGAGCGCTCAGCCGAAGAAACCGCGCCTGTCAGCTGAAAGTGCAGACATAGTCTGCTCGTATGTCTGAGATAAGCGAAAGTCACAGTTTCGTGTCCTGACATCTAATGCAAATAGAATGCATTTTAACGCTCTCCCGTCTCTGTAGGGCTGACACGTTACATCACAACTGCGTTCTCAGTTTAATCAGCAATGAAATGCGTTTCTAAATGAGAAACGAAACTGGCGAAAGTTATAATGGAAAAAATATTATTTCTCGCAAACGAATGGATGCGAAAAATACAGGAAAAAGGTAAAGAGTGATAATAAAAATAGAGGATACCGGTGACAGAAAAAGAAGAAGATATAGGCAATTTAATGATCATAAAACCTATGTGACACCTGGTCATTACCCTTCTATCTACATCTCTGCCAAGAGTAATCTTGTGCGAAGGTAGACACCTTTGAGGACCCATTTAGATACTCTTGAGTTGTCGCCACTGTTGGACCACTACTGCAAAGCAGGGGAGGCAATCCGTGACAATTAGGCACTCCGAAGATTCCATCTAGGCTCATCTAACTGACGAATAGTTTTGAACTGAGAATGAGAGATATAATCTAGCGAAATCAGAGACACAGAACACGGAACCGATAGCCATCTCCCGAATGGTAAAGTGAGACCCGATATATGAAATAACGAAACCCTGTTAACTTAAATCGCCACTGTTTAAGTGTATCCACAACACCGTTTTCTCTTCGTTTCTTCGCTTCTTAAGTTTGCCCACAAAACTGTGTGACCTTATTTATTCATTGCTTAAACTTCTCATGTAATGCATTTTGTCACTGCCAACATCGTCTGTGGTAATTATTTTCTCATTTCTGACAATGTTCATGACATGAATGTTGTCATTGGAGATATTTCCCGTGTCGTCTATTTTATTCTTCTATATCTTGTTGTTTTACCAATGAAAGGCATTTAGATATATTCTTCACCGAAACCTATTTATTCCAAATTTAGTTTCCTTGCGGAATAACCGCCAAAGGTCTCCGCCGGATTACACCCCAGTACCCCACCCCGATCACTATCGTACTGTTTTGTTAAGCAGATTCTTTGAAAACCTACATTGTACCTGGTGGCGGAGCGAACTCGCGCCGCCGAGGGGGTCAATAGAAAGGCCCGGCATTGAGATCTCAAATACTCTATTTCACTCCATTCAAAGTTACAGGGCATTAGCTGCCCGCCTATTATAACCGTAGTTTTTCTCAATCGTATCTCCTGCTCGGGACCTATTTCCCTTTCATTCAAAGCAGAAGTTTTGATCCTTTCAGAAGCGCTATTTTCTCCCCAACTTCAGGTCTGGCAGTGAAGCTCCCGCTGCGCCATTCCTCATGCATGACGGGATGGATGTCTTTCCCGGCTGAATCACGCTATCAAACTCAAGGTGTTAGCTTCAGGGGACTGAGGATTTCAGCGTTGGGTTATCTCATGGTCGCGAGAAGAGAAGGAGTGACGTTCACGAATGCACGAAACATTTTAACCATAATATCTCTTACCCTCGACAACGCTCGGTCTCGAGGGACAACAATGAACGAGTTCCTTTGAAGTAGCTAGTGAAAGGGTTGGAGCAAGGCGTCCTGCAGCTTCAGGGCTGACATAGGATTTCTGGAAGGATTTGTCCCTGCGTGATATCTTAGGTCCATCCGATCAATTCGAGACCTGGACTACTAAGAGACCAAAGACCGCGGTCAAATCTGATCTGCTTCGTTAGATCGCGCGGGGTGCACTGTCTGGCAATACGTCAATTATCCTTCGCTATTAAAAAAAAAAGTTCTCACTAAACCAGAACATATTCAAACAAATTATCACGGAATGCAACATTTAACGCGTGTATTAAGCGCGTGAAAGGAAAAGGATTCTATGCAATAAATCTGCGTCAATGGAAGTAAGAATCAGATTTGTTCAGTGTTTCATAGAGACGGTCCTATCGTACGGAAATGAATTATCTGCAATCAATAAACAAACAACAACAACAACAAAAAAGAATTATGGGGATTAACTACTTGGTTTTACAGGTTAAAAAAGAATAATGATAGTGTCATGGATAATGTCAGTTGACATTTTAACGTCGTGTCATATGTGGCATCTTAGATAGTTCCTTCTACGTCTGCGTGTATATAATTTTTTTATGTGCATCAGTTACATTATCACATGTACATACACGCTTAAGAAAATCAATATTAGCATCCGTAACAATAATTTTACTTTTGTTTTCTTTAGAATTTTTATCAAATTTGTTTTGGTTGCTAGAGTTTGTGTCTCCATGCCAATGACGGGAAAGATGATGATGGATTGAAGAGTATAAGAGATCGATGGTTGTAAGGTTCCTATCAAAATCCACTCATCTTTATTCCATGTGTGCATGTGAGTGAGTGTGTGCGTATTTGTGTCCAAGCTTGCTCTTTGGGTTCTCAGTTGGAGCCCTAATGGCGCGTCAAAATTAAATATAACCAATGGCGAAGTCGGAACAACAAGGGGACATAAATCACATTATCTTTCACATGAATGACCGGAAGAAGCGTGAAAATGTTGTTAGCAGAGCTGTTTACAAAAATAAAAAATTAAAATAAAAATCCCTGGAGATTAAATTATAATATTGACTAAGACCAGAAACATGGAGATATTGAAGGGAAGACTGGAAGATATAAGAGCAGGAAACAAGAATAGAACTGGAATGGAGTATCGGCTAGATTACACTGAGTCTAGTGTAACCAATCGGGAACAGTCATTACGCACTAATACAATTAAAAAAAAAAAGAGAAAGAATTGTTCGAGCCCACAACATCTCGTGCGTATGGGGGTTTCTCATATCCCTCGCTCACTCTGCGCAATGCGCGTGATGCTCACAATAAAAGCAGCATTGAGAAAAATCAAAGCGGAAACCTCCTATTTTTTTGTCTTTACGTTTTTGTTTTTCACTAATAATGCACGCGAGACGGCGTCTGGCCAAATGAGGATCGTGGTTTTAGAGTAGCGAATAGCTTTCTAGTGTGAAAAATAGTGGTTTGGGTTTGTGCACAGACACAAGCCACGTGCGGCTTTGAGACTAAGGGAAAATGTATTGCATTTAAAACGGTGTTATCTCATTTTGTATTGTTTTTCTCTATCACATTTTACAAACAATTTAACTTGCTTCTTTTTCCCCAAAGTATCACTCAGTTCCGGTAATCTAGTTGTGCTAGTGAGTCAGGGTCGGATAATTCAGTTGAGCTTTCAAACTTTCGTTAAAACAAAATGTTACTGAATTTCTGGTGAACATGAACAGTGAAGTCCCCTGGGGTTTGTGAGGAAAGGAAGAAAGAATAGGAAACTGATTCCTCAGGCATGTCGTATGAGTCGACTAATATCAGGTTATGCATGCTGTTGATATGCAAGACCATATGCATGCATTAGTGCACATTTCATATAAGGGGACAAGCTAGAATAGTGGTTCTATGCTTCACATGGAGCGACAGGGGAAGTGATGATACATAGACCACAAGTGGAGAAGAGGAACCGGAAAAGGGCACTAAAACAAAGGAAACAGGAGACAGCGGGTAGAACTTGAACAGATAGCACCAGACACAAGGGCTTGGTATGCGCTGAAAGAACGTTCATACTCCCAGGGAGCTGAAGATAACGATCGATTATAATGATGAAACACAGAAAACATGCGAACAAAGACAAAAAGGCAAAGTCAAAAGTACCGAACACGGCTCGCGCTCTGCCTGGGCAGACACAAATGGCAAGGAACATCTGAAGTGTCATTCACTTTCTAGAAGACTGCTTCGGGTCTTCATTAAGCCAGGCCTGGATCAGATTCAAGTGGTGATTACTGGAGCCCAAATCGTTGTCCGACATTAGATCAAGTGTTTGCATGTGTCGAGGGTTTGTTGTCATGTGTTTGAGAACATTGTTTGTGGCAAAATGTCTGCCAGCCGCTGACTTCTGGACAGGCTGTATTTTGAGACATCCAGTTCACGAGCTAGTCTTTGTTGTCGCATAAGATTTTTGGAAGTAATCAGGCTAACACTGTTGACAAAGTAGCAAGGATCGGTTTCGTGTATTAGTGGTTAAATTAAGTGATCTGTTTAAACTTCAAGTGTTCTTCTCTGGTCCTAATGAATTATCGGATCGGGATCATCAAGTTTGGAAAAAAAGGTAAGGTCATAAAGTGCCAAAGGTCTTATAGTACTAAAGGTCTCAGTTCTCGAAGAGCTATGTTACTACTAGAGAACTTATAGCGAGAAAGGTCATCTAGCAGCAGATGTTCTGAAGTACTAGAGATCTTATAATATTACAGGTCTTAAAAAGCTAGAGGTCTTAAAAAGAACTATAGGTCTTATAATAATTAAGGTGCTATTTACGCAAGCGTAGTCAAAAGCTTGATTTACTAGAGTGACAGCACTAGTTTTCACTGGGATTTACCAGAGTGACCGCCCTGTTTTTTACTGGGATTTACCAGAGTGATAGCATGATACTCATTAGGATTTGTCTGAGGTGACAGCACAAGTTCACACTGGGTTTTACCAGAGTGACACCACAAGTTCACACAGGGATTTACCAAAGTGACAGCCCTGTGTTTTACTGGGATTTACCAGAGTGATAGCCCTGTTTCTTACTGGGATTTACCAGAGTGACACCACAAGTTCACACTGGGATTTACCAAAGTGACAGCCCTGTGTTTTACTGGGATTTACCAGAGTGACAGCCCTCTTACTGGGATTTACCAGAGTAACAGCACGAGTTCTCGCTGGGATTTACCTGAGTTACAGCCTTGTTTTTTTTACTGGGAATTAACAGTGACAGCCCTGTTTCTTACTGGTATTTGCCAGAGTGACAGCACACGTTCTGACTGGGATTTACCAGAGTGACAACACAAATTAGCATTGGGATTTACCAGAGTAACAGCACAAGTGTTCTCTGGGATTTACCAGAGTGACTACACCCTTTTCAATTTTGGTTCGAGTAAATTTTATTTATTTATTTACTATTATTTTATATTGCATTTAGCGGAGTGTTCGGTTTTGTTTATCTAATGTTATAGCGAATTTTTCCTCTGGCGAAGACTTTGTGTTCGTAACGACTATTCCTTTGTCCTTTATTCCTAGTTAGATATGCATTGCTCTCTTTGTTAATTCAATTGCTTACACAGTGACGTCACTCTAATGGAATTAGTCTTGAGCGCTCTCTGCAGGGCCCGCTCTGCTAGACCATACTTCGTCCATATCTTGCTGACATTCTCTACACTTATATCGCTGTTGTCATCTTTTCCGCTTGTATTCAGCGCTCGTCGTGCAATCACATCTCATAAAATTCCCCTGGCACAGCTCTCCAGCTAACTTGCCCCGGCCTGGATCTAATTGGAGGCGCTAATGAGGGCAGTTATTTCCTTGTCAATCTCCGTCGCTCTCTAGACAAGAACAAGTCTTGGTGAACTCAGCTCCTGGCGTCCGTCAGTAAACAGACAATCAAACACAGACCTAAATTAACGTTCTGATTGGACATCAGATTCAAGCTATAATCGGATAGAATCTTCATTGATGATTGGACATTCCATTCGCGCTATAATCAGATATAAACTACACTGATTTTATCATACAGATAATAAAATAAAAACATGTAAAACTGGCATTGAAGGCAGATTTACAGATGAAAAATACACAAGAAACACCAGACGTTTCGGAATAACCTTCGTCAGCCAATCTCTGTATCGTTTACAGAGAGTTTATTACAGTATCTTCTCATTTGTTCTTCTCTTATTTATTTGGGGTTGAATGTTCTAGTGAACCCTCTCTCAAATCATCGTTGCCATGACAATCACTAGAACACTTTGGCAGTCACAACACTTGATGAACAACCCCCCAACAACAACAACAACAACCACCAGTAAACCATGACAGTCACCAACAAACCCTAAAAATCACAAAAAAAACCACGACAGTCACCAACAAACCCTGACAATCGCTGGCAATCCTTGACAATCACTACCAGACTCCGACAGTAACCACCAACCTCTGGCGTAACCTTTGAACACATTCAAGCCCAAACAATCATCACCAAGCCCTTTCAATCACCCAACAACAAACTGAACAAACATGACCCTTGAGTTAGTAGACTACAGGAGATTCAGAAGACCACCAACAAGAATCATCTACTCACGCTGGGGATATTTTCCTGATTACAAATCCCTTCACTGAGTAACCGGTCACGGATCTCCCAGGCGAAGATGCTAGGACACTCCCGCTTGTAGTGCGCTATCCTTCCAACCACGTCATTTGTGGCCACGCGTGGTTTGGAGCCGCCTATGGCACGAGGTCTGATGCTACCCGTCTCGTAGTAACGTCCCAGAATCTTGCTGACACATCCATTGGAAACCTGGAAAGAGTGCGGCGTAAAATTTATGAGGTTACAAATAACAGCTAGCTACTATATCTAGAAGTTACAAACGACAGCCATACGCTCTGAAGTTACAAGCGACATTCTACTTTATCTGAAGTTACGAGCGACATTCATAATATCTCTGAAGTTACAAGCGACAGCCATACTATCTCTGATGTTACAAGCGACAGCCATACTATCTCTGTAGTTACACAAGTGACAGCCAAACTATCTCTGATGTTACAAGCGACAGCTATACTATCTCTGTATTTACAAGTGACAGCCATACGCTCTGAAGTTACAAGCGACAGCTATTCGCTCTGAAGTTACAAGTGACAGCCATACTTGTAACTACAGAGATGAGCGACAGCCATATTATCTCTGTAGTTACAAGTGATAGCCATACTATCTCTGAAGTTACAAAAAGAATTAAATATCATATTATTGATGTTACAGGTAACAGCCAAATGTTACATCTCTGCAAGTATAAGATAACATCATCATCATCATCGTCGTCATCATCGTTATTATCATTATAATCTTCCTTTTCGCTCGTTAAAGATCATGAAGCCATCATTGCTGCTAGCTCATTGCTGCTAGCTCATTGCAGGTAGCCTACATCACACATTCACCTGTTCTTGCAGCTACTGTTTTTTTAGCAGTTTGTTTGACATGATAAGGTCATCAGCCTCATGCACAACCTCACATTAGTAGCCTTGTACGACATGCACGAGGGAGCAGCAGTTCTATTCTGTCTTTATCTCCCCAGAGACCCCCGGGACCAACACGGGGCAAGTTAACAGCTCTGACGTAACATTTATGAAGTTACAACAGTCCTTGTGTAATCTACGTGAAGTTACAAGTAGCTGTCTGATGCATCATATAAAAAAATATGTATGATATATCACACCAAAAATGATTTTGTCTGGAATTGCAGTTTGACAACATTAGCCCTAGCAAACATTTACTGACAATACGACCATTGTAACTACAAAAAGTGCAAGTGGAGCAATAAATGAGAAGATGCAAATAATGGATTGGACACACGTTGAGGAAAACTGTTGATAGCCTTACAAGACAGTCATTGTTCTAGAACCCACAGAGTAAGAGAGGTAGAGACAGACAGAAGAATATAAATGGAAGAGAACTACCAATAAAACTGAAAAAGATGAAAACGTGGAAAGACGTTGAGCTGATGGCACGTGACAAGAGAACTTGGCACGTGTTGTCTGAATGCCTAGTTCATTGGGCAGCTAAAGTGTACCGAGTGATTGGTTGAATGAAGGTCAATGTCAAACAGTGTATTTATGACCGAAACTCTCTCTTACAAATACATCTCTGACTATAACGAGCGCCATTTCAAGTTGGACAGAACTTCATTGATTTATTTCCTCCTTGGCTTTCTTGTAGAGAGGCACACATATTTCAACCACAGACATTGTGCACTCGTCTATATGAGCAGCGTTACAAGAGATTAAACTTTGTTTTTCGTCTGTAGATAATTTGTTAAGGGCTGGATTTGACAAACTCATGGAGAAGGTCGTCACATAGCAGACATCACAGTTGAGGAGTAAAGTGTTAGAGACAATACTTATACTGGGTTTCAGCTTTATGGAGTAGAGGGACCTGCTGCCTTTATCTACGCCTAACTCAAGAGCAGGGTCGGGTACCAGTTTACAGCTGGGTAGACTGAAGCAAGACTCTACCCCATCTATCCCAGCTGTCATCCCGTTTCTTCAGATTCTCACCGGAGTATCACCAGCGACTTCAATTTTGGGTCGCAAATTTTGATTTTTGTTTAAATTTGTCATGTATTTCACTTAGTTCTAGCTTTATTTCTCTTTTATTTTTTGTTTGTTTGTCCATGACAAAGACCTTGGGGCCGTAACATTGGCAATTCTTTTTTGTCCTTTGTCTTAGTAAGACGC